>OZ038509.1:80804047-80844047 GCA_964036315.1 Acanthosepion esculentum
CTTTTATCACAATCATTTTTCTTTTGGGTTATAACTATTTGTGAGCAGTCTTTTGCAACATTTCTTCTTTCTAAAGTACTTAAGCGTTCAAAAAACCTTTCCCTTCTTTTTTTTTCCGTCATGTTTTCCTCCATCTTTGCTATCCCGACCTGTAAAAGACCAGTATATCAACGTGTCACTCCTTCTTCTTAGCTTGTTATTAATGTCGCTTGTTTTAAGCTCGTGTATTTTTTTGTAGATTGACCAACCTGATAGACCTCTTGGGAAATTGTATTCTTCACGGCGAAAATTAGAATTTGTTTCGTTGACCCTTGATAAGATAACCTTTGGGAAACGACGCTTTATTGTACCACTAATCTGCTTCCATAATTTCCCTTGACACTGTCCCCCGCTGAGTCAAACTGTTGCAGTAATTTAATTGTATGTGTTACTGTAACTTTAAGTAAGAAACATCTCTTGGCTACCACTTGTTCTATCTTTCTCAATTTATGTAACCCCAGAACGTTGGCAATTAGGTCTCTCAACAGCTTTATTTGTTTTGACACCCAATAATAATTTCAGTATTATGATACCTCTTTTTCTTTTAGAGCGGCGGTTCTCAAACTTTTCTTACCCATGGACCGCTTTTACTCTTAATTCAATTCAATGAAAAAAAAAAGAAGCTTATTTTACTTTTTACTAAGAGAACTTTACGAATTGTATTATAGAAATTGTAAATATCTATATTTCTGAGGTGAGGTATTATGTACATTATTTAAGCTGTAACACGAGGGGAGGTGGAAAAGTCAGGCGTGGCTGACCACACATGGAAAGAGAATGAAGATCACCGCCCTCTCTGGGATCAGGCTGAGATCATAGACAAAGAACACCATTGGAAAATTCGTAAACTTAAGGAATCAGCACATATGCTAGGCCACAAAAATCTTCTGAGATGACCAAGCATAGAAATGAATACAATATGGGAACCAGTAATAAGGAGTTCCAGAGAAAAGTGATAATAACAACAAAAGTTGCAATATGAGCTCTGGTAAAAACATACAATGATAACAGCAAAAATTGCAATATGAGCACTGGTAAAAATGGTTGCTGAAGACATTAGGTTTATAATACCCAGAAAATCATACACAGATGTACTCAAGGACACATGGCACAGTGGATAAAGATGTTAGTTAGATCCAGTGACAGGACCCAAAGAGTGTGAGTTCAATACCTAGTTAAGCCGGTGGAGAACTTGGAGAGGGGAATTAACATGGGGATAACTGATAATTGACATGCATTAGACATGGCACGTGGAACTGGAACAGTCTACCCCCAGTGAGCGAAATAAAGGGTTCAGTTCAACATTCCAACCACCTGAAGAAGGCCGGAGCGTAAAATACGAGGGGAAGTGTTATTACAACGTTGTAATAAATATAGCGACAAAGATTCGGACAATAGTCCGAATAATGTAAATAGTAAATGTATATGCTTTATTTTAAAGTAAAACTAATTTAACCCTTTGAGGCCTGCCTTCCTGAACAATTTGAACCCTTCTACTTGAGCTCCTGAGTCAAAAATTCGCAAATAATTCGTATGTAATGTTTCACGGTAGATATAAAAATAGTTACAAAAATATACTTTGCAGGTTGAGTGTATGATTGTCTTCCTTCATTTCATCGCCAGAATTCTTTCTTTGTCTCCCAGGCTACCCAGCAGGTGCTGCCTCTCTTCATGCACAAGAATAGCAAAACCCAACACAATCGTTTACCCACTGTTCAACCGGTGGCTGGGCATTAAATCATTTTTCACTACCACCGGTAAAGCGGTGGTCAGGGCTCAAAGGGTTAATGAAACATTTACATACACTAGTATATATATAGGCCCTATGGTTTTGCTGGAAATTGCCCCTCATGCTGAAGAGATTAATACTGTTAATCCTTCCTTTATATATATATATATATATATATATATATATATATATATATATATATATATATATATACTGTTAATCCTTCCTTATATAAATTACATATTAAATTAATTTTATTATTAATATTTTTATATTTTGGATTAATTTATATCAGCATATTAATATTTCATTAATATTTAAGATTAATATTATTATTTATATATTAGAGATTAATTTTATATAATAAATTATAATCTTTATATAATTTTCCTTATATACATATATATATATATGTATGTATATATATATATATATATATATATATATATATATATATATATATATATATATGTATGGAAATTATGTAAAGATTATAATTAGGATATTGAGCACTTTATGCCATAAATACAGCACACCTGAAGACTATATTTCTTCATGTGTATATATATATATATATATATATATATATATATATATATACATATATATATATATATATACATATATATATATATATATATATATATATATATATATATATATATATTAGATTAATTTATATATTAAATTATAATCTTTATATAATTTTCCTTATATATATATATATATATATATATATATATATATATATATATATATGGAAAATCTTTATATAATTTTCCTTATATATATATATGGAAAATTATGTAAAGATTATAATTTATTATATAAATTAATCTAATATATATATATATATATATATATATGAAGAAATATAGTCTTAAGGTGTGGTATATTTATGGGATAAAGTGGTCAATATCAGCGATAGAGCGTGTGTAAATATAAAAGTGAACATAGAACACAACACTTAGAGGCGACAGGCTGTTTCATGCAAGATGCAATCGTGAAGCCACGAGTGCTGTTATTTTTCTCGACTATTTATATATACGTGTCAGTGGTTCATTGTTTTGGCGGTTATTTTACCGGAAGTCATTTATTTGTTTATTTATTTATTTGGGTTAAATTATTTTGCGTGTTTTTATTTATTTTTATTTTTATTTCTTATCTTATATATGTATTTATACATTTTTATTTTAATCGGTGTTTTTATTAATATAGTAAAAATTTGTTTAAATCACTTATTTAATAGTTTTGGTTTGGGAAGATAAAGTTATTTATTCAATTTTGGGGTTGATTGTTGTCGTTTATTCTAACTATTATTTTGGCAGGAGCCGTTTTTAATTTGTTTATTACTTCATTTATTTATTTAGAGTGATTATCATTATTTGTTTTTTCTAACGGTTAATTTATCGGGATCGGTTTGTTAGTTTATTTATTTGGATGAATTTAGATCAATTTATTTTGCTTGTTTTTATTATTTATTATACTGTATATTTTTATTTACTCTTTTCCGTTTTCGATCTTTAAGTAACGTAGTATTTTTTCTTGTATCTTTATAAAACAGTTATAGCTATTTTTTTCGATTTTTGGTTTGATTTTTATAGTCTAACTTATTTTGGTCATAATGGTTTATTAATTTGTTTATTGTTTACTTTATTTATTTGGGTTCATTGATTTTGTTATTTTTTTTATTCATTCTATTTCGTCTATTCTAACGGGTGTGATTTGGTAATTTGTTTGGGTTAATTTATTTTTCTTATTTTATTGTCATTTTGTTTATTTATTTTTTATTTTATTTTATTTTTTTCCGTTTTCGATTTTTAAGTAACGTAGTAAAAAATTGTTTTCATGCCTTCATTTTGAGATGAGCTCGGATCTTTTATTTATTAATTTATTTTGGTCTGGGAAGGTAATAATAGCTATTTTTCCTCCAAGCAAAGTTTGCAGGTTTTTGATTGATTGATGTAGGCTGATGATCTTTTCCTTATTTTCCGAGATATTTTGGTGTGATGTGCGTTTTGTTTTGAATTTCCCAGATATACTTAGAAAGCATTGTGCTGTTCGCATATTTAGTATTTGTGAAAGATGTTTGTGTGCATAATTTCTTTGTTTCCAGGGTCCTTCAGTTACTCCTGTGTATACTTTTTCTTCATTATCTGGTGATTTTATCGTGGCTTGGTATATTACGTTGTTTTGTAAACAATTACCGTTTAAGGGACATTCGTTCTTTATTCTGCAGTTGCACGTGGGTTTAATTTGTTTGTGTGGTTTGTTGATAATTTTCCAGTTGTGCTTTTTTATTATTTGTGCCATGTTCTCGGTGCAACTGTAGAAAATCTACTTCGTTTAGGTCAGTTTTTATATCTATGTCGTCAGATATAAAAACTGACCTAAACGAAGTAGATTTTCTAGATGTTACTTTCAACCTAAGAAAAGGCACATACAAACCATACAGAAAACCCAATGATAAACCACTCTATATACACACATCTTCCAACCACCCGCCTTCTATAATCAAACAGATACCAAAATCGATGAACCGCAGGCTTTCCGACAATTTCTCTAATGAATCCATATTTAAGAAAGATTACGAAACAGCCCTAAAAGATAGCGGATTCCCAACAACACTCACATACTTACCACAGAACACAAAAAAGGCCAACAGGAAAAGAAATATCATATGGTTCAACAAAAACGTACAGCAAAAACGTAAAAACAAACGTAGGAAAAATATTCTTCTAACTCTTACACAAACACTTCCCGGAATCAAGCACCCTACACAAAATATTCAACAAAAACACAGTAAAATTTAGAACACATTCTACAGGCTAAACCTTAAACTTAATAGCTCAAAAACGAAGGATTTGCAGATATATGTTTGTTGATTTTTGCCCTTGTTTTGGCGAGAGGAACTCACCTCCAATGTTTATTAAAAGTAATTTTGGTACACCCTGTGTAAGTGGCTAGGTAGGTAAATCAGCATTTGGTAGTATATTAATTCGTGGTTACTTCCATTAGTTGTTTAACAACTTATGCAAATAAAATGAAGTGTTTATTCAGACAAAATTAGTTCCCGTACAACATTGGCCATCTCTGCTAGTTACGAATCAAGAAATACGGCCATTATGGATAAAGCGAACGATAAGATACTGACTCATGTTTTTCATTTGTATTTATTTGGTGAATAGACTTCGTTCACTCGAAGATCAAAGAATTGATCAACGGAGAAAAATAGGAAAGAATTTATGTACATTTTGTAATGATATTAACGATATATTTCGAGTAAAAAAAATCGCTTTGGATTATTTCTTTGCGCGGAAGGAAAGAAATTATGCCACGAACGATTGACTGCATTGTTCGTTTACATCGCATTAACGAATGATAAGTTGTTTGCTTCGTTGTCTCAATGCCTATTTATAAATATATATTATTATTCCATGAAAAAGTAGCCTAGTGATTAGACGTTAGCGAGTCAATCATCAGATGAGATGTAGTATAAGTGAAATCATGCGTAGATCGATTTCATGAGACTGTGTGAGCATATTATTGATAATAAATAAAAAAAATATTATTAATAATAAATAAAAAAAAATATTATTAATAATAAATAATAAAAAATATTGAATACAACTAATAATAAATATAAAAAAATAAAATGAAATGAAACAGATAACATTAAATCTATTTACAATAAAATAAATAAAACCAAAATAATAAAAATTCTCCCAGCATGCATCGGAACACTTTCCTGCTTGAGAAACGGATTCCGCGCGCCAAAAAAGCAAAAAAACTCAACCAAATGTCTTTGATACAAACGCTCAAAGAGTCAAGACATCTATGTTTAATCATTTCACGCCCAGTAAGGCGGGAATGCCACTAGTACGCAGGGGTTTACAGGGAGTGAAAGTGAGAGAAAAGACTGAGTATTGGGAGGATTGAGGAAAGGACAAAAGACGAACGGGATTTAAGAAGATAGAAGATGGCCATTGAGGCTGCATTTAAATTTTGTTAATCATTTCACCCCAAGCAAAGGCGGGAATGCCACTAGTACGCAGGGGTTTACAGGGAATGAAAGTGAGAGAAAAGACTGAGTATAGGGAGGATTGAGGAAAGGACAAAAGATGAACGGGATTCAAGAAGATAAAAGATAGCGATTGATGTTGCATTTAAATTTTTGTTAATCATTTCACCCCAAGCAAGGCGGGAATGCCACTAATACGCAGGGGTTTACAGGGAGTGAAAGTGATAGAAAAGACTGAGTATAGGGAGGATTGATGTACGGACAAAAGATGAACGGGATTCAAGAAGATAGAAGATGGCGAATGACGTTGTAATTAAATATTGTTGATCATTTCACTCCTATGATGAATGTCCCCTGTCCAACAAAAGTACATTTAAAGTATAGACATTGCATAGAACAAATAATACCATTTCGGGAATTTTTTTGCCTAGCCCGGGTGTACGCGCTCGGGCTCCTAACATTAAACGGATCTTGTGTCATAACCTGGCCTCGTGGGATGTTGAGTAAATACAAATTACAGTCATTTTTTCAAAACGAGATATATGTACAGATGTCATTATTAATTCAATAAATAAAAAACATAAAATAAAAATAAATATCATAAATAAGATAAAACAAATAACATTAAATCTTTGTTTAAAATAAAAAAAACTAAAATAATAAAAGTTATGCATGCAACGGAAAACTTTCCTGTCCGAGAAACAGATTCTTCGCGCCGAAAAACGCTCAACTTACTCTCTGTGCTACCAACCATCAAAGAGTCAACGAACCCATTTTCTCTCTTCGGCAACTTGCTTGTCATAAAACGAAGTGACCTTCTTCCTGTATTGCATACAACTTTAAAACACATGGATCTGAAATACACACCACACAGCAGTACGCAAAGTTATATCAAATTATATGATTTTAATTTACAGTTTATCATGCTTTTAGTGTTACTTCTTTGTATGTTTTTATTACTGTCAACACGCGGCTATCCCTACTGGAATCATGGGAGTGACCCCACACATGACAGAACTGTCAGTTGTAATTCTGTTCTTGAAGAATGGCGTCTCAAGAATCTTCACAGCAGAAAAGACTAAATAATGGCAGTGTTCTGGAAGTTTACAGTCTTGGTCTCCATACAAGTTCTTCTTAAAACATTTTCCAAGCGCACCACAGGAATTACTTCTACATTCATGTACGATAGCATCTTCATCTCTCTAGCAAGATTCTGGTATTTTTCAATCTTTTCATTTTCTTTGGAGTCCACTCTAGTATCATATGGAAAAGCAAAATCAATAATTTAAAACTATTCGCCTTGTCTAGAGGGTGATTGAATGGTAACTCCCTATTTTATGTATGAGTGGCCAACTAGAAGACCTGACTTTTTTTTCTTTGGGGTTGGTTTAAGGAGCAAGTCTGCTATACCAAACCAAGACTTTGTAAGAACTTGATGGGTGAATACGACAGGTTATGTCTTCCATATCACAAGAGATCCTGGTGAAATCATTTGACGTGATTCCTGGGCAGCTTGAGAAGCTGGTAACGAAATCTGGTGCAAAAATTATAGTTAATAAAAAAATTATAAGTATTTTAAATCACACACTATATATATATATAATGTCTTTTTTTATATATATTTTAAGTATATAGGTAAAGATGTTTCGCATTTATACTTGAGTCTATAGTTAAATATTGAGTGGTTGGGATTGATGAAAAATATGGAAAAGACAAATCAAAATCCGAATATGCAAGTTTACTGTTTTAATGTTGTTTTACTGTCGGCGTCAGACGTTTCGGTCTAGTAGACCATCTTCAGGACATGGTTATTAGAAACATACTTAGGATTAGACGATATTTAAGTCAACATGAAAAGACGATAGCCACAAGACTAATAAGAAACAGAACAACTGAAATTCTAAAGTCAACGTTCCTTTTTTGGGATTCGGTCACGTTGGCGTCACGTCGGCGTCACGTTGGGGTCAAGCGGGTGATGCTGCGTAAAACGCACTCCCAAGATAGAAAATTTATCTTAAATGAAAAAGAGGAATTCTATTTGAATCTAAAGCTTATAAGTACGTTTGTCAAGCATTAATCTTGCCAGGAACGGGGGGATGTTAAAGAAGCCGGGTCTAGTATTTACCGTACGTGAAGTGACGCCAACGTGACCGAATCCCCAAAAATTTAAGGAACTGTCATATAGCCTGACGTGCCTTAAAGACAGTAAAATGGACTTTGCTAACCGAACGCTCCTCTGTTGCCGAAACGGTTAATGCACGTCAAGCTAAATGACGGTTCCGTATAGGATACAGGTTCGATTCCTGTCGGAGGAAGAATATTTTCCATGACAATTTCTCGGATATTCAGGCCGGTAAATCTTGTTTAATACTGTTTATTTAAAACAGAGCATTTACTTAAATATTTGTATCTATAAAAAGAATGTATAAACATAAAACTGTCTTAAAATAATTGTCGGACTTTTCCATTTCATAATATATATATATGTATATATATATATATATATATATATATATATATATATATGTGTGTGTGTGTGTGTGTGTGTGTGTGTGTGTGTGCACTTATGAGTGTGTGTGTGAACATGCAAAGGTCTTGATAATCAAAAGCTGGTGGGTGTCCTTAATTTTGACCTTGATCTAATAGTTCAATTGCGGCCATGGTGGGGGTTATAAAGTCTCTTTAGCATTCAATACCATAAAATCCAAGATATTAACATTCTCTCATCTCCATGCAGACCCCGAATTTTTTCCAGTTATTATGAATAGTTTCATTGTTATTACCATTAATAATATTGTGTTAACTTTTACTGAAATCATAATATATATATATATATATATATATATATATATATATATATATATATATATATATTTAAAGACATTTATGATATGTTTAACGGTCTTTTTATAGATACAAGTATTTAAGCAAATGCTCTGTTTTATAATAAACAGTATTAAATAATATTTACCGGCCTGAATTTATTATAAAACAGAGCATGTGCTTAAATACTTCGTATCTATAAAAAGAACGTTAAACATATCATAAATGTCTTTAAATAAATTGTCGGACACAGGCGAGATGTGCGAGACATGAAGCTATTGGAGTAGAAGAGACGTCTACATCTAACAGTTTCAACGGTGAAGGGGTGGGAACGGGATGCCAGCCTCGTAGGACGCTTAAATTCATGAGGCCTGGGAACCAGCGAAAGCAGCTCATCGGAGCAATTACCGTGAAAATATTTGTAAAAAAGACAGAGCGAGACATTCACTTTTAAAGTTAAGGTTGCAAAAATTTCTGCTCGTGGCTTTTTTTTATATTATCAGTTGATAAAAGTGTTATATCTAATATAGAACATTTGGACAGTTTCTACACACTCTGTGTCCAGAAAAGAAAACCCTTTTTCGAACAGAAGAAAAATTAAAAAGCTTAATCGTAGTACCTTGTCTGTCGTTTTTAATGAAACATGCATAAACGAAGGGTTGCCGCCTAAACACACACACACACACACACACACACACACACACACACACACACACAAATATATATATTTATATATATTTTGGTTGGGGTAGTGTATCTTGTTTGGTGTTCGTCTATAATGAAGCATGTATAAATGAAGGACTGCTGCCTAAATACACTATATATATATATATATATATATATATATATATATATATATATATATATATATATATAAATGTATGTGTGTGTGTGTGTTCCTAAAAAATGATGGCTATTTTTTATTAATCCAATAGATTTTATTAAACGTTAGTTTTAGTGAATACCCGTATTTGTATAGACGCCCCGTTTATTTATTAAACAGTCTATTTATTTATTTCCTTCTACTGACTTGAATATAAGAGAAAACTTATTAAAGAAAGAATAATTGCACTCCGGCTGGATTCGAACATGGATATTGACAAAACGACGCACTTTAGCGAAACTCACCAATTTGGTTTGGTTTATTATGTTTTACGGCATATCAACCTCAATGGGTTATTTAATGCCGACAACATTTGTAGGATAGATTCGTATGAATAGAATATGTATTCTTTGGTTTAGATTGGTTTGGTTTATTTTGTTTTACGGCATATCAACCTCAATGGGTTATTTAATGCCGACAACTTTTTTAGGATAGATTCGTATGAATAGAATATGTATTCTTTGGTTTAGATTGGTTTGGTTTATTTTGTTTTACGGCATATCAACCTCGATGGGTTATTTAATGCCGACAACATTTTTAGGATAGATTCGTATGAATAGAATATGTATTCTTTGGTTTAGATTGGTTTGGTTTATTTTGTTTTACGGCATATCAACCTCAATGGGTTATTTAATGCCGACAACTTTTTTAGGATATATTCGTATGAATAGAGTATGTATTCTTTGCTTTAGATTTGTTTCTTTTATTTTCTTTTACGGTATATTAACCCCAATGAGCTACTCAATGCCGACAAAATTCTTTATTGCTGGTAATATTTTGTTTTGTCAAAAATCTGTTTCTGGTAATATTTTTCATTCAAAAATGTATTGCTGGTAATAACCTTTTCAAAAAAGTATTGCTGTTAATAGTTAACTATTTGCCCATAGCTGGGACCCTAACAACTGCTACCACCCCGGGTCAGGGTGAACCTGGAACACCAGCAATTAAGAGGTGGTTCCGCTCTCCTCAAAACCTCCTGATCAGCGGCCTTGCTGTTGGACGTAGTTTATCGTCTTACCCAGGACGTGAATGTAGTTTCACGTCTTACCCAGGACAAAAACTTACCAATTGTTTCATCAGTATTTCATCAGTATTATCGTGGTCGATATCGTCGATATCGCCTCTGAAGTAGTCGTCAAGTCCAAGAGCTGTCGTAGCCCTGATCGCGGCCCGAGCAAGATATCCGACGAATCTGTAGTGATTACTACTATGTTTGCCACGCCTACATTTTTCTCAACTGTGATTAGTCAAATAATAAATACTAACTATCACAGGACAATTTACTGATCGCATTCTCCACACTGATTTCTTCCTACTGTTAATTATCAAACATGCTTTTGTTATAAAATCACCGATTGGGTAATTTTTCATCCAATCAGATATTTTTTATGTTCATTCGAAATTTCTCCCGCCGTTGTCCTGGGAGCCTACCGATAGTAATATAAACCAGGATTCGTTCCAAAAATAGACAGTAGAAGCAGAACTCAGTAGAACTCAGCAACTCGCACGCGTCTACACAGACTATTCACTCTGCTCACTGCACGCACGCACACAGAACTTAAATATCATTCACCATCAGTTCTATGTAACAAGCCAAGTTGCAACAGCTCTGTTAGTTATATATAATCCACAACTGAATTACTACATGTTCTTCTGAAAACATCATCCTATCTAATACAGAACTTTGAACATTCTTATTCAGAAAACTTGTTTTATTACATTTAATCTTTCAGCTAACAGATAAAGGGAAACTACTTCTTTCCTATTGTTTCACACATTACAAAAAATGTTTTGTATTTCTTGATTTTAATATATATTTTATCGTTGAAACAAAAATCGGTTTTCCATTGTTTTTCCTTAATTCAAAAATGTATAATTGTTAAATGCTGCTCAACACGCAGCCACATCAATCTTTTCAACACAACCAGCATTTACAAATCCTGCTCCCTTTATATCTTGAGAAATTTCTCATCCGCTTCCTCTGTGGTAATGTTTGGAGTGTTGTAAGCCAAATCGTGTTCCTTAGCCGCTTGATCTAATTTGTTCAATGTCGGTGAGTATTTTACTCTCTTTAGATCCGTTCCTGGACCTAGGAAAGTGTATCCTGGGACGGTGAACTCGACTAGCTTACGTTTCTTTCCTCCTTTTCTGTATCTGTTCAACGTCGCCATCTTCTTCCGGTTTCATTTTTATTTATAGCTATGAGGGCATTCCAGGTTATCTCCCCTTAATAATTTAATTTTCTTTACTGAAGGCACGTACATTAAAACTAGTATAATCACTATTTCTTTTCTTTTAATAATAAAATCAAATGTGTTCAACGAAGCTAAGTCTCTATTTGCTGCTCGGATGAAGGAACGCATCGCATCTCGCAAATTCGTCTCCAAGGATTATTGGCGTCTCTGCAAGAGCGTTCTGAACAATTGCAAACCCTCTATACCTCCTCTGTTCAACCAGTTTGAGGTCCTGACCTCCGCTGCCGACAAGGCTGAATGCTTTCCTCGGAAATGTTCTTTCAATTCAACGCTTGACTCTTCCGGTGTACCCATACCCGATTTACCTCTCAGAACTGAAGCCCTTTTGAGCGGGTTACACATATCCCCGTCATTGGTATTGGGCATTATCTCTAATCTAGACCCCCGACTTCTCGTCTGCAGTCTCTCTCTGTCACAGACGCTCCGTCGCCTCTCTTTGTCTCTTTTACAAATACTTCCATGGTAATTGCTCCGATGAGCTGCTATCGCTGGTTCTCAGGCTCCATGAATTCAAGCGTCATATGAGGCTGGCATCCCGTTCCCACCCTTTCACTGTTGAAACTGTTAAGTGTAGACGTCTCTTCTACTCCAATAGCTTCATATCTCTCACCTCACGCCTGTGGAACTCCCTTCCCTATTCCTGTTTCCCTGACAACTATAATCTCCAACTATTCAAATGTAACGTCAATCGACATCTCCAGTTGCATTAATCTATCTACTATCCTTCTCCACATACTTTCCTCTATCACTCCTATCTGCTCTTGCTCCAAATCCTCTGTAACCCCTTGCGTGCTAGTGGCTTTCAGCCTTGCCTGGGGTGAAAAGCTTAAAAAAAAAGAAGAAAAAAAGTAAGGGTTACGTTTTCCTGCACCGTGCCTATGGCAGAAAAGAAATGGTGACGACTTAGATTCGAAAGCCCCGATCATATTTCTTGTACTTTTCCAACAAAATAAACTTCAGACAATTTCTGACGGAATTTCTTCCTTGTCTCAGATGGATTATTCGTAATTTGCTAAAAAATGTGCAGTCTTTAATAATATTTGCCTTGAAGAACACTTTGCTGCCCTAAGTGCACATGACTCAGTATGCATCTATGTATGGGTATTGACTCATAGCCCATCCGACTGCGGTCGGATGCGACACAAGGTGCCTTATTTCACGAGCGCGTACACTAGTGTCATAGGTCAAAATTTACCCAGTTCCTGTATACGAGGGATTCTTCATAAAACTTGTCTTGATACTCACTCGGCATGTGGCATGTATGTATGTATGTATCTATCTATCTATCTATCTATCTATCTATCTATCTATCTATCTATCTATCTATCTATCTCAGTCTGTTCATATGTATGTATGTATGTATGTATCTATCTATCTATCTCAGACTGTTCATATGTATGTATGTATGTATGTATGTATGTATGTATGTGTCTATCTATCTATCTATCTATCTCAGTCTGTCCATATGTATGTATGTATCTATCTATCTATCTCAGACTGTTCATATGTATGTATGTATGTATGTATGTATGTGTCTATCTATCTATCTATCTATGTCAGTTGGATCATATCTATCTATCTATCTATCTATCTATCGATTGCAGGTCCTTCATATATATATATATATATATATATATATATATATATATATATATATATATATATATTAGTTACAGTCGCTTTGTACTTAACTATCAATTTCATTATCTATCTATCTATCTATCTCAGTTTGTTCGTATTTATTTGTCTATCTATCCATCTCAGTCTGTTCGTATCTATCTATCTATCTATCTATCTCAGTCTGTCCATATATATATATATATATATATATATATATATATATATATATATATATATATATATATATATATATATATATATATATATCTTAGCGAAAACAATAGAATGGCATCGATGATTATAAAGGAGAATTGTCTGATAGAAAAATTAGTGACGACGGCAATTCATTTGCAAATTCCGATTCGATTAATAAATTGTAACATCCATCGCTTCGTCGCGTGGCTCCTTTGATGAATTTCCCTTCTGGGAGAAAAAAAAAACTGGAAATATGCTTTAAGGCCGACAAAACGACGCAATATTCAGAAAGTGAGCGAGGAATTACGGCATGTGAATGCAACATTAGGAAAAGGAGAAGAAAATGCTGATGCATGCGATGTCTAGCAGCCGATGAGGAAACTGAAACTGAAAGCAAGAAGGAGCATTCGACCAGCGAAGGTAAAGCCGAACGTTCATTGGAATAGCAACAGAAACCCTTGCAAAAGGGACAAAAAACACAAAAGTGGACTGTCAACTGCACATTAGGCGAATTTATCTTCTCCTACTTTAGGAAAAATTAAAGAATAAATGAATAAATATTGAAGGAATCATTAAATAAGGTTTCCGAGTTTAGACAGACATATCTGAACAGGAGTAGATGGTTATCCCTTACTTCCAGTTTATGATTGGTTTTCAGCGTCCTTCTAAGGTCTATTTCAACACTATACTTCTAAAATATCCACCTAATCTGTTAAATGTCATTTGTCCTCAATTGGAGTAGATAGGTTTGCTTATCGTTTAGTTCTCACTCCTCCCCGGTCTTTTGAACAGGAGTAGAGGTTTTATCCTTTTTCTAGTTTAGGACTGGTTTTCAGCGTCCTTCTAAGGTCTATTTCAACACTAGACTTCTAAAATCTTCACCTAATCTCTTAAATGTCATTTGTCCTAAATTCGAGTAGATAGGTCCGCTTATCGTTTAGTTCTCACTCCTCCCCGGTCTTTTAAACAGTAGTAGAGGTTTTATCCTTTTTCCGGTTTAGGATTGGTTTTCAGGGTCCTTCTAATATCTATTTCAATACTATACTTCTAAAATATCCACCTAGCCTCTGAAATGTTATTTTCCTCAAATGAAGTAGATGGTTTCGCTTATCGTTTAGTTTAGTTTAGGTTTGCCTGCTGCCCGGTTCACACTTCTTCGTTGTCTTCAGGTTTAGATATTGATCTTATGTTTCCTATTTAAGTTTCCTTTCTTCTAAATTCTCCTTCATCTCTACTTCTTACGTCTGAAGCATAACTCTGGAATTTTATTCAATAACTATATATTTCATTTTATACTTTTTTCTCTCCTCAACAAATAGGAGGAGATAGGTTCGCCTATCGTCCGGCCCACACTCCACACTGCCTTTTGAACAGTCAACGTGATACTACGTATATTTGTTTGTGTAACTGATTCAGCAATTTGTATAATCAGTTCACGCCAAGCAAGGCAATAAAGCCACTAAGATGCAAGGGGTGGGGTTACTGAGTGTGAAATCGGAAAAAGTAAATAATTTTAACGAGAGTGAACAATAGAAGAACGGAAATTAAGAAGCTACATGACACCAGATGAGAGTTCCACAAGCCAGACGTGCAAGAGAAGAAACTGTCAACATAGAACTTACGGTTACATCTATCCATTTCAATGCGTTACTCAATATTAGAGAATATGAGAAAAACTACTATTAAGGAGAGAAGACAATAAAAGAAGAAGAATTACGAAGACAGAAGATAACGATTGACATTGCATTTAAATTTTTGAAGATCAAAGGCAATAAAGCCACTAGGACGCAAGGGGTTACTGAATGTTAGAGAATATGAGAAAAACTACTATTAAGGAGAGAAGACAATAAAAGAAGAAGAATTAAGAAGACAGAAGATAACGATTGACATTGCATTTAAATTTTTGAAGATCAAAGGCAATAAAGCCACTAGGACGCAAGGAGTTACTGAGTGTTAGAGAATATGAGAAAAACTACGATTAAGGAGAGAAGACAATAAAAGAAGAAGAATTACGAAGACAGAAGATAACGATTGACATTGCATTTAAATTTTTGAAGATCAAAGGCAATAAAGCCACTAGGACGCAAGGGGTTACTGAGTGTTAGAGAATATGAGAAAAACTACTATTAAGGAGAGAAGACAATAAAAGAACAAGAATTAAGAAGACACAAGATAACGATTGACATTGCATTTAATTTTTTGAAGATCAAAGGCAATAAAGCCACTAGGACGCAATGGGTTACTGAGTGTTAGAGAATATGAGAAAAACTACTATTGCCTGACATACTGCTTACATCCGTTCCTGTCGTTCATTGCATTTGGAAGCTCATCCAGTCTACATCTCGTGTCTTCAATCAGATTGTCAATGTACGTCTTTGGATGATCTTGTGTTCTTTTTCCATGCGACAGTATCCAGAGTAGAACGTCCCCAGCTATTTCTTCATTGATACCCCAAAAATGACCAACAAATCTTGGCGTATTGATTTGCCGATGGGGGCCATATTGCTACAGAGCTCTTTCTTTGTAGGGTGACCTTTCCAGGATTTGTTTAGTGCTGCTCGAAGTATTCGTGTGTTATCATCTAACGGCTTTTCTAGTTTGGCTGTTAGTGCTCAGGTTAATGAGCCATATACAAGGACGTACTCCATTGGATCTCTTCAGTTTGCCCCTTCCATTTTATTTCCAGATTTTGTTCATTTCATTAAGCGATACTCAGATTTTTCCCAGCCTGATGTTGACACCATTCTGAATGGAGGTAATATAGCTATCCAGGTATTTAAAGTCGTCTACTTGCTGGATGTTTCATGCCCGTCGATGTATCTTGATTCAGGAACATGAACTCTGTTTTACCCGCATTGACATACAGTGCTGTTCGATAAAAGTGACTCACCTGATTTTTTTACTAAATGTTCTCTTCTCTGATTAAACGAAAGGTGAGCTAATATCAAAGGATAAGCAATCTAAAATCCCAAGAAAAAGCTTTGAAAGCTCTTTGCATTTAGCAGTAAGTACTGTCAAGCATCCATTCAGTATAATGTTCTGGGGGATGCTTTTCTTTTCATGGAACTGGTTTCTTAAAACCTATTGAAAAGACCCTCAGGAGCGAGCAGTACAAGAGAATTTTAGAGTCTTGTCTGCTCCCTTCTGCTGAAAGGGTGCAAATCGACCCCACCAAGCTCATTTTTATGCAGGATAATGATCCCTGTCAAAAATAAAAATTGATGAAGGAATACTTTGATGAGAAGCAGGTGAGTGTTATGACATGGCCGCTTCAATCTCCTGACCTCAACCCCATAGAAAACTTATGGGGCATTATAAAGTACAGGCTCTCAAGAAAGCAGTTGAGCAACAGAGGATTTGATTGTGAATTTCATATCCGAATGGAATTCAATACTTGGAGATGAGATTTGCCAGAACCTAATCAAGTCAATGCCAAAAAGGGTTGAAAAGGTTATTCAAAATAAAGGAGGACCCATAGATTATTAAATATTTCGAACTATATTACCTATTATAAATAAATTATACCTCTATTATTCTTTATTTAAAGCTGTCCGATTATGTTTCTATTGATTACTAGTTGCAGCAAATAAGTGAGTCACTTTTTTGGTACAGAGTTTTTTCCCCCTAAATCTCATTTATATCCGAAATTATAATTATCAATAGAATACCTTAGGGTGGGTAAACTTTTTTACTAGGTGGTCGGGAAGGGGTCTTTATATTAGTAAGATTAAAAATTAGTTTGACCCCCAAAACAATAAGGGAAAACATTTTTAAGTAAAAAAAAAAAATCAGGTGAGTCACTTTCATCGAACAGCACTGTACGTCTCCGCTTTTTAATCTCAGAATTCGTGGGAGAATCGAGCTCCAATTTCGCATTTATTCGTATAGATTCCATAATATAGGTTTTATTCAATTACCTATTATGTTTCTCTAACTCTTCAAACGTTGAATATATAACTGATTCTGATTTCTATTTTCCCATCTTTACGCTATATTAATTTTATCTTATAAATTGTCGCCTCTTCTGTCAACCATGAAATAAAAATACTTGTTTGTCCGGAAAATAAGGACCTACGTACATCAAATCGTCTTTAAATTAAATAGCAGCCAAGGAATTTTGGTTGAACTTTTAAAAGGTAAGCTTAAACATTAATTCAATTATACAATTAAATGCAGCGATCAATTCTGAGTTCTTCTGTAGTTTATTGATGTCTGTTGCATCTACTCCTCCCTAGATATTGTGATTATGGACAAACCAAGAGTCCTCCACGGCAGCTAGCTTAAATGTTGCCCGATAAGGCGGCTTTTAAGCTAGCTGCAATTTTGGATACAAAAGGAAAATACGAGTTACTCCCCTTGAACCATGAAAGCAACGATAATGGCTAGTATAATATATTAATATATATTTATAACCTCAATCTGGCAATCTTGAATCTGAGCTCAACGAAAATCGTTCCCTGCGCCTAACTTTTCTAGGCTTGGACACACACATACTCAAACACACACACATACACTGACTTTATATATATAAAGAGTCACTTTTATCGAACATCCTTGTACAACCAAATCTAGTACGGAGCTTAAATTAGATTTTCTGTTATTTTTTTTCATTTTTATTTTCATGGGTTTAATTTTAAGAACATATTTTCATAAGAAATGGGAAAAATATATTTTGCCAAACAGTTGCAATTCTATTTTTTTCATTCTTTGACGGAAAGATATTTTTGTGATTAGACAACAAACAATTGTACACATTTCATAAGTAGTGACACATTTTTACTTAAAGAACAAAAAATTGCATGAATTAAAAGCATTAAAAAATATGGCATAAAACCAATTTTCAAGGACACAACACTAAAAAATAAAAAAATAAAAACTAGTTGAAGATAACTCTTTAAAAGTCAGGAATCAATAAAAGACAGTTGCCAGAGTATGAACAGGAATCATGATTCTGAATAAATAAGATTCAATATTTTTCAATTGTGATAAATGTGGCGACTCGAAGAAGAAGAAATAAACGCTAATCTACAAAGAATATTCCTGTATCTTCTACTAGTGGACCAAACTATTTAAGTAGTGCCTTGGAGAGCAAGTCATAACGTGAACAGTCTATTTAACATTTGATATCCCAGTTACGAGTAATTAATCAGATAAAAACGCCCCTTCGCTCGTATCATTAGAGATCTAATTACACAGAAAAAAAATCTACTATAAAAAATCTACCCAGAAAGAATAATCAAGATCTATGGTGTTAATTGCATTTGGCACCGGTAAGGCAAAAATTGTTAATTTTAGTATAGGAATGCATTGCAAATGAAGAAAAGGATTATCAGCGGTCAGGAATGAATGATAGTATTACTGATAGAATAGGGCTATTATATGTATAATGTAAATGCATTGCAATGCAAATGAGGAAGAAAGGGATTGTCAGTGGTCAGGAATTAATGTAAGCATTACTGATAGAATAGGGCTATTATATGTATAATGGAAATGCATTGCTAATGATTTTACCATAGGAATACATTGCAAATGAGGAAGAAAGGGATTGTCAGTGGTCAGGAATGAATACAAACATTACTGATAGAATAGGGCTATTAATTGTATAATGTAAATGCATTGCTAATGATTTTACTATAGGAATGCATTGCAAATGAGGAAGAAAGGGATTGTCAGTGGTCAGGAATGAATGCAAGCATTACTGATAGAATAGGGCTATTAATTGTATAATGTAAATGCATTGCTAATGATTTTACTATAGGAATGCATTGCAAATGAGGAAGAAAGGGATTGTCAGTGGTCAGGAATGAATGCAAGCATTACTGATAGAATAGGGCTATTATATGTATAATGGAAATGCATTGCTAATGATTTTTATCGAATATTTTTTTGCAAATGAAGACGAAAGTTATTGTTAATGATGTCGTCGGTCTGGAGGGTGACGATCCCAGCGTGCAGCTCCTTTGGAAAGTGCCTGAGTAAAATTTGTTAGACGGAACACTTGTCGATAGATTTGCTAGCACGAAGTCACAAGTCATCGTGACTGAGGGTTTGAGTGTGCTGGACTTGTTCAGATTGTTGATCACGCTAGAGGACACGCTCTTTCACTGAAACTGTAACTAAGGTCTGCTCAGTATAGTTGGTTCTGTGTGTGTTAAACAGACACAAATGTGCCTGAGCGAGCGTCTGCATTAGGGACTGTCTAACCGCACGGGTATCGTCGAACACGTGTGTCCAGCTACATATATATATATATATATATATATATATATATATATATATATATATATATATATATATATATATCAGTTTATACATTATTTTAATGGATACAGATTATTTGAGTAAATGCTCTGTTTTAATTAAACAGTGTTAATTACATTTACTGGCCTGAATATTCAAGAAATCTCTTCGAAAATATGCGTTCTCCAACAGACTACAAATCTAGTCTAAATTACACACACACACACACACACACACGCGCACACACACACACACTTATATATATATACATATATACATATATACATATATATGTCTGTGTGTGTGTATGTGTCTGTGTATATATATATATATATATATATATATATATATATATATATATATATATATATATATATATATATGTGTGTGTGTGTGTGTATATATATATAAATATGTGCACGTATGCAGAAAAATAGGAAAGAACACGTTAGATAAATAATCCGGAATTCCTTAGTATTTTTGCTTTTATTTTTAAAAAGACAGTGCTCCATACAGAAGTAGAGCTTATATTATAATATTTAAAAAAAAAAAATATGAATCCTTCGCTACATAAGAGTTCTCATGTTTCAAAAGCGAGGGCCGAGACCCTCAATATAATTTTTGAAATTAATTTGAATTAAGGTGTCTGGTCTCGCTTCCTCGTCAAGCGAGAATTTGGGAATAAGCTATCTTGTGCTTTGCGCGTGTTTATAAGTATGGTCTCTTGCAACATTAGTTACTATGGAAACGGCTAGGGTCGGCCATATTGGTTAGGTGGTCGAAGAGTTAAGAATTAATTTTTATCTACAGACCAGTCCCCTTCGAAAAGTTTATGTCGGTTTATGTTGGGTTCCATATTTCAAGTCTGATAGTAGCGGTCGCCGTCTAGTTGGTCAAAAAAGGCCACAGTATTAATTACCCGCCGCAAAATACATAAATCATTCATACAAAAGGTAGACTAATAAATTTAATGATATAAATGGCGAAAAACATCTTCGCAAACAAATTTATTGAAGTCGCATTAACCTACGAACCACTCGATGAATGTTATGATCCTTGTTTTTAATAACTTCAAGTTGTATAAGGTCTTTTTTTAATCTGCTAGTACTTTCGGCTGTACATTCAGTCATTCTCAGGCATGGAAATTATTTTGTTTTGGTTTTTAGTAGATCCAAGTAATAGCGGGCACGAAAAATTAAATGCGAATCGAAATATGTTTCTTTTTTTAGAAATGTGTTATTGTTAACAGATACAAACCTTTGGAGCGTGCAGTCGCAACGCTAAGGCTGAATTTTTTGAAAATTTTTCAGGGAGTAGTTTTTTTTCTAATATGGCAATTTCAAATTTTTTTGTTGTTGTAGGAGTTTATCAGTCAATGAGGCATGGACTAAATAGTTCAATAAATAGAGTAATGTCTCAGTTGTTATCCCGAATATTTGCACGTCGGATCAGTTCTTTTTAAATATTTATGGATTCAGTCCGACAGTTATGTAATATATTTTCTGTTTATAGGTTATTTTAATAGATACAATTTATTTAAGTAAATATGAAGTTATTAAAAACAAGGATCATAACATTCATCGAGTGGTTCGTAGGTTAATGCGACTTCAATAAATTTGTTTGCGAAGATGTTTTTCGTCATTTATATCATTAAATTTATTAGTCTACCTTTTGTATGAATGATTTATGTAATATATATATATATATATATATATATATATATATATATATACATATATAGTTGAATATGTATGCAGTAATCCTTCGTTTATGCATGTTTCATTAAAGAGGACAGACAAGGTACTACGATTGATCTTTTTATTTAATTTTTCTTGTGTTCGAACAAGAGCTTTCTTTACAGGACAAAGGGTGTGTAAGAACTGTTCAAATGTTTTATGTTTCCAAGCGCTTTCGGCTATACCTTTAGCCATTATCAAGGATGATTCGATTATTCAGCTTAATTAAGTGTGTGCATTATGTGTATGTCTTAGTGTGTAGTAGGGATGTTTTTAATTTCCGAATACGGTTAGCACATTATGGCTGTGTTCGTAGTTAATATTGTTAAGAGTTTTTTATTTAATTTTTCTTCTTCCAATTTACCTGATCCTCTGATATATATATATATATATATATATATATATATATATATATATATATATATATATATATATATATGTAAAGAGAAGAGGTTATAATTGTTCCGAGAGAAAAGTGTATATATTAAAAAAAGAGAGAAACCGTAAACGCTTTTGGTTGTAATATGGATTTTTTTTTTAAAGTATTATGCTTTATTTTCCATAATTGTAATAATTATTTTCCATTTTAGAAGAAATTCATTTTTCTTATGTTTTTCGATGTTAAACATTCTCGATATTAGACATTCTCTTTTCTGTGTGTTAGTGACCCAGATGTCTTCCTTGAACTGGCACTGAAAATGTCCTTCTGCATGAAGGGTAATAAAACAATTAAGATTTGTCCGAGAAAGAGCGAGGAAAAATATCTGTGTTCTTATCTTTTAATGACCCTTGTGTTTTCTTAGATCTATTTGCATATTTTTATGTATTTTATCAGCATGCGTATGTATCGTGGATTATACGATATAAACAACAAAGTAATCCCGAGTTGAAAGGTTACAATAACACAAGAAATCAGGTAACAAATAACAATGGTTTATTGTACGTAAAGTATAAATGAACAAGAGTTCGTAATACTAAGGAAAACAGGAGATAAGTCAGTGAGGCCAGTAGTGTACGCCTTCGCTCTCTCTCTCTCTCTCTCTCTCTCTCTCTCTCTCTCTCTCTCTGCTCTGCTCTTCAATAGTTCGTCAGTCTTTTATTTTCTCCACTTTAGACTGACCAATCAATGTCGGGGTGTGCGAGGTAGTTCCACTATAACATATACGTATATTCTCTCTCCATACATACATACTGTCTTATGATAAGGAATTAGTATACACACATGTTGACCATGTTCGTCCTAGTCTATGAATATAGAATCCAGCGCAGTACGTAATCTGTTCAATGAAACAACGTTAAAGATTAACACTCACGAGTCAGACACTCTACTGAATCTGACTATATCGCCAATACCACCAGCAGCTGCTCCGTAATTCTTCAGTCTTCGATATCATAGGCTAGCAGAGAATATTCCGAAAAAAACATGGCCGCCTTTATACACGTCTCATTGAATATTTTGAGCATTCTGATTGGTAAAATGCTCCTATTGGTGAACTATAAAATGAGTCAGCTCATTTTGGTTGGCTCACTAGTATATACTGTTACAACATATATACACATATACACACGCACACACATACACACACATGCGTACAAACACACACACACACTTCCTATGCTTTTCAGGGATCGCGGGTGTGCCTGTGAGCAGTCTTGTTTTTGCCAATATATGCATATATATATCAGTACGCATGTGTATGCTCGCACTTCCTCTCCATACATTATGGAGTCTTATTATAAGGAATTAGTATGCACACATACACGCACATGCACACATGCACACACATATATACATACATATATACATGCATACACATACACACACTTCCTGTGTTGTATAGGGTTTTCGCGCATGCCTGTGAGTAATCTATTGTTTTTACCCACTATACCTATGCATAGGCGTACTCCACAGATACAGGCGTGTGTGCATATAATTATGTATGTATGCAGCAAACCTTCATTTATACATGTTTCATTAAAGACGGCAGACAAGGAAATACGATTAAGGTTTTCATTTAATTTTTCTTGTGTTCGAACAAGTGTTTTCTTTCCTGGACACAGAGTGTGTAGAAACCGTCCAAATGTTCTGTAATTCCGAGCCGTTTTGGCTATACTTTTAGCCATTATCAAGGATGGGTATATTTTTCAGTTTAATTGGGTGTATGGGCTGTGTGTATGTTTCTAGAGTTATAGGGATGGTTTATTTTCCGAACACTGTCAGCATATTGTGGCCGTGTTCGTAGTTAGTATTATTAAGTGTTTGCTTTTTTCTTTTTTCTTATTAAGGCTTCCATTATTTTAAAACTTTTTTCACATGAGGTTATTATGTTTAAATTTTCTACTATGCTTCGGATGGAGTCTGGTATATATATATATTGTCATCCACAGACAGACTGTTTCGCTGTATCACAGCTCATCAGTGTGGCTAGACGTCCGGATGTATCTAGCTAGGATCGAAACCCGACTGAATTGGCATCAGTCGGAGATTCTACGACTAATCCGTTGACGCACGACAGGAATGGAGGCGTATTTATTTTTAGATAAACACACAGGGAGATGAGAGAACTCGATTGATTTAACGAAGAGTCTTGCATTATTAGCCGTATATAAAAGTTGAAGTCATCACACAGCGGCGACAATCAGTTTCATGCATAAACGATGCGATATATATATATATATATATATATATATATATATATATATATATATGTATATATATATATATATATATATATATATATATATATATATGTGTGTGTGTGTGTGTGTGTGTGTGTGTTTGAGTGTGTGTGTATGTTTGTGTGTTTGTGTGTGTGTGGCTGTGTGTGTATACACACATTATTCGAACTGTTATTTCATCTTCATTGCTATATTCACAACGTTTTCACTGGCATAAGCAGGTGTTTGGAATTTTAAACCGAACTTCGTCTACCGCGATACAGATATATATATATATATATATATATATATATATATATATATATATATATATATATATATGTATGTATGTATGTATATATGTATATATATCTATATATGTATGTATATATGTATGTATGTATATATATATATGGATGTATGTACATATATGGATGGATGTATATATATATGTATGTGTATATATATCTATGTATGTATATGTGTATGTATATATGGATGTATGTATATATATACGTATGCATATATAGATATATGTATGTATGTATATATATATATGTATGTATATATATGTATGTATGTATATTTGTATGTATGTATATATGTATTTATGTATATATATGCATGTATATATATATATGTATGTATATATATATAAATGTATGTATGTATGTATGTATATATATACATATATATATATATTTATATATATATATATATATATGCATATAATATGTAATATAATACGAATATACAATATAGACAGTGTCAAAAATGAATAGAATTTTGAAATATAAAGTTTACAGAAAGAAGTAAAAGCTAATGACTCAATGAAATAACGCTCAAGAAAGAAGACGATAAAATGGTGGGTAAAGTAGGAAAAGACATTGTACGATTCTAGCACATTAATCATTGATTTATAATGTTTTTCTTTTCTTTTCTTCTGTCGAGAGAAGAGATTGTTTATTGGGAAAATTCCCAAGTATTCATTCGTCGTAATTTGTCATTCGACTACAAAGACTTTGCGTAATCATTGAAAATCTCGAGGCCTTTGTCGGCAGGAAAAGCCATTTATCTCAGCTGGGTTACCAAAAGATTACGCAGACTTTTCGCATTTATGCCTCAATCATATCAGCGAAACCATATCTATCTATCTATCTATCTATCTATCTATCTATCTATCTAAGTCTGTTTATATCTATCTATCTATCTATCTCTATTCATATCTATCTATCTATCTATCTATCTATCTATCTATCTATCTATCTATCTATCTATCTATCTCAGTCTGTTTATATCTATCTATCTATCTATCTATCTATCTATCTATCTATCTGTCGAAGTTTGTTTAAATCTAGCTATCTAGCTATCTCTTTCAGTTCTATCTATCTATCTAAGTCTGTTCATATCTATCTATCTATCTATCTATCTATCTATCTATCTATCTATCTATCTATCTATCGCAGCCTGTTTCTATCTATCTATCTATCTTTATCTTACATATTTATAAGTCTACCATTCATCCTTGTTTTCAATATTGCTACCACATCTTGTCTGGTGCTTCTGCTATATATTTAGAGATTCTTGATAAAATCCGAAGAAGAATCTATCTTACATATTTATAAGTCTACCATTCACCCTTGCTTTGAATATTGCTGCCACATCTGCTTTGGTGCCTCTGCTATATATTTAGAGATTCTTGATAAAGCGTAAAGAAGAATCTGCAATGTTATTGATCCTGATCTGGCATCTCGGCTTTACCAACTTTCTCACCGTCGTAACAGAGCTTCTCTCTTCCTTTTCTATAAATGTTTCCACGGTAATTTTTCTGATGAACTTTCTTCAATAGTATAAATTGAATTTAAGCGCTATACGAGATTGGTACTAAGGTTTCGTCATTTTGCAGTTGAAATGGCCAGATGAAGCCGCAAGTTCTATGCTAAGAGTTTCTTCTATCGCACTTCTTGTTTGTGGAACTCCCTTCCAGCTTCTTGCTTCCCAGTCAACATTGATCTTCAAAAATGTATGTGCAATGTCCCTCGTTATCATCTGTCTTCTTATATCGAAGGTGGCGACCGACGTTTGTATTTGATTTTTTGAAGATTGTCGTTATCAGAAAAACATTTACACCGAAGAAAGTACAACAGGTTGGAAGTGCGAGAAAATAAACTGTTGGGTTGCATTTAGCTATTTCAACAGTGAAACAGTTGGTCCTAGATGTTAATCAAATAGCGCGCTTAAATTTCTGCAGCCCCCCACCCCTTAGAAAAAAAAAGCTTGTTAGTGCATTTACCGTGGAAATATTTGCAGAAAAGACAGAGGAAGAAAGTGAATGAAGTTGAGATGCCAGGTCAGGACTGATTACATTACAGATCTTTCTTCGGATTTTAACAAGAATCTCTAGAGCAGTGGTTTTCAATCTGGAGCGGAACCACAAGGAAACATTCCAGTGACTCGAGGAACCCCTACAATAAATTAATTGTCTCATGCAAAACAAAGCTTTCAATTATTAAAATAAAATAAAAATACTGATCTTCAGATTTATTTACAAAAAAAATACAAAGACAAACTGTAAAAATATTGTATCCGTCCATATGCAATTTTAATCTTGCTTCTACGGTTATTACACATGTATTAAAAAACTTCAGTTTAAATGGATTCCATTTATTTTCATTAAAAGTTCAATGAGAAACTTGAGCCTGATGTTTCTTGCACAAATCTTTAATATTGGGTCGTGTTTTTGACAGACACACACGAAGTTCATCTTCCACAGACAACAAATTTCAAAATGAATGTTTGTCACCGAAAAAAAAGTGGGTGATATAATTTTTACGTTTTCCATTGTAAAACAGTCGTAACGTTTGTTTAACCGCTAACTCAAATCAAAACAAAATTTTCTGACAAAATTTCGAAAATGTTCGAAGGGATTAAAAAATTTCAAAAAATAATTAAAAATTACATTGATCTTTCCTCTTAATAAAAATATAAACATTTTGATGGAAAAAGTTTGTTTTATTAAGTTTGGGACCTTTTTTTATTCATACTATGCTGTTTTGTTATTGATTTAGTGGAGGTACCTAAACACACATATCTGCACAGGAGAATTCAAAATTCCTGTCAATCATAGAACTTGTGAAACTTCTTGCGGAACCCCTCGGCTTTACTGGCGGAATGCTCGGTTTCCGCGGAACCCTGGTTGAAAACCACTGCTCTAGATGAATAGAAGAAGCACCAGACCAGATATGGCAACAGTATTCAATGCACGGACGAATGGTAGATTTGTAAATGTGCAAGATGCACTCTGACGAGAAAAAAAAATTCCGATACGATACAGTGACCTGACTTTCCTTGCAGTAGATGCAGCTATTGATTTAATATAAGCCAAACGCGAGTCCTAGAAGGCTTAGTGTGCTGCTCACCTGGAGTCTAACATTAGCGATGCTGATGTCAAGCAGATAAGGTTCTCTGTGGTATGAAAGGAATTGAGTACGTCTTAAATATATTCCCGTACAAAATTGTTATTACATTTTTGTAGATTAATATTAGAGAACTTACACTAAAATGGAGAAAACCCTTTATTTCGTTAGCGTTACAGAAAAATGCAGGTAAATTATAGCCAAATATTGTGTTAATTTAACAGAATTTTGTGCCGCAGAACCCAAAATCTACTTCACATAGGTCAGGTTTGATAATTTTTTAAAAACTTGTTTTTTTATGGCTTATCAGCTTTCGGCAGGCTATTTAAAGCCAGAAAATATTTTTAGATTATAAGAAAAAAATATTTATTTTCTAGAGATAGTAATGATTTACTGGTAAAATTAATAATAATTAACCCATAGCTAAGGGGGGAATAAGGAATGTATTCATACCTGATCGAATTGGAATTTGCCTGTATGTGAATATAACGAACCGGATTGGAATTAGAACTCGTGTCTCCAATTACCAATTCCGAGCCGTTGTTCAAGACACTACCCACATATTACAGCATTTATTATTCTCAAAATGGTCACCCATCTAGGTACCGACCAGGGTCGACTTGCCTTAACGTACGAGAACGGGTGTTTCAACGTGATATGACCATAAGCCCATTACACCAGACGCATATCAAAGCTTACAGCATCTGGTATTACCAAGCGGTCACCCATCTAGGTACTGACGAGGCTTGACGTTGTTTAACTTTAAACTTCGGCGACCACACGAGAACCGGTGTTTCAACTTAATATGGCCGTAAACCCATTACACCAGACGCATATACATGATTACAGCATCTGGTATTCCTAAACCGTCACCCATCTAGGTACTGACCAGGCTTGACGTTGCTTAACTTCGAGGAGCGTACAAGAATCGCTGTTTCAACGTGATGTGGCCGTAAGCATATTAAGTAAGCGTATCCATGCTTACAGCATGTGGTATTGCCCAAAAAGTCACCCATCTAGGCACGAACCAAATTCGCCGTTGCTTAACTTCGGTGGTCGTACGAGAATGGGTGTTTCAAATTAATATGGTCATAAACCCATTACGCCAGACGCATATCCATGATTACAGCATCTGGTATTCCTAAACCGTCACCCATCTAGGTACTGACCAGGCTCGGCGTTGCTTAACTTCAGGGAGCGTACATGGTTATAGCATGTGGTATTCCCAGTAGGTCACCCATCTAGGCACTGACCAAATTCGGCGTTGCTTAACTTCGATGATAGTACTAGAACCGGTGTTTCAACGTCATATAGCCGTAAGCCCATTAGAACACCCGTATATCCAAATTTGTTTTTCCGAGCGGTCACTCATTTAGGCACTGGCCAGTCTCTACGTTGCTTAACTTCGATGGTATTATGGGAACCGATGTTTCAACGTGATATGGCCGCAAGTCTTGATAAAATCTTTCACCTGTTTTCTCTGTTCAGTGTTCCATTGATCTTAATCAAATTTTAATGTAGCCCCAAACCAATCACGCTGAACCAACGGAAATCTTTCTCTCTTGCTTTTTTTATTTTATTTCAGTATTGTTTCTTGAAACAATTGGTCGTCCCACGCGTCACTTTGCACACCAATGTCAATGACGTCTCAAGCAGAAAAAGAAGCAGAAAGCAACTCTTCAGAACCGATCATCGACGTGTAACGTCAACTGGCGTCAGATTTAGCATTCAAACGAAAGACAATGATACTATTAAACCAATGCAATGATTAAAATACATTTAACATTTCCTCTTTACTTATACACACTCCTGACGAGGACTTTTATGAATCGAAAGCGTGGACCTAATACAAATTTTGACTATTCTTTCACATTAACCGTAGCAACATTTTGGAAATGTTATTCGTAAAATTATCAAGTTAATTGACAGCAAAATGTCTAATCTTTTAAAGAAGAAAATTGTTACCAAAGGAGAGATTCATATTGATCATTTAAATTTTAATTTATAAGTATTTACTTGGCTCGAAGATAAGTAAATATTGCTCGTTTATATTTGAGTTGATAAGTATTTACCTGGTCCGAAGCAAAGATATAAGTATATGTAAATATAAGTCGTTTATATTTGAGTTCACAAGTATTTACTTGAACCAAAGGTTAATCATTTATATTTGAGTTCATAACTATTCATCAGGTCCGGAGATAATCAAATATTAATCGTTTATATTTGAGTTTATAAGTATTTACCTGGTCCGAAGATACACGCTTGTGCAAATTAATTGAACAACAGCTTTAGTCTGCTAGATTGCGTCTAGCATGAAACAGTCTGTTGCCTCTGAGTGCTGACTTCAATGTTCACTTATATATATATATATATATATATATATATATATATATATATATATATATATATATAATTAAACACGACAGACAAGGTACTAAAAATGTTGTAAATATGAAAGCCATCAACAAGTTGTGTATAATATGTATGGATGAGCGATAGCTAATTCAAATAGAGTATTATTTTATAAAGATAAAATATTTATTGTAGAAACCAGTACAGCAAGCAAGGAAGTAATAGTTATGCGCAGGGTCACCGCAAGTCAGTACAGTTGTTTGTGTGCTGCTATCGGAAGGCCGCTAGTTCTCGCAGATCCCAGATCAACTCTCCTGTCCGCTGTCTTAACGGATACTTATAGGTGATTACCACCTATAGTGCCGCCACTCATGGGGGTGCCAGGTTCTTCCATCACATCACTGACAAAAGAATGTACTTAAAATAAATGTGACATCAATGCAAAAATGATATAAATATATATATATATATATATATATATATATATATATATATATATATATATATATATATATATATATATATATATATATTAAAAAGAAGTACCGCAAACTTTTTGGGTTGTAATGTGGATTTAAAAACAAATATTATCCTTTATTTTTCATAAATTTACTGCACGTGTTTCTGGTCTCACGACCGTCTTCAGGTAAAGAGTGGAGATTTCCACATATTATTAAAAATAATTAATTTTTTCTTTACGTTTTTCAATGTTAAATATTCTCGATACGAGACATTCTCTGTTTTTGTGTTGGTAATCCGAATGTTTTTCTTGAAATGGCAGTGAAGAGTTCTGAGCGAAGGGTCATAAAACAATTAAGGTTGGTTTGAGAAGTGATGAATTAGTTGTCGGTATCTTATCTTTTAATGTTTTAATGACCCCTGTGTGTTCTTAGATCTATTACCATTTTCGTGTGTTTCTGTCAACATGCGTGTATATATACGTGTGCATATTTCCCCTCAATACATACACTGTCTCACTACGAGGAATTAGTAAACACATTTGTACACATACACACACACATAAACATACACACATACACACACACACGCACACACGCACACACGTACATTGTCCCACCACAAGGAATCCGTACACACGCACACATACACACATGCGCACACGTTTCTGAAAGAAACCTCAACAGAATGCAGAAAGCACCGGACGGTCCCAGTTGGTATGACGTTTGCTTGATAACTCAAATGTCAGCGTTTCAATTCTCGATAGTGGATGCGCACTGATGATGAGTCCGAAATATATAGGACGAAACGGCCGTCCAGTGGTTTCTTTCAGACTCAATGAATTACTTAATTTTTTATTTATATTTTTTTTTATATATTTTTTTTAATATATATATATATATATATATATATATATATATATATACACGCTCTATCTCTGATATTGAGCACTTTATCCCATAAATATAGCACACTTTAAGACTATATTTCTTCATATATATATATATATATATTTCGGCAGCAACCTTTCTTTCAAACAGCTTTCATTAAATATACCAGACATTGAAGATTTAATTCATTTTTAAATGTTATATTCCTAATATATAATATTATTAAATATTATGTATGGAAGAGCAAATGGCTAATCCAATTGAGGTTCAACAAACCAACATTTTTATTAAAGCAGAGGTCAGAAAACCTTAATAGATGCCGGCATAGGAAAGCCTGGTCATTAGAATAAAGCGTGGTGGTATTTTTAATTTCTTTTGTTTCTTTCTTAGGCGCGTGTTTTATATCTTTTTAAGGTTAGGCTAACTTTAGGTTTTAGTCGTAATTTTATCAATAAATATATTCCTTGTAAATTGCTCATTAGGGAACCTTGGTAGATCGTACCTGGCTCATTCGGATTTATTTATTTTACTTTTGCCCTATTTAGTGTATTGAGCACTCTTCGTTTTAACTGTTTTTTTCTTCTTCTTTGTACCAGAGATTTAAGGAACTGTACGATTTCTTTCGCCCTCTTCAAAGTTTTCTGGTGCTTTCTTTTTTTCCATTTCTCCGAGACTGCCAATTTATTCGGAAATTGGGCTATCCCGGTTTTTTAAAAAGAAATATAGTATATTAAATATTAAAAATTTAAATTTTTTAGAAATGTAGTCAAAACATATTCTAGCCTAAACAGCCCCACAAAATCTTTAAGTATACAAATAGAAAAAATACCGTTAGAATTTTTGCCGTTAAAATAAAAAAATTTATAAAAAATCCCAGACGACATGCATTTAGCAGATGTCAGAATTTGTTGAAAAATACATCCCTACCATCCCTAAACATAACCCCGCTTTCGAATGTAACTATTAACTGATACAACGAAAATTAAAAAATTGAACAAGCTAGCACCCCTTGTCTAGATGAGTGAATTTCTCTGTATTCTTGGAAACATTCAATTATGAATCTTTGCCGTGCCTTTAAAACTGTAAATTTAAAAAAATAAGTTACTCCAAAATTCGCTGGACGAGGAAATGGAACTAATGTCTTTAATTTAATAACAAAATTAAATTCGAAGGTTTTAGCTTCCATTTTTGAAACATGGTTATCCCTGTGTAGCGAAAAAAAACATATTTTAAATCAGTTAATTTATAATATTAATGCTCTGTAAATTTACATTGAGCACTATTGTGTAAAAATAAAAACATCTATAAGAACACCGGATTTTATATCTTACTGTACTTTCTTTTTATATATATATATGTATATATATATATATATATATATATATATATATATTAAGCATTTCATACCAAGCAAGGCGGGCAGCCATTAGCACATAAGGGGTTACAGAAGATTTGGAGCGAGAGCAGATAGGAGTATTAGCGGAAAGGATGTGGAGAAGGATAGTGGATAGATCAGGTCAACTGGAGATGTCGATTGACGATACATTTGAATAGTTGGAGATTATAGTTGTCAGGGAAACAGGAATAAGGAAGGGAGTTCCACAGGCGAGAGATGCGATATATGAAGCTATTGGAGTAGAAGAGACGTCTACATTTAACAGTTTCAACAGTGAAAGGGTCGGAACGGGATGCCAGTCTCGTAGGACTTTTGAATTCATGAAGTCTGGGAACAAGCGAAAGCAGCTCATCAGAGTAATTACCGTGAAAGTATTTGTAAAAAACGACAGAGAGAGGCGACGGCGCATCTGTGAGAGAGCGACTGCAGACGAGATGCCAGATCAGGGCCAATTACGTTGCATATCCATTTCTGGATCGTATCAAGAACCCCGAGGCAAACTGAAGGGGCATCAGACCATATATGGCAGCAATACTCCATATATATATATATATATATATATATGTATATATATATATATATATATATATACTCCAACTATTTAAGTGTAACGTCAATCGACATCTCCAGTTGCCTTGATCTATCCACTTCCCTTCTCCACATCCTTTCCCCCTTTCATTCCTATCTGCTCTCGCTCCAAATCTTCTGTAACCCCCTTGCCTTGATCGATCCACTATCTTTCTCCACATCCTCTCCTTTACCACTCCTATCTGCTCTTCCTCCAAACCTTCTGTAACCCCTTGCGTGCTAGTGGCTTCCAGCCTTGCTTGGGTTGATAAGCTTAAAAAAATATATATATATATATATACATGCCTAAGGTAGCTGGCTACTTGTATTCGAGGATACCCGTCTACTAGGGCAGCTTGCCAATCCCTATTTCAGACGTTTGCGCATTGTGGTTTATACTGCAACTATGCTGAGCAGACCTTAGTTACAGTTTCTGGAAACGAGCGTGTTATCTAGCGTGATCAACAATCTGAACAAGACCAGCACTCTCGGCCACAGCTATCAACTTCATTCGCAAAATTTGGGCCACAACTAGTGGTATGGCTTTCAGTTTACAATTTACAAAACGGTACCGCACGCTGGGATCCACCACTCCAGTCTGATAACATCTGTAAGTTTTTCTTCCTGACAAATCGAGATTCGAACCCGGCTTTCATGGTCAAAATGCCAATGTTCTAACCATTTTGCCGCGAGCCCACGCGCGAGCCCACGCGCGAGCGCGCACACGCACATATATATTATAAATATATATATATTATTTATATATAATATATATTATATATATAATATATATATAATATATATATATTATAATATATATATATTATATATATATGTATTATAATATATATGAAGAAATATAGTCTTAGAATGTGCTATACTTATGGGATAAAGTGCTCAATATCAGAGATAGAGCGTGTGTAATTATAAAAGTGAACATAGAAGTTAACACTTAGAGGCGACAGTCTGTTTCATGCTAGATGTAATCATCAGGCTGACGATTGCATCTAGCATGAAACAGACTGTCGCCTCTAAGTGTTGACTTCTATTATAATATATATATATATATATTATATATATATTGCATATATATATATATATATATATATATATATATATATATATATATATATATTATATAAATTATATATAATTTATATATATAAAGTAGGCTGATAGAAATGAACATATTGAGATAACTACACAAATGGTGTGTGAAGTGATGAGAATCTTATTTTGGCAAGAGTCCAACACTTTTTATACTAGACCAGTAAGTTTTTAATTCTATTCTCTGCTAAAATAATGCTATTTCTGTGGGCAGACTGGAACTGGGTTGCAATATTGTATTTGTTCATTTTTTAATCTGTCGGGCCATTCCATTAAAACCCTCGTCTTCCTATATATATATATATATATATATATATATATATATGTTATCCACAGACAGAATGTTTCGCTGTTTCACAGCTCATCAGTGTGGATAGATGTCCGGTTGCCTCTAGCTAGAATCGAAACCCGACTGAATTGACGTCACTCGGAACTTCTACCACTAAGCCGTCGGCAGGGATGAAGGTGAATATTAGCGTGTTTATTTTTAGATTTAGATAAACACACAGTGACTGACAGTGACTCAATTCTGCCGAAGAGTCATGCTATTTTTAGCTTTAATAGTCACTGTTTACAAATGCACCCCTCACACCCACAGAGCTCAACTGAAATTAATTTTTCAGGAGCCAATACATATATATGAATGACATGTATATGTGTGTGTGTTTCACAGACTGCGATTATACTTTTTATTTAATTTAAACGTGAATGAAACATTTTTGTATAATAATAAGTATTCTTTCTTTTTGTCTGAGTCAGCATTTGTTACGAGAAAACATCGTGCAGTTGTTCGTTTGACTGGTTTTTTCGAGGGAAACGCCTTTCTCAAACGTCTTTTAAGGCCGGTAGAAAGTGGGCTTGTTTCCTGTGATTTCACGCATGCGCAATCTTCTACGTGATGCAGTAAGCCAGATGAACTTTTCTCTCCCGGAGATACTTGATTTTCTCCCGAAATTTCATTGTTTATAATATATACACGTTTTCGCATAAAATTATCCAGTTAAGGCATCATCTTCCAAGGGCTTAATGCAAATAAATAAACATGTATATAATATAAAATTTTAGTACAGAAATATAAATTTCAAGTATAGAATAAGTTTTTTGAATCACAGGTTGGTGCAGATGTTTCTCCCATCAGAATAAAAGCTTTTGTTTAGTTAAATTCATATCATCATTGTTCAGTTTCCAGCCTAATTACCCTGGGTTTCTATGACCTTTGACCACCTTTCAAATAAATTGTCCACCGTATTATATTATTTTGATATAAAAATCTCCAATTTTTTTTTTACAAAATTTGCAGCATCATTAGTTAGTCATGCAAGTGTAGCGGGCCCCAAAACGACGAGGTTTCCATTATTGTAGCGGTGAACGTCGGCGTCACCAAATATGTTGTGGGTCCCGCCACAACTATTTTATTTTTGTCTAGGAAAGGTGTGGAAAGGATCATGACATTATTCTGGAGGTCGCTATCCAATGTGGTTGTCACAATACAATTTATATCTGACGTAAAATAGCACATGGTATAAAATACAAGACAGAACGTAATGATTCAAAACATAAAAAATGAATTTATTAAGTGTTTAATGTACATGCATATAAACTGAAAGGTTTGACAGAGTTATGTCTCTTAGATTTGGAAATATTTGTACCGGTGCTCATAATGGGTTGAATTAATTATTAAACTGTAGTTTAGAAGAATGAGTTCGTGTTGAATGTTAAGAATTGTCTATTGGACCAAAATAGTTAAGAAAAGTTTAAGAGTTGTACTTGCGTGATTGTTGTAAAGTTCTTTTACGTCTGACTGCATTAGTCAAGACGGGAGATCTTTTTGGGTCACATTTTGGCAGCGGAGATGAGACGTACGAGTGACGAAGGAGAAGAGCGAGAGAGAACGAGAATTACTCGTGTTTGGTTTTTATAATCTCTTGTATCACGTGACAAGCTCAGACCACTAATTAATTGTTGTTGTTCACACGTTCACCCTAACCCTAGGGTCCCAGCTACGGGCAAATAGTGAAGCCTTAAGCAAAAATCAATGGTACATTATTATAATAAAATGACCAACAATACATTTTTAAAGTAAAAATGACCAACAATATATTTTTATATTAAAATGACCAACGATACATTTTTATATTAAAATGACCAACAATACATTTTTATATTAAAATGACCAACAATACATTTTTAAAGTAAAAATGACCAACAATATATTTTTATATTAAAATGACCAACGATACATTTTTATATTAAAATGACCAACAATACATTTTTATATTAAAATGACCAACAATACATTTTTAAAGTAAAAATGACCAACAATATATTTTTATATTAAAATGACCAACAATACATTTTTATATTAAAATGACCAACAATATATTTTTATATTAAAATGAACAACAATACATTTTTATATTAAAATGAAAATCAAGGTAACACTAAAAAAATACATAAAAAAAACACTTTTATAGCAAAATGACCAACAATACATTTTTATCGCAAAATGACTAACGATACATTTATCTGTAGTTGAAGATATACAAATCCGTTCAAAATATTTAGATTTCAGCATTAAAGTGCCCCTAGATAAGGGGTCTGCAACGTTTTGCTAACTATGTGTCGACTTAAAATCATTCAGTGTGCCAACAGCATACGTATTTTTATACAAGTCAAGGTCAATACAATATATTTTATATAGTAATATATAGTATATATATATAGATTTTTATTATACAATTTTGTATAATAAAAATCTTTTTCACGCCGTCACATGATTAAAAATCTTCGCCATGCACGTGATAACACCATCGCGTCTTTTGAAATTGAAAGGATTTTAACGTTTATTTAGTTTGTAAAAAAATGTAGCAACATGATTCCGCTACATGACAATTGGCAAATGTTTTTAAAAATTTTTGACTAAAAGATTTTTGACCCTGAAGATGAACAATGATGTTCGAAAGTACTAGTTTATCGTACGGACAATATTTATTTCGATATAATTTTCAAATAAAAAGTCTCATTAGAAAATATGAGAAAATTCAAAAGAAAATATGCAGGACGATGTTGTCTTTAACATTCAACCCAACATGTTTAAAAGAAAAGTTGCTGCCAAATTAAACATCATATATCCTAAGTATACTTTAGTGTTTATTAAAATTGAAACAGCTAAATATCTTATTTTCGTTGTAATAGTTATTGGTTTGGACTTCGCGATGTCATTTGCAGCTGTGTGCCATTTGTAAGAACTTGGCGTGCCATGCGTGACACGCGTGCCGTAGTTTGCTGAACCCTGTCCTAGAGTTTGATTGTCGGCTAAACAAAATCAACCAAACAACCGACATGAAAGAACATCCATGTAATTATTCTTAGGATATGCACGAAATCTGAGTATCATCTACCATGTACTCAATTGTGAAAGCAGAATAACATATATTTTTAGTACTTCAAAATTCCCAAGAAAATTAAATTTCGGCATCAACTGACCCATGAAGGAGTTGATATGCCGTTAAACAAACAAATCAATAAATCATTATTCAGTCATGAGCGTAGTCTCCCTGACATTCCATTTAACTTAAGCCTCGCTATGAAACCAAGACACTGACCGGAAAACTCGAGTCATGTTCTTAAATGACATTGTCAGGTCGAGACTTTAATCTGGATTTCATGCAAGGCGCCAAACCTGTTCAGAAATATCTAAACCTCTCAGCTGTTTGAAGCCGTTTTCTCAGCGACGTGTCCAAGTATTTTAAATGAGATTCTACAGGATCATTCTGGACATCTATTAGGTAGAAAGCATCTCCAACAACGAAGTACCAGACAAGAAAAAGGCCGATTGGAAGTTCTTGTCGTCAAGAAAGGAAAGTTGAAAGGGATTGATCATATCAAAAGAGCCAACAATCTTTCCACTACCATCCTACGAGGTACCACTTTAGACAAAAGAAGGTACTGCAGACAGAGGAAAGCAAGAGACAATGGCACGCGATTGAGTCATATGGAGGAAGCTGATCAGGTGTGGAGATACCCGACCACACCCATACTTTTTGACGGTTTTCAAGGAAATGCATCTTTTTGCATATACTCTCACTCAGGGACTAAAACGCTGTTTTTACCGTAGCTATGAACATTAAAGGTTATGTCCCAATCCTCATAAATACGTTGAACACTACTGTAAGTGTGGCGGCGGCGTGGGGTTGAATATGTTATATAAGTAGTCCACCACTAGCAGTGGTTTACCTACTTCACGCCGCTGACGAGTATTGTATTTCGTTGATGTTATAAAGATTACAATTTCATTTCCAACATCTGTTTTGGTTATTCCTCATTCAGTAACCTTTTCTAGGTTACAACAATATCTAACATTATCTCTGAATATAAATAAATCTTTTTAGGATCACAGTTGATGAGAGAACATTGAAATAACATGTTAGTCAAAAGTACATCATTATTTGTGTTATATACCGTAGCTATGAATACTAGTGGATATGTCCCAATTTTAATAAATACGTCGGACGAATTTGTAAATGGGGGTAATATGCTGTCTAAGTAGTTCACCATTAGCAGTGGTTTACCTATTATACGCCGCTGGCGAGTATTGTATTTTATTGATGTTATAAAGATTACCATTTTATTTCCAACCTCCATTTTGGTTATTTCTCATTCAGTAAGCATTTCTAGGTTACAAAATTTTGTCCACGAGGATTTGGCTGAACTTAAGTAAACATTCACCAGTACAACCTTTGGCGAACAAAGATTTTGACAGAAGAGAACTCACGTAAATGTTCACTAATACAATTCCACACATATATTATAAATATATAAATCACACATACTTTATATATATATATATATAAACCAAACGTCTTTATCCAAACACTACTGGGATCTGGTGGATAAGGGACTAACCCCACTTTTCGAATAGAGATACTTATCAAGAGCTAGCACACCTAATAACTTCCGTGATCGGTGTAACCTGTGCATCGCCGAAAAAAATCTTTATTCTCAAAGATGAGAATCACGATGAGTTGTTAAACCTTCGGAGTGAGATCTTTTCTAAATGTAGACACATAAAACGGTTCAAAACTTAAACACAGTTTTGTAACGCGTTGTCGGGTGTGACACTTCCACCTTAATTCACTAACATTGGGCATGACTTTCTAGTGTAATGACTATTACTTGTATGTATCTTTGTGTATGTTTATGTGATGCGCCATGTATTTCTAATTTTTGTAATTTTGGTTATTCTTTATTCATGTGGTGATATATGTGTGAGTGGTTATGTAGGTAAACATTTCCCCTAATAACTGATTTGCAAAATCAGATAGCATTATAATAGTTATACACCTAGGTATATATGCTAACGTTAGAGATAGATACACGCTACTCACTCAGCGGGTTTTTAAAATATTATTTATTATTATTATTATTATTTTATATATTTTTAATTGGCCTTTGATTTTGATTTAAATATAGAGATGCATATGTGCGTTCATATGGGTGTATGCGTGTGTGTGTATATATGAGTATACGCATATATATACATGTATATATGTGTATGTGGGTAGGTATATAGATATGTGTATGTGTACATCTGCATATATGGACGTATAGATAT
>OZ038509.1:80849047-80956547 GCA_964036315.1 Acanthosepion esculentum
CCTCATCTTTGTTGCCATATTTATTACAACGTTTCGGCCCTTCAGTATCTGTCTATATTTCTGAGATGATGTATTATATACATTATTTACATTATTCGGACTATTGTCCTCATCATTATCGCCATATTTATTACAACGTTTCGGCCCTTCAGTATCTGTCTATATTTCTGAGATGAGATATTATGTACACTATTTACATTATTCGGACTATTGTCCTCATCTTTGTTGCCATATTTATTTAAAAGTTCCGGCCCTTCAGTATCTGTCTATATTTCTGAGATGAGGTATTATGTACACTATTTACATTATTCGGACTATTGTCCTCATATTTGTCGCCATATTTATTCGGCCGTTGTACGCTCCGGCCTGCTTGAAATCTCGAACTGAACCCTAGGGTAGACTGTTTTAATTCCACGTGCCATGTTTTAATGGATGTCACTTATCTCAGGTTAATTTTCCTCTGAAAGTTCTCCAGCACCTTAACCAGGTATTGAACTCTCATTCTTTGTGTCCTGTCACTAGATCTAACTAACGCCTTTAGCCACTGTTCCACGTGTCCTTGTATATGAATTCCTGGGTATTATAAGGCTAATGTTTTCAGCAACCGTTTTATTATCAGAACTCATATTGGAATTTTTGTTTTTATTATTGCTTTTCTCTGGCATTCCTTATTACTGGTTCCCATATTGTATTCATTTCTATGCTTGATCGGCTCAGGAGATATTTGTGGCCTAACATGATACGTGGAACTAGAACAGTCTATCCCAGTGAGCGAAATAAAGGGTTAAATTCGACATTCCAACCACCTGAAAAAGGCCGGAGCGTACTACGGCCGAAACGTTGTAATAAATATGGCGACAAAGATGAGGACAACAGTCCGAATAATGTAAATAGTGTATATAATACCTCATCTCAGAAATATAGACAGATACTGAAGGGCCGAAACTTTGTAATAAATATGGCAACAAAGATGAGGACAATAGTCCGAATAATTTAAATAGTGTAATATTTACTTATCTTCAGATCAAGTAAATACTTATAAACTCAAATATAAACGCCAAATATTTACGTATCTTCAAACCATTTACCGTATTTTCCGGCTTACAAGACGCACGTTTTTCTTAAAAAATACCTTGAAAAATATGTACGGTTCTTCCAGGACGAATGTAAGGCAAGGCTCAGAGTCAAGTAAGCCTGGACGGTCAACTAATTGCTTGATAAGGACGTCAATTTGTACGTTGTGTCATTACACTATCTAATTCAGTCTTTTATATGATGTAATTCCAATAATTTACAGTTACAAGTATTTTTAAGACTATAAACCTTCCTGGAGCCGAGCCACAAACTTAAACATGTTCTGTTTACTAGCAGCGGCAGAACCTTTCTGCTCTTGACTAGTATATAATTGCCATGCAAACAAAATCGGACGAGTGATTAATGTAAACAATACGTGGCGCCAGTATGTGAGGGACGTATGGTGAATGTGTTGTTGTATGAGAATAACATTTTTTAACAACTAATATTTCCCTTTCTTCAGAACAGGTAATTACTTGTAAACTCAAAGATAAACGACTAATATATACTTACTACCGTGTACAAATTAATTGAATAATTCCGTTATTATTTCCTTTCTTTCGTATTTTTCCAATGAAACATGACCCAGTGCACATATCCGTACTTCGTATGTCCATTCCACGAAGTCGTTCCTTGCTGATTGACCACAGATACTCGATTGGATTTAAATCAGGAGAGTTTCCGGGCCAGTCTATAGTACTTTAATTTACTCACTGGTAAGGCTTGCCAGTGTGTTCATGCGGTGTTGCAATTTTCGTACGCTTCCCTGGAGTAACGTCCATCATAGAAAATGATCTTAGGACAACTAATCGACAGTCGAGACAATAGTGTCTCGACATGAAAAAAATTTGATGCAATCACGGATGACGCAATATTTTTCCAGGACAAACAAATTTTATGATACAACCCGAAAACAGATTCATATTACTGCGCACTGCAAATGACCTAATCTGAGGGGAAAATAGGAATCTATTACACCCTGTCACTCCAGTGGGTCTAAAACTGACCGTATGGTGAAAGAAAGGAAATTAAAGCTGTTGTTTCAATTAATGTGCACAAGCGTGTATCTTCGGACCAGGTAAATACTTATAAACTCAAATATAAACGATTAATATTTGATTATCTGCGGACCTGATGAATAGCTATGAACTCAAATATAAATGATTAATCTTTAGTCCAAGTAAATACTTGTGAGCTCAAATATAAACGACTTATATTTACATATCTTCGCTTCGGACTAGGTAAATGCTTATAAACTCAAATATAAACGAGCAATATTTACTTATCTTCGAACCAGATAAATACTAACAGATTAAAATATAAATGATCAATATGAATCTATTTTTGGACCAGATAAATGTTTATAAACTGAAATATAAACGACTAATAATTGCTTATCTTGGGGCCAGTCAATTACTTATGGATTCAAATATAAACTACTAATATTTACTTACCTTCAAATCCAGTAAATATATATATATATATTCCCTTTTTAAGTTAGATACTTTTTGATTGGTCAACGTTTTGACCACTTAGAACGAGAAACCCGGCACAATAAATGCATCAAACCAAACACGCTGTCGGTACTTATGTTACTTACATATCACCAGTTTGCAGATTTTGTTATCTTCCTTTCTCCATCTACCTATTTTATTTCTGTGTTATTATTTTGAACATGAAAAGGCTAATATTACCATTATCATTAGAGTGGAGGAAAAACAGATACTACATTTTGATCCCAGCCCAGTGGTCTGGAAGTGAAGAAAAGACTTACTTGAGTGGCACTGGCTGATCGGTCAATGAATGTTAAATGTTTCCTTATAAGGAAAGGCGAATATTACCATTATTATTACAGATAAGGAGAACAGATACTACACTTTGATCCCAGCCCAATTGTCTGGAAGTGAAGAAAAGCCTTACTTGAGTAGCACTGGGTGCTCGGTCAATGAATGCTCAATGTTTCCTTACAAGGAAAAAGCTAATATTAACATTATCATTAGAGATGAGGAGAACAGATACTACACTTTGATCCCAGCCCAATGGCCAGGAAATGAAGAAAAGCCTTACTTGAGTAGCACTGGGTGCTCGGTCAATCTCCTCAAAGATGAAGAAGAGACTCGAGGTGACAGAGATGTGGTTCTACAGAAGGATGCTAAGGATATCATGGACCGAAGGCGGGATCAACTATGAGGTTTTAGAGAAGATACAAACAAGGAGAAAGCTGAAATTTCTGGGACAAGTAATGAGAAAAGGAGGGCCTAGAGAATATGATACTCTCAGGTCGTATAGACGGAAAGAGAGATAAGGGAAAACAACGCATTTCATATCTGGCGGGCTTAAGCAAATGGATGACAGAACGTGGTCTGATGAGGTGCAGAGAGACAAAACTTATTGAGAGCTACAAGGGATAGCAGGGCGGGGAGAGCCGAGATCGTCCACACCCTGAAAGGACACGCTGCATAAAAAGAAGGACGCGTAAATAAATATTACAGCGTTTGATAGTTGAACGGAAGATCTACTCAAAAACGAGTATATTTTGAAAATAACGTTTACGTAATAAAATCCATCCCTTTCTGTAGAAACACACACACGCATATATATATATATATATATATATATATATATATATATATATATATATATATATATATATAACATATTAAGCCCCGAATATGTTTTGGCTATTGCGTCTGATTGTCTAGGTCAATGTGCATGTAGATGTATGTACATGTGTTTATCGATGTCTATGTGTAAGGAAAGTGCATGCACGTTTGGTTGTGTGTGTGTGTGTTTGTTCGTTTTTTTGTTTTTTTTTATCAAGGGTCGTGTCTTGTCACTGTTTCTTGTGTGTATATATATCTAAATATGTCTGGGCGCTTATGTATTATAACCTGAGTGTGTTTGGATTGTTTTACGTGAGAGGTGATCATCATAGTTGAATTAAAATGTATACATTTTTGTCTAGAGCTATCGACATCCTTTTTAACGTAATTGCAATGAAAAAATAAATTAAATAACATATGTATTTTTTATTTTCTCCTCAGTAATTCTATAATTTTAAACTTAATAGAGATTAGATTAAGATTTCTAAATGGGTAATTTTTTACTTTTAATTTTAATTTCAAATTTCATCATATAATTTAATACTTATTAGTTAGGACATATTCTATTTTACTAGAACACCAACTTTAAAGCTTTTAATATCTATGATAACCTTGCTTCGTTGTCACAGTTTTTGAATTCTCATATACTTGTATTTTGATTGGTCATTCTAGCTTATGTAACAAGGTTTACCCCTAGCGAAGGATCGTTAATTAATTTGAAACTTATAAAACCATTTATTCTACATTCAACATCATCACTTAATAAGACACCAGAAGTGTTGAAAAAAAATGGTTATTTTTGTAGTGATTTTATAACATATTTATGTTATAATATTTAAATAAATAATTATATATATATATATATATACATATATATATATATATATATATATATATATATATATATATATATATATATATATATTTATAAGAGAAAAGACTAAAATGCCAACTAACCCCGCAACCCTTACGTATATTTGGTCTTCATATTCGATTTTGAATATTGTAATGAGTACGTTTTTGTCTATACCTTTTACATTTCTTTCTCTCTCTCTCTCTCTCTCTCAATATATATATATATATATATATATATATATATATATATATATATATATATATGCATGTTTCATTAAAAACGACAGACAAGGTACTACGATTGAGCTTTTTATATAATTTTTCTTGTGTTCGAACAAGAGCTTTCTTTACAGGACAAAGGGTGTGTAAAAACTGTCCAAATGTTTTATAGTTCCGAGCGCTCTCGGCTATACCTTTAGCCATTATCAAGGATGATTCGATTTTTCAGCTTAATTGAGTGTGTGCATTATGTATATGTCTTAGTGTGTAGTAGGGGTGTTTTAATTTCCAAATACGGTAAGCACGTTGTGGCTTTGTTCGTAGTTAATATTGTTAAGGGTTGGCTTTTTCTTTTTTATTATTAAAGCCTCCAATATTTTTAATCTTTTTTTTACAGGTGGAAGCAGTTAATATATTTGTGTTTTCTACTAGTATGTTTCTAATGGAGTCTGGTAAATTTGTGCGAGTGTTTAAAGGCGTTCTAATGGAGCTGTGATCAGATAGGTGTAACGTAAGACGTCTGGATAAGCATGGGGTTGTGTAACCGATGTAATTATTTATGAACCCGGTTTGATCAGGAACACAGTTCCTTAAGGTGCATTTGAACTCATAATGTTCGTTCTTTGTAATTTTGTCTTCGCTGGTGTGTTATTATTTTTTAAGATATATATATATATATATATATATATATATATATATATATATATATATATATATATATATATATATATATATATATATATCATATTTTTTAAATAATAAGTATAATTTAAGCTCTACTTGTGTATGGAGCACTGTTTTTAAAAAATAAAAACAAAAATTATAAAGAACTCGGGATTATTTACCTAACGTGTTCTTTCCTATTTTTCTGCATACCTGCACACACACACACACACACACACACACACACACACACACACACACACAGACAGACAAATACAAACACACACACACACACACACACATATATATATTTATATGTATATATATTCACCTCTACCTATATTTGTATCGAGATATATATGTACACAACGGGAGAGGAGAGAGAAGAAACCCTTCTACGTGCATACGTACACATACACACACATACACACACCAATGCCCATATGCGCACAGACACTGACTCACCCACGGACACACAGACAACCGCTCCCACCATATATATATATATATATATATATATGTATATATATATATATATATATATATATATATATATATATATATATATATATATATTTACTTGGAAAACTTCAACAACTTATGTTGTTTGTAAACGGCAAGATAGTTGCTTAGCAACGGCTGGGATAATCATAAGTGATGTCGGGCTGGGTTGGGCGTTAGTTGGCAGGGAATGTGCTCTCGCCTGCGGGTCATCGTGGGACGGTCGCGTCAACTGGCGCACCACGGTCGCGCGAATGTGTCAACCTTGTAAACCGGCCGACATAAGATGACACGTCATACCCAATGGGCGCCATTCTTATCCACCGGCAGACGCGGACTCCGCGAAGATGGCGCTCGACTATCAGAGCCGTTATCTGAAGGTCATGTCCGTCTTCCTCACTGTTCTGATCAATGACAAATTCGTCAACCGAATTTCGCTGTTGACCGCCACACCTCGTGTTTCTGTGCGAGTAATTTTACCTACTCCGTATTTTAAATATGGCGAAGGTGAAAAAAGATTAGTGTGTTTTCGTGTTCTTTATTACATCGAAGCCCAAACTTTTTTGTGTCATGGACCAAGGTTGGGTACCCCTGCTTTATTCAATGAAATTGTCTCTTTAGCTTTTCGCAAATATTTATTTCAGATACATTCCAGCATTGACAGAACTTAAAAGTGTTGACGCGGTGATGAAATATTTCCCTTTCAACCACCTCTTTCCTCACAGTCGAAACGTACCTAGCCTCTCGCTACTTAATGACAACTATTTTCATGACGAATGTTCGGACGAACTACGTTCCAGCTGGTCCTGATGCTTCTGGTATGTATCTAGATATTATTGTTAAAATCCAAAGAAAATCAGCCATATCATCGGTGCTGACCTGGCATCTCGGCTTCAGTGAGTTTCCCACCGGCGTAACTTGGCTTCCTTGAGCTTTTCAATAGGTTTTCTCATGCTAAATGGTAACTAGACTTGATTAACTTAAATGCAGTAACTGAACATCATTTTCGTGTATTGGATATCAGCTCAGGTTGAAGATTCGGAGAGCCGAGTTCAAATTCCAGTTGGTTTCATTACATTCACTTACACTCAAATATCCTTGGGGAAAGGTATGAATTCACCTTTCTCGACAAACTGAGTCCTATAGCCTTGGTTGGCAACCAGTCTATAACAGAAAGAAATGGCAACCTACTGCAAGAAAATCTTCTGCGTAGTCAGTCATAAAAAAAGAGACATGATCGCCCAATTGTGTATCACGTATTGCACTTAACTGACTGACCATCGTATGTTGTTCTTGTTCTGTTATCCAGTCACACAAACCCAAGTGACACACCTGTTTCATTTACCTTGAATGTCCTGTAAGTGTCAAAGTTACCAAGCCCTCTTTTCTCATTATGATTCCCAGATATTTCTCTTTCTGGTTGTTAGTACTTTAAGCACTGCAACCAGAAGTTTTTTTTCAAATTTTTTTTTTCATTATTACTATAAAAATCGCTCCAAATCATAAATATTAGAAAAAAGTATTTTTTTAATTTTATAAAGTTCATTCTGATATGTAATTATAAATTGACCTACGGAAGCTAAAACAAAATATACAAATACGACATGATTTCTTAAAATATATTGATGTGCATGTGGTGCAATGGATAGTGGCTCAGAATGAGAAATTGGAAAGCTGAGTTCAAATTCCAGTCTGTTTCATTGCATTCATTTACACATAGATACCCTTCAGAAAGGTATAAATCCATCTCCTCTCCCCAGCTATGGATTAATTAGTAGGACTTTTGTCTTGAAAAATCATTATTCTCAAAAAATTGTTAATGCAATATTTAGTTAAATATGAAAAGATTTCCTATTAAACCAAAATGTTTCAGCTTTAAATAATCCACAAAGTGTTGATAAACTGTAAAAAAAAAAAAATTAAAACTTAAAATTTAAAAAAAATATAAAATTTTTTATTAGCTATTACAACATTCATCCGATGATTTCAGATGAAACCTTGGAAACTGTCCTACATATTTCAGTGAAATTTTCATTTTCCAAAATTATAGTTTAGATATATTGAAAAAAAAGACACCGTCACTTGCAACCAGTAGGATATGGGTTAAGTACTACTATCTTATATAGGATAATTTTTGTCATTGTATGAATCAAGTAATAGGACTTTTGTCTTGAAAAATCATTTATTTATGCCAGGGTTTTTAATCTCTTGGAAAGTGGAGTCAGAATATTGAAAGAGAATTCTTTCAGAATATTGAAAGAGAATTCTTTCGTATTTATATATGGATGAGCCAATTGGCGGTAAATGCCTGCCTGCTACAGAGATAAGTTATAAGTAAAAATTCATGCTAACCCGTTTTCAAAGGCCTCAAAATATTTTAATACAAGCCCATTTAAAATCAGTATTGTTTACATTATTTATGTAGTGTTCTTTCAGGACAAAGGTGATCGTGACTCTCCACAACTTCCTTTCACTTATTGTTCAAGGTAAATTTTACTCCTCTTCCAACCCAATGTGCTGGATTGTGTAATGGATAATGGCTCAGAATGGGAAACTGGAGAGCCGAGTTCAAATTCCAGTAAGGTTCATTGCAATCACTTACATACAAATACCCTTGGGAAAGGTGTGAATTCATCCATCACCTATGGGCTAAATAACAGGGCAGACTGGGTCTTATAGCCTTGGTTGGTAACCAATCTACCGCAGAAAGAAATGGCAACCTACTGCAAGAAAATCTTTTACGTAGTCCAGTCATGAATCGAAAGAGACAAGATCGTCCAAATGTGAATTATGTATGGCACTTAGCTGACCGACTAGATTGGTAGGAAGGTTTCATCATTTTACTGGTAAAATTGGTAAATATAACCGCCAGTTCTATTCTGATAGTTTCTTTTCTCGTACTTCTTGCTTGTGGAACTCTCATACGGATTATTGCTTTCCTGTCTTCTACAAAAAATAAAAATAAAAAGGCAACATCAATCGTCATCTCTGTTTCCTTGACTCCTGTTCTTTTATTGTCCTTACACCTCAATAATGCTGTCTCAGTTTTCTTTCGCGCTCCTTAACCATGCGTCTCAGTGGCTTTATCGCCTTGTTTCGTGTGATTGATGATGCCACGTCCTTAGGTAGGATACATTCTTATTCCTTAACCTCTTCAAGTCTATGACCAACCGTTATCTATACTCATATTATGTACCTATCACTTCTACGCTTTAAACCATTACACGAATCTAATTCAGTAAGCCTCTGCCTTGTGTGGCTCTTGGGTATTTTATTGGGATAACAATAATATAAAGAATAATAGTTTTGACAACAATCCCGGGACTTATTTTGATTCTTTTTAAAAATGTTGTTTTATTTTTCCACAACACTGTGAGTGTCATATTATCCAAACTCTCTTTCCTCGCTATATGTCCTCGAAAAGTCAACCCTTTCTGATTCTAAGAAAATGGTTTGTTTCCATTTTCCTTAAAACTTCCTCATTACTCACATGTCTATTCTACGATAATCTCAGGATCCTTTTGTAGAACGATATCTGTTGCCTCAAGTCTCGTCTTCATCTGTGAGGATATTGTCCAGCATTCGCTACCCAACAAGAGTACCGATATTCCGTTGCAGTTTAACACACTTTTCGCATATTTACGGAAGATTCCCTGTTCTCTAATATTTAGATTTTGGAAGGCATCTTTCATTTGTCCAGCATGTCTTCAGGTTTGTGTCACACATTTTCCGATGTCTGCTATAATACTTCCCAGGTAGTTAAATGTCTGTAATTACCTGATTAAGAAGTCTTGAGTTCCTAGCTTGTAATCATGGCTGAGTCTGTCGCTAACTACCTTCCATTTTGTCTTAATACAATTTTATACAGAAACCATCAACATAATGGCCTACCTTAAAGAAATAAGTTTATATATATATATATATATATATATATATATATATATATATATATATGTATATATATATATATATATATATATATAGTTTACGAAAAACTAGGTAATCCGTATGGGTAGACCCTAGGAGGATAAAATCCAGAGAGCTCAATGTAAATCAGAGCTAATAATTTAAATAAAAACAGACCACTTTAAGGTTCCATATAATAAATTATTTCACCACAGCCCTTTCAAAGGACAGCGGATCATCAGATTTTATTTCCAAAGGTTGAAACGAAAAATGAAAAGAAATTTACACATTTATGACGGGCAGTAATAAGTAAATTAACGAAGTGAGGGAGTGAAGGGGGTAGAGAGACATGATTGAGTTAGATGTAACATTTCTATTCTTTCAAATTTAAATTTTTAGAGGAAATCCAGACATTGACACATTAAATCTGTTAACGGAAGTTATATATTGATATGGGAGGGGGATAGGACAAAAAGGCATAAAGAGAAAGAGAGAAAGAAGTTGTGATAAAGTGTCATTACCTTTCTTTGGAATGGACGCTGTTTTTTGCTTTACTTTGAGAGTTCATAAATATTATAATTTTTTATATAATTTTGAATGTTTAAATAGTCTAAGGAATTTAATTATATGTTAGTTAAAGTTTTTTTGAAAAACTTTATTACAAAAATTTTGGGGATTTAATATGAAATAGTCGATTAGAAAAATATTCATAGAATTTACATTAAAATATTAAAAATCTTATTTTCAAATATAAGTTTACTTCTAGTTGTAATTGATTATTAAGGTGACATCTCTATCAGTTTGAAATTATTTTTCATTTTTCGTTTCAACCTTTGTAAATAAAATCTGATTATCCGCTGTCCTTTAAAAGGGCTGTGGTGAAATAATTTATTACATGGAACCTTAAAGTGGTCTGTTTTTATTTAAATTATTAGCTCTGATTTACATTGAGCTCTCTGGATTCTATCCTCATTGGGTCTTCCCATACGGATTACCTAGTTTTTCGTAAACTAAATATATATATATATATATATATATATATATATATATATCGGGTGACCCCAAAAAACAGGAACTTTTTAACAATCCAATAAAACCAAGAGTGATGGAAGGAAAATATTTAATTCATAGTAATTGAAACCTTAAAACATGCCATTTAAGAAACAATGATGGAATTTTCATTTTAAAAAAATGACGTCCTGTAGATGGCGTCCTCCTGTACGAATGCATTCTTGAAATCTGCTGTTGAGATTCCTCATTGACTGCTGCAACATCTCAGCTGGGATACCGTGAATTTCATTCTCGTTACTAAAATGGCGAAATGTTTACTTGCTCAAGGTCACTGTCTCGCAGTGTTGCCACTTGCTCATGTCTGGCAATACGCACTTCAAAAATTCCCGTTTTTTGGGGTCACCCTCTCTCTCTATATATATATATATATATATATATATATATATATATATATATATATATAATGTTTATACATTCTATTTTATAGATACAAATATTTAAGTAAATGCACTGTTTTATAATAAACAGTATTAAACAACATTTACCGGCCTGAATGTCCGAGATATTTTCATAGAAAATATTCGTCCTCCGATAGGAATCGAACCTGTATCCTATACGGAAACGTCACATAGTCTAACGTGATTTTACTGATGTTGCCACAGAGGAGATTTCCGATTGGCAGGGTCGATTATACTGTTTTTAAACTACAATTTTCCATAATTTTCTCACGTATATTCATATCTGCTCGATAAGTGTAAACAAATGACGTCACACATTATGAAATGGACATAGTCCGACAATTATTTTTTTATATATAATTGTCGGACTCTGTCTATTTCATAATGCGTCATTTGTTTACATTTGGATATACAGTGTAACCCGGATATAAGAGACCCGGATATAAGAGAAACACTGATATAAGAGACTTCTTCCCCGGTCCCGACAACTCTCTTATATCCGGGTTACACTATATATATATATATATATATGTAAAAATAAAGAAAAATAAGGATTATATATTTAGTTTATTATTTATCTTTCAATTTTTTAAACTATAATAATAATAATAATAATAATAATAATAATAACATTTTCTCTTATATTTTATAATAATTTATACTTTGTAGCAGTATATTGCACATTGATGAGGAACTGTTTACTCCGACATCCAGTGTATGTTCTATGCGTGTAGGTGGAGGCAGTAGTAGAAGTAGTACCTTTGTTACTCGGCTGCTGCTTTTATTATTAAGATGGACGGGCAATACTGGTCTTCACCCATCCCCTAAATCTCCACACGCTAAACCCTGCAAACCGCTTCAGCAGGCGGGCTAAATCACGTGAATTTACCATCGAAAGGTGCTGCACTCACCTGTGCACTGCTAGTACTGGGGAGGTATAATTCCGTGATAATATGTTGCTCATTGTGTTCGTGGCAAATATTTGCACCAATTCCTTGTTATCAGCACTTCCAATAAGTGTGGCTGGTTCGACGCAAGCCTTCACCATTCTAAACAAATCTTTTGTGTGGATAGTCTGCAGTTCAGTTCTGTCTTCCTTCTTTGTTATTCCACCTGAGCAACAAGTCCTCTAGCGAGAGAGTTAAGGCGACGGGGACAGGTACAGGATTAAAAACCGAACTAAAAGACACTCATAAGCCGAAAACGACGGGAGAGTCCTTTCATCGATCACCATCATATATATATATATATATATATATATATATATATATATATATATATATATAAAATCCGGTCCATTACGACACGACGCAAGCGTCATACCAACTATACCAAAGGGGCCTCGGTGACTAATTAGACTCGATATACCGACGCTCTTAACAAGTTACGTGGCATAAGTCATCCAAGTTAAACCAAAGGTATATATATATATATATATATATATATATATATATATATATATATATATATATATGTATAAAAGTGAACATTGAAGTCATCACTCAGAGGTGACAGGCTGTTTCATGCTGGACGATTGCGTCTAGCATGAAACAGCCTGTCGCCTCTGAGTGTTGACTTCAATGTTCACTTTTATATATATATATAAGGAAAAACATTTATTTTTTAATGTTACAAAACAAGCTACAGATACAAAGGTTGCACAAAAATGTTCTTTTGTGTGACTATTACGGCATGATAACAATTTTCTGGGTTTTGCAAACAAAGGATTATCTTCAGATAAAAAGAAAAAAATGCTAAAATTTAAAAAAATACACGGATTAAAAGGCAAAAATATTGCAACCTTTGAAAATGAAAAAGGGAAAAACATCGATGTAGTAAAAACAAAAACAAAAGAAACAAATGGCACAAGGCAGAAAATATAGAGCGCGGATCCACCTTAAGGTCTTAACTGAATAATCAAAGGGGACATCGTAGCTCGATGGGTTTTTGTGGTTTCCTGGGTTGTTTTCTCGATCGCTATTTGAAGTATTTTGCTGTAAAGTTAACTTGAAGTTTTTTAGGTTTACTATCTTCCCAGGAAAGGAATATTCTGTTCTGGGGTAGAATCTATCGGCTCTTTCTTTCCCTGTGTTCGTTTATGTTCCCTCGACTGGATTTTTCCATCTTTTGAGCGTAGGTGCTATGGCTTCTTTATTCTCAACTGTTAATTTCCTTCTCATCAGGCCCTTTTTTTGATCTGTTTACACTCACATAGCACTACTTTTTTTATTAGAAAACGGGAAGGTCATATCGGCTCACTTCAAGTTTTCACAAGGGCTTCAAGAGATCGTCCTTCATTGGCCAATATATACGAAAACTTCTGCAAGAATTCGAAAAAAAATGCGAGACAATTCAACAAACAGTTTTCGGGGTCAGCCACTTGAGCCAAAAGGGCCATAAAAATATAACAATTTTTACACAAATCATTCAGAAAAATAAACTTTTCTCAAAAAACGTGTCTTAAAAAAAACCTAAGCGATTACACATTTACAATTATAATATTTTTAAAAATAATAATATTTTTTTCTAATATATATATATATATATATATATATATATATATATATATATATATATATATATCAAGATAATAAATCAATTGGTATATAATCCAAGGGAATCCTAGTAATATAAAATATTAAAACTGATCCGCAAAAAGAGCTAAATGTATTTATTCCGTATATGAGGTGATTTTGGACTGTATTGTGTGTGTGTGTATATATATATATATATATATATATATATATATATATATATATATATATATATATATATGTACATATATATGCAAATATATATATATGTACATGTATATGCATATATGTATATGTATATATATATGTATATGCATATATATATGTATATATATGTATATGTATAGATATAAGTATATGTATATATATATATGTATATACATATATGTATATATGTATATATATATGTATATACATGTATATATATATGTATATATATGTATATATATGTATATTTATATATGTATATGTATATATGTATATATATATGTATATATATATATGTATATATGTATGTATATATATATGTATAAGTATATAAATATTATGTATATATATGTATATGTAATTAGAATATGTATATGTATATATATATGTATATATATATGTATACGTATATATATGTATATATATGCATATATATATATATTGTATATGAAGAAGTGACGTTTCATAAATCTTATTATTAAAACAAATAATTTATTAACACCATCGATGATGAGTCGTTTTTAGACGTCGAAACAAATACGCATGTTTGACTAGGTAACTTGTATGTTCCAGTGTGAGAATTTATTATAAATATCTATTGCTCTATTCGTTCATTGAGACCTCTTTTATATTAATATTATAAACGTTTGATTCATAATATTTTCGTTCTGTAACATGTATATATATATATATATATATATATATATATATATATATATATATATATATATATATATTAATTATGTGGTGCGGGTTCAATTTATATTACGCGAATCATTCGTTAACGGATTCGAGGTTAATGTATTTTATTATTAAAAATTGTTTGCCAGAGTGATTCTTGCCATATTATTAACTTCATTATCTGCTTTTCGTATGAATGATTCGCGTAATATATATATATATATATATATATATATATATATATATATATATATATATATATATATATATATTTATGCAGCAATTATTTTTTCATGCACATTTCATTAAATACAACACGCAAGTTACTCCGCAAGCTCCAGGGTTATGGTATCACAGGTCGATTGTTTGACCTAATACAGTCATTCCTGTCAAACCGGGATTTGAAGGTTGTTCTTAGTGGATTCATCTCCAGATCCTATCCCGCTAATGCAGGTGTTCCTCAAGGCTCCATCCTAGGCCCTACTCTGTTCCTCATATTTATAAACGACCTTCCTGACGCCATAGACTCCCAAGTCGGCATCTACGCTGACGACACCACAATTTACTCCTGCCTCAAACACAAATCTAGTGAGGCGGACAAAGCTAGCCTGGCAGTTCAAATTGAAAAGGACCTCCAATCGGTTGTGATCTGGTGTGAGAAATGGATGGTTAACTTTAACGCCTCTAAAACAAAACTGCTCTCTATCAACCACCACAAGGATCCATCCCTGCATCCCATTAGAATGTCTGATGACCAACTTCTCGAGAGCTCCTCCCTGCGGCTGCTCGGTCTCACGCTGTCTGCTGATCTGAGATGGAACAAATACATCGAGTGAGTTGCATCATCCACCGCAAGGAAAGTTGGTTCTCTGTGCCGAGCCAGGAAATTTTTCTCCCCGGAATCGATCCTTCAAGTCTATAAATCGACCATTCGCCCTTGCATGGAGTATTGCTGTCATATATGGTCTGGAGCCCCTGCTGTTTGCCTCGGGGTTCTTGTAAAGATCCAGAGACGGATAGGCAACGTGATTGGCCCTGATCTGTCATCTCGTCTGCAATCGCTCTCTCACAGACGCGATGTTGCCTCGCTCTGCCTTTTCTACAAGTACTTCCACGGTAATTGCTCTGAGAAGTTGCGTTCGCTTGTCCCCAGGCCTCGTGAATTTAAACGCCCCACCAGGCTGGCATCCCGCTCCCACCCCTACACCGTGGAAACTGTTAGATGTAGACGTCTCTTCTACTCCAATAGCTTCATGTCTCGCACATCTCGCCTATGGAACTCCCTTCCCTATTACTGTTTCCCTGACAAATACTATCTCCAACGGTTTAAGTGTAGCGTCAATCCACATCTCCAGTTGCCTTGATCTATACACTTCCCTTCTCCACATCCTTTCATTTTTCATTCCTCTCTGCTCTCGCTCCAAATCTTCTGTAACCCCCTTGCCTTGATCGACCCACTGTCTTTCTCTTTCTCCACATCCCCTCCCTTGCCACTCCTATCTGCTCTTCCTCCAACCCTTCTTTAACCCCTTGCGTGATAGTGGCCTCCGGCCTTGCTTGGGGGTGATATGATTAAATATATATATATATATATATATATATATATATATATATATATATATATATGTATATATGAGATGTATAAAATCATGTAGAAAATATCTGTAGTTGAAGCCATCACCTTACGTACAATACATTTAGTTTGGTTTGTTTGGTTTGTTTAGTTTTACGGCATATCAACATCTCAATGGGTCATTTAATGTTGATGTCGACAACCTTTTTTTTCCTGGTAATATTTTTGTTTTCTCTAAAATCTATTTCTGCTAATATTTTTTTCCTCAAAAATATATAGCTGATAATATTATTTAAAAAAATGTATTGCTGGTAATATTTTTTTTCAAAAAAGTATTGCTGGTAATATTTTTTTTTCTTCAAAAATCTATTTCTGGTAATAATTTTTTACAAAGTATTTCTGGTATTAAAACCTATTTTTACACTTTTATAATGCTTTTTACCTCAGTTTCGGGGTTAACTATTTGCCCATAGCTGGGACCCTAACAGGTGCTACCACCCCGGGTCAGGGTAGACCTAGGAACACCAGAAATTCAGAGGTGGTTCCACGCTCCTCAAAGACTCCTGATCAAAGCCCTTGCTGTTGGACGTAGTTCATCGTCTTACCCTGGACGCGGATGTAGTTTATCGTCATACCCAGGACGGACAAATCATTTACATTTCGGCATTAAATAAACTATAAAGCTGGATATGCCTTTAAATGAAAACAACCAAAGCAGACGATTTGAATTTCTTCTGGTTTTCTTTCAATGGCTTTTCTAGCAGATAACAGTTTCTTTACCATCAACACAATGTTACCTGCATATATTGTGTAAGTAGGTTGGTTTGATTTAGCGGCATATCAGCATCTTTATGGGTTATTTAATGCCCATGTTCAAATATTTTGAACGCAGTTGTATGCCTTCAACTACAGAAAAAAATGTCTGGTCATTTTCCTAAAAAATGTATTGATGGTAATTCCTCTATAAAGTGTATTGCTGGTATTTTTTTGTATATTTTATATATATTTATATGTATATATATATTTATATTTATACGTATATATATATATATATATGTATATGTATATATATATATGTATATATATATGTATATATATATATATATATGTATATATATATGCATATATGTATATATGTATGTATATATATTTATATTTATATGTATATATATATTTATATGTATATATATATATGTATATATATATATGTATATATATATGTATATGTATATATATGTATATATGTGTATATATATATGTATATATATTTATATTTATATGTATATATATATTTATATTTATATATGTATATGTATATATATATAAGTATATATATAAGTATATATATATGTATATATATATGTATATGCATATATATATGTATATATATATATGTATATATATTTATATTTATATATATTTATATTTATATGTATATATATATATATTTATATTTATATATATATATGTATATATATATAAGTATATATATATATGTATATATATATGTATATATATATATATGTATATGTATATATATATGTATATATGTATATATATATATATGTATATATATTTATATTTATATATATATATATATTTATATTTATATGTATTCTTTTGTATATTTTATATATTTATTTTTGGTATATTTTATATATATGCATTGTTATACATTTTTCTTTTTGTCTGAGGATTGGGGGTTAATCTATGCCCATAGCTGGGACCCTAACAGGTGCTACGACCCCGGGTCAAGATGGATTTGGGAACAACTCAATTAAGATTTTGTTTCCCGCTACTCAAAAGCTCCAGTCTCTCGATATGTGGCATTACGGCCGGATGTAGTTTATCATTATACCAAGGACTAATACTAATTTTTAATGGTAATAAAAATATTACCCATTTGCTGATAAAGAAATGTCCAGCATTCATTCGTTACGTTTTTCATAATGCCCTGGCATATCGGGCTGGGATCAAAGTGTAGTATATGTACTATACTCTAATAGTAATGGCAATAGTACATTGAAATATTCAGCCTTCATTGACCGAGCAGCCAGTGCTGCTCAAGTAAGGCTTTTCTTCATTTACCTGGCCATTGTGCTGGGATCAAAGTGTAGTATCTGTTCTCCTCATCTCTAATGATAATGGTAATATTAGCCTTTTCTTTATAAGGAAACATTTAGCATTCATTGACCGAGCAGCCAGTGCTACTCAAGTAAGGCTTTTCTTCACTTCCTGACCATTGGGCTGGGATCAAAGTGTAGTATCTGTTCGCAGATTACTCACAGAATGATCGCCTATGGGGCCGGGATTCCTTCTCCGATACAGGCCGGCGGCAGGGATTCGTCCCTGTGCTGATAGTATCGTGGCTACGTCTGACTAGCTATGACCAGCTTGGACAAGCTATGACCAGCCAAGACCAGCTATGACTAGCTAAAGCCAAAGCACTGCGACTCGGGTGAAAACTCGGGTCGATTCCCTCTCCCTTCCCACGTTAAACTCCGACCTTGTGTCACAACCTGGCCCTGTGGGAGGTCAAGTAAATCCCGTGTAGTATCTGTTCTCCTCATCTCTAATGATAATGGTAATATTAGCCTTTTCTTTATAAGGAAACATTTAGCATTCATTGACCGAGCAGCCAGTGCTACCTTCTGTTATAATTCATAAAACTTTTCCCTTAAAACAATTTTTAAAGTACATTGGTTTCTTACGTCCAGTAGCTGTTACCTATATTTCTAGTATTGGTGGAAGTTTCCTTCCTAGCCTTTTGTTTGAAGTAGTGTGGAAAGTCAATTGGCATTTTGGTTATGTCACATTTCTCTCCGAGTTATGCACTATCCATTTTAGTTGTTGCGGTTGTTGAAAGTCCTCTCAAGTGATGTTAATTCTGTTATTTGGTACAGTTCTTGGTTTGTGAAACTGTAGCACCAGTCCACGAGGTTCGAAGAAGAATGGTCTTCGAAATGACCTACAGATATCATTGTCTATAAAGTTTCTCGAGTTGGGCGCCATGGATGGTATCCATGTAAAAGTCTGTATCTGACGAGATTATTTAAGAACATGACTTGAGCTTTTATGTTAGTGTTTTGGTTTTGCAGCAATTTGCTGCATTGTGTGAAACTACTTCTGGTACCGCCGATTCCACGTTCAGTTTCCTTATCTAGTGTAGAAACCTAGCTGATCGCGCTACATTTGAAAATCCAGTAACTGTTAATGATCTTTCCAGTACACACTGTTGTTATAAGGCCATAACAAACAAGCATTTTCTCTTTAATATTTTACCGTGAAACCAAAAATACTTTCAAATTCTTGCATTGATGAGAAGTGACAAGATAAATTCCTGTCAAATTTCACATATTTAATTTGTGCAAATGACTTTTAAAATCATCAAGATAATAAAAGTTTAATTATTGTGTGTAAATTAAACACACCATAATTAAATTTTTATTATCTTGATGATTCTGAAAGTCATTACTGTCTGAATGAGGAGTTGCCACTATTGTCCTTATTTTTGTTGTTGCTGTCATGTTTCGGCCGTTGGGCTCACTGGTTTTCTTCAGGAAGTGCGAGAGAAGAAACTCTCAGCATAGAACTTACGGTTCTTTCATCTAAAATGACGAGAGAATTTACAAACAACTTTCTGTCATACTCCTGTTTTTCTAATGAGAAAATGTCGCCCGAAGGATGTCAACATTTTGAATTTGTCTTCACTTGTAAAAAAAGAAGTTATACGTTCTGAAGCTGGCCCTTCCCTGGCAATGTGACTCTCGATGAAACCAAGTGAGTCAATATTTACAGCAATGCGTAGAGGGCGCGCCCTAATTATGATCTTTTCACCAATGATGAATTCGTATTAATTATTTTTTTCTCTCGATGATTAAATAGCCGACAGGAATAGGTTTACTGCCCACCCCACACCAACACCGAATACTAATCGGACAAACGATTAGATCTCATAATTCTCGAGACACGACGTCGCATAATCTCTAAACATAGCTCCAGAGACTTTTAGACGAATGTTGTGGCACGTCAATAAAGAGATGCGTTAGTTTCCGTCTAATAGTCGATAGCCAAAATCTTTTTCTAAATTCTCAAATTTATGAATTCATACAAATTACATTAACATTCAAAGTAATTTTCTTCGGGGGTCGACGATTACATGGATACTTCCTTTGAAAGTCTGAAATTTACTCATAATTCCATAATATCATCGCATTAATAGTCCATCTTGCTGAAAAATATTACTTGACTTCCTTCTTAGGGATCGACGATTACATGGATACTTCCTTTGAAAGTCTGAAATTTATTAATAAATCCATAATATGATAGCATTAGTAGCCCAACTGGTTGAAAAATATTACTTGAGTTCCTTCTTAGGGATCGACGATTACATGGATATTTCCTTTGAAAGTCTGAAAGTTACTGATAAATCCATAATATCATAGCATTAGTAGGCTAACTGGCTGAAAAATATTACTTGACTTCCTTCTTAGGGATCGACGTTTACATGGATACTTCCTTTGAAAATCTGAAATTTACTGATAAATCCATAATATTATAGCATTAGTAGTCCAACTGGCTGAAAAATATTACTTGACTTCCTTCTTAGGGATCGACGATTACATGGATACTTCCTTTGAAAGTCTGAAAGTTACTGATAAATCCATAATATCATAGCATTAGTAGGCTAACTGGCTGAAAAATATTACTTGACTTCCTTCTTAGGGATCGACGTTTACATGGATACTTCCTTTGAAAATCTGAAATTTACTGATAAATCCATAATATTATAGCATTAGTAGGCCAACTGGGTGAAAAATATTACTTGACTTCCTTCTTAGGGATCGACGATTACATGGATACTTCCTTTGAAAGTCTGAAATTTACTGATAAATCCATAATATGATAGCATTAGTAGTCCAACTGATTGAAAAATATTACTTGACTTCCTTCTTAGGGATCGACGATTACATGGATACTTCCTTTGAAAGTCGGAAATTTACTGATAAATCCATAATATCATAGCATTAGTAGTCCAACTGATTGAAAAATATTACTTGACTTCCTTCTTAAGGATCGACGATTACATGGATACTACTTTTCAACATTTGTAACGTTCAAAATCGTTTACGCCACCTTCTTGGCGGTGAAATATTCTCCCCTCGTAAAACCTCCTTTCCCCACAGACATAACACACCCTTCCCGTTCCTCTATCGTCATCTCTCACCAGATACATTCCTTATTTCTCCCAGTTCAGTACATTACATCAAAGAACTTTTATACGGTGTCGAATGTTTTGTTTACCATTAGGAAGGAGGAAGGTCGAACAGTTGTTTTCCAAAATGCTACTGATTTGCCGAATACTCTTTAATATTAACCACTTCAAGTCCTGGGTCATATTGTCTCTCCTCCTCATTCTACCCCTTTTACCCTCTCCTGTTACGTCCATGAAATAATCTCATTTCGTAAGGCTCTATCTTGAGTGGCATTTGGGACTTCTGTTAGAAGATGAACACCTTTAAAAATCAATTTTTGAAAAATATTACTTTTACTCGCTCCATGACATTTGAGACTTTGTCTGAATAGAAACTAACATAGTAAATGTAGAAGCCTCCCTTTTTTACAAAAATATTACCGTATTTAACGGCATCTAATGCGCTTTTTTTTTTTTTTACTAAAAATATCTTTTAAATGTCCCCTGCATCTTAGATGCCATATGTAGGTTTAAAATTCGCCATAGTAGACGGGAATTATCTACCTGGCAACTCCTGTTAGCTCAGACTTAAACATGAAGGAGCAATGGAACACATGGATGGCAATGCCTGATTATGACTTTACACTTACAGGAAGAATAAAAAGACTCAGCATTGCACAAGTCTGCGAATGAGTGAAGCAATCTTCGGATAATAATGGACGAGAAATTGTTGTAAAATCTTTTAAAAAGCGTGGCATTAGCAATGCTCTCAATGGAACGGACCATGTCGCATTAGTTACCGACCATGACAGTCGTGTTGAAAATAAGTCTCAGAGTTTTGATGAGGGAGACGACGAATTTTATGGATTTGAAGACGAATAAAATTTTAATGGTAACTTTACTATTTTGCTCACTTGTAATAATTGCTTGATTTTTATTTTGTTTTCTTACCTTTCGATATAATAATGTAATAGGTTCGTGTTCTTTTTTCCTTATTATTTTTCGTTTAATTGTAATAATGGCTTGTTTAACCAAAATAATACCTCATAAATATAGCCTAGTCTGTACCAATTATTACTACTTTTACTAATTTTACTAGTTACTAATCTCTTCTTGATTTTCCCTGCTGAAATTAGGTTGCGTCTTATACACCCGTGCGTCTTACATGCTGTCAAATAGGGTAGTTCAGCTACTTATGTTTAATCTTGTCACATTTCCACATATAATTCTCCTGGTCATACATACAAAAATATTGCTTACATAACTGTTGAATTCTTATTCCCGTTTACCTCAAAAGGCTTTTCATGCTTTTTTACACCTTGTATTAGACTTTCCTTATCTATGATGTTAATTTCAGATGAGTGCAGTGATTGACTGTATCGCAATTGAGATAGTCTTTTCATGCGTTTTTTAATTATTGTGTCAGATTCTTTGTACATAATTTGTCGAAGGTCTTGTTTTAATTTAAATTAAACAAAATACCAGAGGTCCGAATCGAAATTAAATGTCTATTTGGAGCTTTTGATCAAAGAGGAGTTGAGCTGTGGTGACCACAATACGTACTATGCTCACAGAGTATATGATCGAAAGACATTTTCGATTATATAATTTGTGAGTATAGAACGTATTGTGGTCACCACAGATCAACTCCTCTTTGATCAAAGGCTCCAAATAGACATTTAAAGTCGATTCGGACCTCTATAATGCATCTCCTTAATAATATTTTCTTTTCTCATATTCTATCACACTTATTGACCCCTTGCCTTTTACACGATTTATTGCCTCGCTTGCTGTGAAATGGTTTAAAAAATATATAACTGCTGATTAAGTAACCGCACCAGAGAGTTTCTTTTCCTGCATGCGCGCAATAGTGCCTATTGGGTGCTTTTTAAAGCCAGACCACGCAAACGATTCTTGGGACGTTCAAAATGGCTATATATTACCCAGATTATATTTGTCTATATCTGTGATTTGAGGTATTATTATTATTATTATTTACATTATTCGGACTGTTATCCTCATCTTCATTGCCATATTCACAACGTTTCGGCCTCTATATCTCTGAGATGAGGTATTATTATTACTTGCATTATTTACATTATTCGGACTGTTATCCTCATCTTCATTGCCATATTCACAACGTTTCGGCCTCTATATCTCTGAGATGAGGTATTATTATTACTTGCATTATTTACATTATTCAGACTGTTATCCTCATCTTCATTGCCATATTCACAACGTTTCGGCCTCTATATTTCTGAGATGAGTTATTATGATTACTTGCATTATTTACATTATTCGGACTGTTATCCTCATCTTCATTGCCATATTCACAACGTTTCGGCCTCTATATTTCTGAGATGAGTTATTATGATTACTTGCATTATTTACATTATTCGGACTGTTATCTTCATCTTCATTGTCATATTCAGGACGTTTCGTTCTTTGTACGTTCCGGCCTTCTTCAGGTGATTGAAATTTCGAACCGAACCCTTCATTACGTCCACTGCGGTAGATTGTTCTAGTTCCACGTGCCATGCGAATTCCAGATGTCTTAGTTATTTCCCTTTAACTCAATTCTCAGAGTTTTTTGATTCACCACTGCTGTAGCCTGGTATTGAACTCACAACTCTAGTCCCCGGATTTAACCAGTGCCTTTGATTCTCTGGGCCAGATTATATTTGCTTTTATATTTATTATATTTAAAAATCAATTCATGATCTGATTTATCTGACTTTATTTTAGAAAGATATATATATATATATATATATATATATATATATATATATATATATATATATATATATATATACAAAATGGCATTTTAAACCAAATTCGGATGAACAAGGGTTAGATAAATTATTCACGATCACGATTCCCTAAAATGTAATTAATTTTAAATGAGAGTCATGTATTTCCCAAGGAATTCAGCTAGAGCATATTCACGAAGTGTTCGCGAAAATATAAAATTATCATATTTTTCTAAAGACAATTTCTCTTGCGCCGACCGCCCCGCCAAAAAACAAACAAAAACAAAACATAAATCGGTAATATCTCAAATAAATAATTCATTAAGACGATGAAAAATATGGCTGAATTTATCGAGGTTTTCCTAGCATAGTATAGGGTGTAGAAAGTTCTTCTTCAAAATCATTATTAAAGTGCTCTATACTTACAGCCTTGTGCCATATGAAGCTACAGTAAAACGTGAAAGGGCATTGGTTAAGAATTCCCTCTTTCAGACTATTCCTATTCAAATTGCCATTGGGAACTCAGCCACTGGTTCTCACAGACTTTTTTTTAACCTAGCACTTGGCCGAAAGTGTAGGTTAGGTTGACGGATTTGAAGACATATCCACTCATATTGGGCTCTTTAATGTCAAAAATATCCTCGAATCTTGGGGTGAACTTTGGTCATGTTTATCCTTGAGTCTTACAGGCAAAATTTAGACGCATTTCTTGTTGTCTCGTGTTTCATCTTGAGTAAAGAGTTAAAGTCACTAAGTCGTAAGGTGTTATTGAATGTGAAAGAATAAAAGATGAAAAGAAAACATTATGAGGGAGAGAGAAGAAGAAATGAAGAGAGAACATGACGATTGGTAGATAGAAACATAATGGGATACGTAGAAAAAGAAAGAGATATGGACAGACTGTGATAGCTAGATAGATAGATATGATATGAAATGACTGAGATAGATAGATAGATATAACATGAAATGACTTAGATAGATAGATAGATAGATAGATAGATAGATAAATATGACATGAAGTGACTGAGATAGATAGATAGATAGATAGATAAATATGACATGAAGTGACTGAGATAAATAGATAGATAGATAAATAGATATAACATGAAATGACTGAGATAGATAGATATATAGATAGATATGACATAAAGTGACTGAGATAGATAGATAGATATAAATAACATGAAATGACTGAGATAGATAGATAGATATATCATGAAATGACTTAGATAGATAGATACATATGACATGAAGTGACTGAGATAGATAGATAGATATAAATAACATGAAATGACTGAGATAGATAGATATATAGATAGATATGACATAAAGTGACTGAGATAGATCGATAGATAGATATAAATAACATGAAATGACTGAGATAGATAGATAGATATAACATGAAATGACCGAGATAGATAGATATAACATGAAATGACTTAGATAGATAGATAGATAAATATGACATGAAGTGACTGAGATAGATAGATAGATAGATATAAATAACATGAAATGACAGAGATAGATAGATAGATAGATAGATATAACATGAAATGACCGAGATAGATAGATAGATATAACATGAAATGACTGAGATAGATAGATAGATAGATAGATAGATATAACATGAAATGACTGAGATAGATAGATAGATAGATAGATAGATAGATAGATAGATAATCAGTCAGTCAATCTTTTTTAAAATTATTTCGCCCCATGCAAGTGAATAAAGCTAGCAAAACGCAAAGGGGTTGCCGTTAAACAATAAGAGAAAAAGCATTATTAAGAGATGGAACGATAAAGACATTGGAATACAGAAGACAAAAGATAAAGAATGGTAGATGGAAATAGTCTGCGAGAGATGGAGGAAGATAGAAATGTACCCCCTTCTCTATGTATATTTGGATTTTTTATATATATTAGTTATGATTATTACGTGACTTCGTTCATTGGGGTCGCCGATTACATGTCTGCAACCATTTAGAGCTTGAAATTTAAGCATAAAAGTCCTAAACAAAGATCTGTACTAAAAAACAACCCCCCCACCACTTGTCAACTTTCAACAACAAATAAAATAGATTCCACATACGATGTAAACAGAAAATCAAGACATTATCAAGAGGTTGTCTATTCACTCTACGTCAACATTGCAATTAATACGGGTTTCGTTTTTTCCTTCAATTGCCCTCTGCGCAACACACCTATCAAAGGTCATATATGTTTACATGACGAATTTAACCAGAATTTTCTTTCATAGACGAGTCGATTTCATACGGTGTTATTATTAGACGTACAGACAATTAATCGAACCAGTTTCAGCAAGAATCGATATTTGACTCGATTGATGTTTAAATACGCGAATCCATTATTATCATTTCTTTTTTAGGTACTAATCTATGGAAGCGGCTTACTGAGAGGCAGGTATTACGATTATGATGGGAACGTTTGAAACGTGATGCGAAGGTAAGTCAATATTTCATATTGTGTTCCACCGTAATGTAAAAAAAAAAAAGATTTGTTCAAAATGTGGCAGAAGCACTCATGAAATAAGTCGACTTTTATAATCATTCATATTTTAAAGTCAGATCTGAATGAATCTGGGATATTTAATAAAAATAAAAAAAAAAAATAGCTAAATATTCTTCTCTTGCTGATAGATTTTTTTTACTCCTGTGGCAGTTGAGACTTCAGGGGTTATTGGCCCTCGTTCGATGGCGTTCCTTCGGAGGATTGGCGTCTCGATTAAGGAACAAACCTCGCGAAACGGAGTGGCTCTTGCAGCGTGTCTCACTGGCGACGGTTCGAGGTAATGCTTTCTCCATCATAGCGGCTGGCAGAGGATAGAAAAAATTGTTTATAGTTACGTTGTTCTGGAATTGTCATCATTGGTCGACTGAACTTGCTTTGTTTCAATGACTTTTGTTTTGTTATTATTAGTTACTTTGTTCAATAAATACGTTTGCCAAAAACAAAAAAAAATTAAATTGATTAAACAAAAAAAAAAAAATTTAACAAAAATTAATATTTATTGAAGATTCTTGTTGATCATAGAATTATAAACGAGACAACTTCTGCAAAAGTATTATTTGATGTATTTCATAGGGGTTGACGATTATGTAAAGGCTACATATAATATGGCTATATGACGACATCAATAGAAGGTCAAGTCGTTAAAAAAATTACTTGTCGTAGTGGGGTCAAAAGTCACATGAATGCTACCTTTGAAAGTCTGAAATTTACTGATAAATCCATAATATCATAGCATTAGTAGGTCAACTGGCTGAAAAATATTACTTGACTTCCTTCTTAGGGATCGACGATTACATGGATACTTCCTTTGAAAATCTGAAATTTACTGATAAATCCATAATATCATAGCATTAGTAGGCCAACTGGTTGAAAAATATTACTTGACTTCCTTCTTAGGGATACGACGATTACATGGATACTTCCTTTGAAAATCTGAAATTTACTGATAAATCCATAATATCATAGCGTTAGTAGCCCAACTGGTTGAAAAATATTACTTGACTTCCTTCTTAGGGATCGACGATTACATGGATACTTCCTTTGAAAGTGGGAAATTTACTGATAAATCCATAATATCATAGCATTAGTAGGCCAACTGGTTGAAAAATATTACTTGACTTCCTTCTTAGGGATCGACGATTACATGGATACTTCCTTTGAAAATCTGAAATTTACTGATAAATCCATAATATCATAGCGTTAGTAGCCCAACTGGTTGAAAAATATTACTTGACTTCCTTCTTAGGGATCGACGATTACATGGATACTTCCTTTGAAAGTGGGAAATTTACTGATAAATCCATAATATCATAGCATTAGTAGTCCAACTGGTTGAAAAATATTACTTGACTTCGTTCTTCGGGATCGACGATTACATGGATACTACTTTTGAGAATCTGAAACTTATGCATGAATCCAAATTATCGTTTATTTCGTAGGACTACTCGTTGAAAAATAATTTGTTGCCATCGTTATGAGGTGTCGACGATTACATGGATAGTACTTTTGAGAGCCTGAACTTTATACACGAATCCAAATTGTTGTTGCTTTCCCAGAAGGAAAACCGGTTAAAATATAATCCTTTCCATCGTTATTGGGTGTCGCCTATTACGCGGATACTACTTTTGAGAGTCTACTATTTATAGACGAATCGAAATCTTCCTCATTGAGCCTGCAAAACGTTTGTATACAGCTGACAGTCTAGATATGTCTGAACGGATTTGGCCCAATTGACGACTAGTTTTTGTTCAAGCACGACAATGCTGACTACAAGTTTACAGTCATGAACAACAATATCGGCGGCCAGCTGTTTTGATTTATTTTGATTGGTGTGCAATATTGTCTGTTACAATATCTAGTGATTTGCGTATTGCTATTCCATCTTCATATTGTCTTTTCTTCTTGTGGCCAGTCGAAAATAATTTGTTTCCCAATTGCACAACGGATCCATTCCAAAGTCGACACGCCTCTTGCATGCAGACGATATCAAGATTGGCTTTCTTGCATTCTTCTAAAAGGAAGATCATCCTGAAATCATTTGAACCTAGTTCCTTTGTTCTTTGGTGTACATAGGCTTACAAGACCCTTCCTTAACAGTAGTAGGTTATTTTAACCTCGGCATTGTTTATCATCGAGGGATACGTCCCTTGTTAACTATTACCAAGGACGATGCGATATTTCGTTATATTTTATGCGTTCTCATGAAGTCGAACCGTTGGTTTTATATTAGAGTTTCCTTCTCCAAGACAAATGACCATTAAGATGGTTATTAAGCCCTACTTTTCCGTTTGGTTTCATGTCAGCGTTTGCCTTTTACTCGATGATATGCCTTTACCACGGCTTAGGTTGTTCATCTCACGCACTTATAATATATTATAACTTATTTTATAAGTATTATAATAAGTACTATATTATAACTTATTATATACAGGATGTGATGGATACATTGTCGTCTAAATTACGCAAAAATGAGGCCCTCACCAACGGATTCGGGAGTTCTTTTCTTATCAGAACAATCAGGGTGAGTATTTCGAGCTGCCGTACCTTCGTAATCACCATTAGATTCATCCAACTCTTTCCCCATCCTCTGCACTGTCCTCAGATTGACACCCAATGACTGGTTTCTCCTGCTTGTGTGGCATGGTTCAGAGTCCTGTTCCAGCAGCCACTCCCTTGAACCAGGGCAGTAATACCTCCAAAACGCTGAGGCCCTCACCAACAAATTCTGGAGTTTTCTTATCAGAACGAATAAAGTTTTTACAGTATTGTCCTCAGATTGACAACCAAGCACTTGTATTGGAGATTCCGGAACGAATGCCAAGCAGTACACCATGCCGTTTCCAAATTTCTGGGGCAGTGAATTGTGTCATAGTGCACTTTTTGTTCCAGACGGTGTCCAAAATCTAAAAAAATAACAAAAAAAACACACAAAATATAAAATAGTGAAAATTTACCCATCGCAGGTATTTTCTGGGGATTGTTAGTGGAGTGACATTCTGTTGCAGACTTCACGGTGGTTGGAAGATTTAGCTTAAAGTTAAAAAGGGCACTCCTTGCCTTTTTCGGGACCGGGGCTGGCTTTTGCATTCTTACCTATCCTAGGTGTCAGGAGACGATTTTTTTCCCCACAATTTGCAGAAGAAATATTATAAAGTGGAAAATTTACGCATTAAAATAACACAAATCTGAGTAGAAAATATATTACGTGATATAGTGTACAGATAAACAAATTAAAATCAAATGTACCAGATACCTTTGAAAACAGCCAGTTTCAGCAGATAAATTAAAAATTACCTGAAATGATTATTCCAGAAAGAAAAAATTCCACCTGTGACGAAAGACATGACTTACCTCAGAATATGAAACAAGCGCGAACGTGTCTTGTCTGCAAAGTGATGACAAAAAGAAATATGGCCGCTATTGAAGACAAAATTTATACGCGCCTATCTCGTCCAAAATGAGACGATATTTGCACAGATGTAAATTTTGCCCGTATTGGAATAGCATAAAAAGCAGGGTGCCAGCAGCATGACAGAACCGAAGTCATTGGGCGTACGGATTGACAGACGCATAAAGAGGAATTCGAAGTAGGCGTGGCTGGGTTGGTGTCTGTTTCACAACTGCCCAGTGAAACAGCTGAGAAAGGGAGACACCGAATCGATTTCTTTGAGGTGACCGAAGAAGAAGAAAAAGCAGCTGGCCTGCCGACCGCTTCCCCATCACCATTTTTTTTTACTTAATGTCTGACCTGTAAGGATATTTACAGCATGCAACTGGCCAATTTTCACTCGTTCTGGTCTTAACCCCTTCAATTGCTCTTTTGATACCGGGCGCATTGCTTCGAAAACACTCCGAAGAGCCAGGGAACAATTTTACGAAAGTGGTAAAGGAGAGAAAGTGAGAAGAATGCACAATCTGTTACAAAAAAATAGTTCGTAGGGTTGTCCTCAAAGGGAAGAGAGGAAGATGTTAAGAGACAAAAAAGGAGACATTAGAATCAAGGAAGACCAAAAAATGTAAATAGCTAGGAAGTGTTTTAAAAGGGTCGGGGAATACAACATCAAAATTCGAAGGAGCATTGCGATTGCGAAAGGTGTCTTTCAAAAGTAAAGCAAAATATTAAGAAACAGGAAAATTTCGTTAGAATATCAGTCCTCCTATATGGCAGTGAATGCTGGACAATCTCCTCACAGATGATGAAGAGACTTGAAACAACAGAAACAAAGAAAAGAGTAATGAACTGTTACGTAATATCAGTCCTCCTATATGGCAGTGAATGCTGGACAATCTCCTCACAGATGAAGAAGAGACTTGAAGCAACAGAAACAAAGAAAAGAGTACTGAACTGTTACGTAATATCAGTCCTTCTATATGGCAGTGAATGCTGGACAATCTCCTCTCAGATGACGAAGAAACTTGAAACAACAGAAACAAAGAAAAGAGTACTGAACTGTTACGCAATATCAGTCCTCCTATATGGCAGTGAATGCTGGACAATCTCCTCACAGATGAAGAAGAGACTTGAAGCAACAGAAACAAAGAAAAGAGTACTGAACTGTTACATAATATCAGTCCTCCTATATGGCAGTGAATGCTGGACAATCTCCTCACAGATGATGAAGAGACTTGAAACAACAGAAACAAAGAAGAGTACTGAACTGTTACGTAATATCAGTCCTCCTATATGGCAGTGAATGCTGGACAATCTCCTCACAGATGAAGAAGAGACTTGAACAACAGAAACAAAGAAAAGAGTACTGAACTGTTACATAATATCAGTCCTCCTATATGGCAGTGAATGCTGGACAATCTCCTCACAGATGATGAAGAGACTTGAAACAACAGAAACAAAGAAAAGAGTACTGAACTGTTACATAATATCAGTCCTCCTATATGGCAGTGAATGCTGGACAATCTCCTCACAGATGATGAAGAGACTTGAAACAACAGAAACAAAGAAAAGAGTACTGAATTGTTACGTAATATCAGTCCTCCTATATGGCAGTGAATGCTGGACAATCTCCTCACAGATGAAGAAGACACTTGAACAACAGAAACAAAGAAAAGAGTACTGAACTGTTACGCAATATCAGTCCTCCTATATGGCAGTGAATGCTGGACAATCTCCTCACAGATGAAGAAGAGACTTGAAGCAAGAGAAACAAAGAAAAGAGTACTGAACTGTTACGTAATATCAGTCCTCCTATATGGCAGTGAATGCTGGACAATCTCCTCACAGATGAAGAAGAGACTTGAAGCAACAGAAACAAAGAAAAGAGTACTGAACTGTTACGTAATATCAGTCCTTCTATATGGGAATGAATGCTGGACAATCTCCTCACAGATGAAGAAGAGACTTGAAACAACAGAAACAAAGAAAAGAGTACTGAACTGTTACATAATATCAGTCCTCCTATATGGCAGTGAATGCTGTACAATCTCCTCACAGATGATGAAGAGACTTGAAACAACAGAAACAAAGAAAAGAGTACTGAACTGTTACGTAATATCAGTCCTCCTATATGGCAGTGAATGCTGGACAATCTCCTCACAGATGATGAAGAGACTTGAAACAACAGAAACAAAGAAAAGAGTACTGAACTGTTACGTAATATCAGTCCTCCTATATGGCAGTGAATGCTGGACAATCTCCTCACAGATGAAGAAGAGACTTGAAGCAACAGAAACAAAGAAAAGAGTACTGAACTGTTACGTAATATCAGTCCTTCTATATGGGAATGAATGCTGGACAATCTCCTCACAGATGAAGAAGAGACTTGAAACAACAGAAACAAAGAAAAGAGTACTGAACTGTTACATAATATCAGTCCTCCTATATGGCAGTGAATGCTGGACAATCTCCTCACAGATGATGAAGAGACTTGAAACAACAGAAACAAAGAAAAGAGTACTGAACTGTTACGTAATATCAGTCCTCCTATATGGCAGTGAATGCTGGACAATCTCCTCACAGATGATGAAGAGACTTGAAACAACAGAAACAAAGAAAAGAGTACTGAACTGTTACGTAATATCAGTCCTCCTATATGGCAGTGAATGCTGGACAATCTCCTCACAGATGAAGAAGAGACTTGAAGCAACAGAAACAAAGAAAAGAGTACTGAACTGTTACGTAATATCAGTCCTTCTATATGGGAATGAATGCTGGACAATATCCTCACAGATGAAGAAGAGACTTGAACAACAGAAACAAAGAAAAGAGTACTGAACTGTTACGTAATATCAGTCCTCCTATATGGCAGTGAATGCTGGACAATCTCCTCACAGATGAAGAAGACACTTGAACAACAGAAACAAAGAAAAGAGTACTGAACTGTTACGCAATATCAGTCCTCCTATATGGCAGTGAATGCTGGACAATCTCCTCACAGATGAAGAAGAGACTTGAAGCAAGAGAAACAAAGAAAAGAGTACTGAACTGTTACGTAATATCAGTCCTCCTATATGGCAGTGAATGCTGGACAATCTCCTCACAGATGAAGAAGAGACTTGAAGCAACAGAAACAAAGAAAAGAGTACTGAACTGTTACGTAATATCAGTCCTTCTATATGGGAATGAATGCTGGACAATCTCCTCACAGATGAAGAAGAGACTTGAAACAACAGAAACAAAGAAAAGAGTACTGAACTGTTACATAATATCAGTCCTCCTATATGGCAGTGAATGCTGTACAATCTCCTCACAGATGATGAAGAGACTTGAAACAACAGAAACAAAGAAAAGAGTACTGAACTGTTACGTAATATCAGTCCTCCTATATGGCAGTGAATGCTGGACAATCTCCTCACAGATGATGAAGAGACTTGAAACAACAGAAACAAAGAAAAGAGTACTGAACTGTTACGTAATATCAGTCCTCCTATATGGCAGTGAATGCTGGACAATCTCCTCACAGATGAAGAAGAGACTTGAAGCAACAGAAACAAAGAAAAGAGTACTGAACTGTTACGTAATATCAGTCCTTCTATATGGCAGTGAATGCTGGACAATCTCCTCTCAGATGACGAAGAAACTTGAAACAACAGAAACAAAGAAAAGAGTACTGAACTGTTACGCAATATCAGTCCTCCTATATGGCAGTGAATGCTGGACAATCTCCTCACAGATGAAGAAGAGACTTGAAGCAACAGAAACAAAGAAAAGAGTACTGAACTGTTACATAATATCAGTCCTCCTATATGGCAGTGAATGCTGGACAATCTCCTCACAGATGATGAAGAGACTTGAAACAACAGAAACAAAGAAGAGTACTGAACTGTTACGTAATATCAGTCCTCCTATATGGCAGTGAATGCTGGACAATCTCCTCACAGATGAAGAAGAGACTTGAACAACAGAAACAAAGAAAAGAGTACTGAACTGTTACATAATATCAGTCCTCCTATATGGCAGTGAATGCTGGACAATCTCCTCACAGATGATGAAGAGACTTGAAACAACAGAAACAAAGAAAAGAGTACTGAACTGTTACATAATATCAGTCCTCCTATATGGCAGTGAATGCTGGACAATCTCCTCACAGATGATGAAGAGACTTGAAACAACAGAAACAAAGAAAAGAGTACTGAATTGTTACGTAATATCAGTCCTCCTATATGGCAGTGAATGCTGGACAATCTCCTCACAGATGAAGAAGACACTTGAACAACAGAAACAAAGAAAAGAGTACTGAACTGTTACGCAATATCAGTCCTCCTATATGGCAGTGAATGCTGGACAATCTCCTCACAGATGAAGAAGAGACTTGAAGCAAGAGAAACAAAGAAAAGAGTACTGAACTGTTACGTAATATCAGTCCTCCTATATGGCAGTGAATGCTGGACAATCTCCTCACAGATGAAGAAGAGACTTGAAGCAACAGAAACAAAGAAAAGAGTACTGAACTGTTACGTAATATCAGTCCTTCTATATGGGAATGAATGCTGGACAATCTCCTCACAGATGAAGAAGAGACTTGAAACAACAGAAACAAAGAAAAGAGTACTGAACTGTTACATAATATCAGTCCTCCTATATGGCAGTGAATGCTGTACAATCTCCTCACAGATGATGAAGAGACTTGAAACAACAGAAACAAAGAAAAGAGTACTGAACTGTTACGTAATATCAGTCCTCCTATATGGCAGTGAATGCTGGACAATCTCCTCACAGATGATGAAGAGACTTGAAACAACAGAAACAAAGAAAAGAGTACTGAACTGTTACGTAATATCAGTCCTCCTATATGGCAGTGAATGCTGGACAATCTCCTCACAGATGAAGAAGAGACTTGAAGCAACAGAAACAAAGAAAAGAGTACTGAACTGTTACGTAATATCAGTCCTTCTATATGGGAATGAATGCTGGACAATCTCCTCACAGATGAAGAAGAGACTTGAAACAACAGAAACAAAGAAAAGAGTACTGAACTGTTACATAATATCAGTCCTCCTATATGGCAGTGAATGCTGGACAATCTCCTCACAGATGATGAAGAGACTTGAAACAACAGAAACAAAGAAAAGAGTACTGAACTGTTACGTAATATCAGTCCTCCTATATGGCAGTGAATGCTGGACAATCTCCTCACAGATGATGAAGAGACTTGAAACAACAGAAACAAAGAAAAGAGTACTGAACTGTTACGTAATATCAGTCCTCCTATATGGCAGTGAATGCTGGACAATCTCCTCACAGATGAAGAAGAGACTTGAAGCAACAGAAACAAAGAAAAGAGTACTGAACTGTTACGTAATATCAGTCCTTCTATATGGGAATGAATGCTGGACAATATCCTCACAGATGAAGAAGAGACTTGAACAACAGAAACAAAGAAAAGAGTACTGAACTGTTACGTAATATCAGTCCTCCTATATGGCAGTGAATGCTGGACAATCTCCTCACAGATGAAGAAGACACTTGAACAACAGAAACAAAGAAAAGAGTACTGAACTGTTACGCAATATCAGTCCTCCTATATGGCAGTGAATGCTGGACAATCTCCTCACAGATGAAGAAGAGACTTGAAGCAAGAGAAACAAAGAAAAGAGTACTGAACTGTTACGTAATATCAGTCCTCCTATATGGCAGTGAATGCTGGACAATCTCCTCACAGATGAAGAAGAGACTTGAAGCAACAGAAACAAAGAAAAGAGTACTGAACTGTTACGTAATATCAGTCCTTCTATATGGGAATGAATGCTGGACAATCTCCTCACAGATGAAGAAGAGACTTGAAACAACAGAAACAAAGAAAAGAGTACTGAACTGTTACATAATATCAGTCCTCCTATATGGCAGTGAATGCTGTACAATCTCCTCACAGATGATGAAGAGACTTGAAACAACAGAAACAAAGAAAAGAGTACTGAACTGTTACGTAATATCAGTCCTCCTATATGGCAGTGAATGCTGGACAATCTCCTCACAGATGATGAAGAGACTTGAAACAACAGAAACAAAGAAAAGAGTACTGAACTGTTACGTAATATCAGTCCTCCTATATGGCAGTGAATGCTGGACAATCTCCTCACAGATGAAGAAGAGACTTGAAGCAACAGAAACAAAGAAAAGAGTACTGAACTGTTACGTAATATCAGTCCTTCTATATGGGAATGAATGCTGGACAATCTCCTCACAGATGAAGAAGAGACTTGAAACAACAGAAACAAAGAAAAGAGTACTGAACTGTTACATAATATCAGTCCTCCTATATGGCAGTGAATGCTGGACAATCTCCTCACAGATGATGAAGAGACTTGAAACAACAGAAACAAAGAAAAGAGTACTGAACTGTTACGTAATATCAGTCCTCCTATATGGCAGTGAATGCTGGACAATCTCCTCACAGATGATGAAGAGACTTGAAACAACAGAAACAAAGAAAAGAGTACTGAACTGTTACGTAATATCAGTCCTCCTATATGGCAGTGAATGCTGGACAATCTCCTCACAGATGAAGAAGAGACTTGAAGCAACAGAAACAAAGAAAAGAGTACTGAACTGTTACGTAATATCAGTCCTTCTATATGGGAATGAATGCTGGACAATCTCCTCACAGATGAAGAAGAGACTTGAAACAACAGAAACAAAGAAAAGAGTACTGAACTGTTACATAATATCAGTCCTCCTATATGGCAGTGAATGCTGGACAATCTCCTCACAGATGATGAAGAGACTTGAAACAACAGAAACAAAGAAAAGAGTACTGAACTGTTACGTAATATCAGTCCTCCTATATGGCAGTGAATGCTGGACAATCTCCTCACAGATGATGAAGAGACTTGAAACAACAGAAACAAAGAAAAGAGTACTGAACTGTTACGTAATATCAGTCTTCCTATATGGCAGTGAGCGCTGGACAATCTCCTCCCAGATGATGAAGAGACTTGAACAACAGAAACAAAGAAAAGAGTACTGAACTGTTACGTAATATCAGTCCTCCTATATGGCAGTGAATGCTGGACAATCTCCTCACAGATGAAGAAGAGACTTAAAACAACAGAAACAAAGAAAAGAGTACTGAACTGTTACATAATATCAGTCCTCCTTTATGGCAGTGAATGCTGGACAATCTCCTCACAGATGATGAAGAGACTTGAAACAACAGAAACAAAGAAAAGAGTACTGAACTGTTACGTAATATCAGTCCTCCTATATGGCAGTGAATGCTGGACAATCTCCTCACAGAGGAAGAAGAGACTTGAACAACAGAAACAAAGAAAAGAGTACTGAACTGTTACATAATATCAGTCCTCCTATATGGCAGTGAATGCTGGACAATCTCCTCACAGATGATGAAGAGACTTGAAACAACAGAAACAAAGAAAAGAGTACTGAACTGTTACGTAATATCAGTCCTCCTATATGGCAGTGAATGCTGGACAATCTCCTCACAGATGAAGAAGAGACTTGAACAACAGAAACAAAGAAAAGAGTACTGAACTGTTACGTAATATCAGTCCTCCTATATGGCAGTGAATGCTGGACAATCTCCTCACAGATGATGAAGAGACTTGAACAACAGAAACAAAGAAAAGAGTACTGAACTGTTACGTAATATCAGTCCTCCTATATGGCAGTGAATGCTGGACAATCTCCTCACAGATGATGAAGAGACTTGAAACAACAGAAACAAAGAAAAGAGTACTGAACTGTTACGTAATATCAGTCCTCCTATATGGCAGTGAATGCTGGACAATCTCCTCACAGATGAAGAAGAGACTTGAAACAACAGAAACAAAGAAAAGATTACTGAAATGTTACATAATATCAGTCCTCCTATATGGCAGTGAATGCTGGACAATATCCTCACAGATGATGAAGAGACTTGAAACAACAGAAACAAAGAAAAGAGTACTGAACTGTTACGTAATATCAGTCCTCCTATATGGCAGTGAATGCTGGACAATCTCCTCACAGAGGAAGAAGAGACTTGAACAACAGAAACAAAGAAAAGAGTACTGAACTGTTACATAATATCAGTCCTCCTATATGGCAGTGAATGCTGGACAATCTCCTCACAGATGATGAAGAGACTTGAAACAACAGAAACAAAGAAAAGAGTACTGAACTGTTACGTAATATCAGTCCTCCTATATGGCAGTGAATGCTGGACAATCTCCTCACAGATGAAGAAGAGACTTGAACAACAGAAACAAAGAAAAGAGTACTGAACTGTTACATAATATCAGTCCTCCTATATGGCAGTGAATGCTGGACAATCTCCTCACAGATGATGAAGAGACTTGAAACAACAGAAACAAAGAAAAGAGTACTGAACTGTTACGTAATATCAGTCCTCCTATATGGCAGTGAATGCTGGACAATCTCCTCACAGATGAAGAAGAGACTTGAAACAACAGAAACAAAGAAAAGAGTACTGAACTGTTACGTAATATCAGTCCTCCTATATGGCAGTGAATGCTGGACAATCTCCTCACAGATGAAGAAGACACTTGAACAACAGAAACAAAGAAAAGAGTACTGAACTGTTACGCAATATCAGTCCTCCTATATGGCAGTGAATGCTGGACAATCTCCTCACAGATGAAGAAGAGACTTGAAGCAAGAGAAACAAAGAAAAGAGTACTGAACTGTTACGTAATATCAGTCCTCCTATATGGCAGTGAATGCTGGACAATCTCCTCACAGATGAAGAAGAGACTTGAAGCAACAGAAACAAAGAAAAGAGTACTGAACTGTTACATAATATCAGTCCTCCTATATGGCAGTGAATGCTGTACAATCTCCTCACAGATGATGAAGAGACTTGAAACAACAGAAACAAAGAAAAGAGTACTGAACTGTTACGTAATATCAGTCCTCCTATATGGCAGTGAATGCTGGACAATCTCCTCACAGATGATGAAGAGACTTGAAACAACAGAAACAAAGAAAAGAGTACTGAACTGTTACGTAATATCAGTCCTCCTATATGGCAGTGAATGCTGGACAATCTCCTCACAGATGAAGAAGAGACTTGAAGCAACAGAAACAAAGAAAAGAGTACTGAACTGTTACGTAATATCAGTCCTTCTATATGGGAATGAATGCTGGACAATCTCCTCACAGATGAAGAAGAGACTTGAAACAACAGAAACAAAGAAAAGAGTACTGAACTGTTACATAATATCAGTCCTCCTATATGGCAGTGAATGCTGGACAATCTCCTCACAGATGATGAAGAGACTTGAAACAACAGAAACAAAGAAAAGAGTACTGAACTGTTACGTAATATCAGTCCTCCTATATGGCAGTGAATGCTGGACAATCTCCTCACAGATGATGAAGAGACTTGAAACAACAGAAACAAAGAAAAGAGTACTGAACTGTTATGTAATATCAGTCCTCCTATATGGCAGTGAATGCTGGACAATCTCCTCACAGATGAAGAAGAGACTTGAAGCAACAGAAACAAAGAAAAGAGTACTGAACTGTTACGTAATATCAGTCCTTCTATATGGGAATGAATGCTGGACAATCTCCTCACAGATGAAGAAGAGACTTGAAACAACAGAAACAAAGAAAAGAGTACTGAACTGTTACATAATATCAGTCCTCCTATATGGCAGTGAATGCTGGACAATCTCCTCACAGATGATGAAGAGACTTGAAACAACAGAAACAAAGAAAAGAGTACTGAACTGTTACGTAATATCAGTCCTCCTATATGGCAGTGAATGCTGGACAATCTCCTCACAGATGATGAAGAGACTTGAAACAACAGAAACAAAGAAAAGAGTACTGAACTGTTACGTAATATCAGTCTTCCTATATGGCAGTGAGCGCTGGACAATCTCCTCCCAGATGATGAAGAGACTTGAACAACAGAAACAAAGAAAAGAGTACTGAACTGTTACGTAATATCAGTCCTCCTATATGGCAGTGAATGCTGGACAATCTCCTCACAGATGAAGAAGAGACTTAAAACAACAGAAACAAAGAAAAGAGTACTGAACTGTTACATAATATCAGTCCTCCTTTATGGCAGTGAATGCTGGACAATCTCCTCACAGATGATGAAGAGACTTGAAACAACAGAAACAAAGAAAAGAGTACTGAACTGTTACGTAATATCAGTCCTCCTATATGGCAGTGAATGCTGGACAATCTCCTCACAGAGGAAGAAGAGACTTGAACAACAGAAACAAAGAAAAGAGTACTGAACTGTTACATAATATCAGTCCTCCTATATGGCAGTGAATGCTGGACAATCTCCTCACAGATGATGAAGAGACTTGAAACAACAGAAACAAAGAAAAGAGTACTGAACTGTTACGTAATATCAGTCCTCCTATATGGCAGTGAATGCTGGACAATCTCCTCACAGATGAAGAAGAGACTTGAACAACAGAAACAAAGAAAAGAGTACTGAACTGTTACGTAATATCAGTCCTCCTATATGGCAGTGAATGCTGGACAATCTCCTCACAGATGATGAAGAGACTTGAACAACAGAAACAAAGAAAAGAGTACTGAACTGTTACGTAATATCAGTCCTCCTATATGGCAGTGAATGCTGGACAATCTCCTCACAGATGATGAAGAGACTTGAAACAACAGAAACAAAGAAAAGAGTACTGAACTGTTACGTAATATCAGTCCTCCTATATGGCAGTGAATGCTGGACAATCTCCTCACAGATGAAGAAGAGACTTGAAACAACAGAAACAAAGAAAAGATTACTGAAATGTTACATAATATCAGTCCTCCTATATGGCAGTGAATGCTGGACAATCTCCTCACAGATGATGAAGAGACTTGAAACAACAGAAACAAAGAAAAGAGTACTGAACTGTTACGTAATATCAGTCCTCCTATATGGCAGTGAATGCTGGACAATCTCCTCACAGAGGAAGAAGAGACTTGAACAACAGAAACAAAGAAAAGAGTACTGAACTGTTACATAATATCAGTCCTCCTATATGGCAGTGAATGCTGGACAATCTCCTCACAGATGATGAAGAGACTTGAAACAACAGAAACAAAGAAAAGAGTACTGAACTGTTACGTAATATCAGTCCTCCTATATGGCAGTGAATGCTGGACAATCTCCTCACAGATGAAGAAGAGACTTGAACAACAGAAACAAAGAAAAGAGTACTGAACTGTTACATAATATCAGTCCTCCTATATGGCAGTGAATGCTGGACAATCTCCTCACAGATGATGAAGAGACTTGAAACAACAGAAACAAAGAAAAGAGTACTGAACTGTTACGTAATATCAGTCCTCCTATATGGCAGTGAATGCTGGACAATCTCCTCACAGATGAAGAAGAGACTTGAAACAACAGAAACAAAGAAAAGAGTACTGAACTGTTACGTAATATCAGTCCTCCTATATGGCAGTGAATGCTGGACAATCTCCTCACAGAAAAAGAAGAGACTTGAACAACAGAAACAAAGAAAAGAGTACTGAACTGTTACATAATATCAGTCCTCCTATATGGCAGTGAATGCTGGACAATCTCCTCACAGATGATGAAGAGACTTGAAACAACAGAAACAAAGAAAAGAGAACCGAACTTTTACATAATATCAGTCCTCCTATATAGCAGTGAATGCTGGACAATCTCCTCACAGATGATGAAGAGACTTGAAACAACAGAAACAAAGGAAAGAGTACCGAACTGTTACGTAATATCAGTCCTCCTATATGGCAGTGAATGCTGGACAATCTCCTCACAGATGAAGAAGAGACTTGAAACAACAGAAACAAAGAAAAGAGGACTGAACTGTTACGTAATATCAGTCCTCCTATATGGCAGTGAATGCTGGACAATCTCCTCACAGATGAAGAAGAGACTTGAAACAACAGAAACAAAGAAAAGAGGACTGAACTGTTACGTAATATCAGTCCTCCTATATGGCAGTGAATGCTGGACAATCTCCTCCCAGATGAAGAAGAGACTTGAAACAACAGAAACAAAGAAAAGAGTACTGAACTGTTACGTAATATCAGTCCTCCTATATGGCAGTGAATGCTGGACAATCTCCTCACAGATGAAGAAGAGACTTGAAACAACAGAAACAAAGAAAAGAGGACTGAACTGTTACGTAATATCAGTCCTCCTATATGGCAGTGAATGCTGGACAGTCTCCACCCAGATGAAGAAGAGACTTGAAACAACAGAAACAAAGAAAAGAGTACTGAACTGTTACGTAATATCAGTCCTCCTATATGGCAGTGAATGCTGGACAATCTCCTCACAGATGAAGAAGAGACTTGAAACAACAGAAACAAAGAAAAGAGGACTGAACTGTTACGTAATATCAGTCCTCCTATATGGCAGTGAATGCTGGACAGTCTCCTCACAAATGAAGAAGAGACTTGAAACAACCGAAATGTAGTTATACAGAAGGATGCTGAGGATACCATGGACTGAACAAATTTTAAAGATATCAAAACCGAAATGGCATTTATGTATTGCAACAGAAAGTAAAAATTGAAAGGCTAATGAAAGAAGGCTTTGAAAATTCAACTCACATGCCATTGAAGGAAATAGAGAGAAAAGCATTAGTAGAACACATTGCTCCGTGCGACAAAGGACAGGAGATGCGAAGAATTATGATAGACCACGTCCCGAAGGGACACTGCTAATAGAAAAAGAAGAATTCCTTTTAGCAGCCTCATTTTTCTATACTTGTGAGCTTTGTTTTATAGTTTTGTGAGTTTTGTTTGATCACGAAATGGAAAAACGTAGGCAAGATCTTGACGTAATCAGTTTGGAAGTAGAATTTTCTTATGTTTAATGAGAAACGTGGATGTCTCCTCCAAATGTCTTTTCGCTGATTTTATTGCGTTTGCCAAGATAATTTACTCGAAAGAAAAGATAAGAAATTCAAACAAGATGATCCGATATAAGATCTGAATTGTTTATCCATTGAAAGTGTATTAGAAAAGGTTAAAAAAAGAAGGCTTCCAAAAAATAACTCCAAAAAGTTTCACATTTCAGCTGGTGTTCTTTTCCGGTTTTTCTATGCGCCTTGTCCATTTAGGACGTAGATGATCATGGCTCTCCACAATTTCCTGTCCTACGTAGCTCTTAATGAAGATTTGGAAACTCTCCACATGCTTGTTCTGCGAGCCATTTTCACAAGCTCATTCTTCTTCTTCTTCTTCTTCTTCTTCTTCTTCTTCTTCTTTTTCTTCTTCTTCTACGCTGTGCCATGTTGCTTCAGGATGTAGCCGATAAAGGCTCTCCACAATTTCCTGTCCTAGGGAGCCCTTAGTAAAGTTTATCTTTTTGCTATTTCTCCTAATCCCTGTTCTGTCAACCATATTCTCGAGGTTGTTGCTGTTGTTCTTCTATGTGCCGTTTTCCTTGAGGATGTGACTGATCATGGCTCTCCACAATTTCCTGTCCTTTGTAGCTCTTAGCAATTTTTGCCTTTTGCTGTCTTTCCTAATCACTGTTTTGCCAACCATTTGCACAAGCTCATCCTCCTCCTCCTTCTTCTTCTTCTTCTTCTTCAAAGTACCATGTCCTTTCGGGATATAGGCGATCATGGCTCTCCACAATTTCCTCTTCTTTGTACCTCTTAGTAATTTTTGTATTTTGCAATCTCTCCCAATCCCTGTTATGCTAACTATTTACACATGCTTGTTCTTCATCTATGTGCCATGTGCATTCAGAACGTGGGCGATTATGACTCTCCACAATTTCCGGTCTTTGTGGGCCTTATTAGATTTTGACTTTTGGTATCTCTCCTAATTACTGTCTTGTGAACCATTTGCAAAACTCATTCTTCTTCTTATATATGCTATGTCCCTTCAGGATGTAGGTTATCATGGCTCTCCACAACTCCCTGTCCTGCGTAGCCCGTAGTAAATTTTGCTTTTTGGCTATATCTAATCCCTGTTCTGCCATCCCTATACTGAACCTTGTTAGGTAGGTTATTCGCCGCTACACACACACACACACACACACACACATATATATATATATATATATATATATATATATATATATATATATGTATGTATGTATGTATAATGGACTCTCCCGTCGGTTTCGACGTATGAAGATCTGACAGCTTAATTGATTCAGTTATGAAATTTTGTGCGATTATCTTAAGTGGCATTTAAGACCCGCTAGTGATTTACAAAGGAGGCCACATATGGAGCAAGAGTGAGCATTATGAGATGAGATCACTGTTAGATTGGCTGACCTTTTAGATCTTTCTCTCGCTTCTTGAAGATGATTCAGACAAGCAGATTTAAAACTGCTGAGTCCACTAAAACACGTTGATTTCCATTCTACCCGCCCCAAGGATAAGCGCTCAAGGGTGTTATTTGGTATATTGACAGCTGACAAGTTGCTTTTCAGTTTGTTTTTGTATCTTAGCCATGGGCGTCCTACATTCCTGTAGCCCTGAAATGAAGTGTGTGTGGATGGTTCTCCACAAGCCTTCACCACTTTAATCATATGTATGGGTTTTCTGTTGGTTTACCTTGATTCGTGCATTCTTATATATATATATATATATATATATATATATATTTAGTTTACGAAAAACTAGGCAATCCGTAGGAGGATAAAATCCAGAGAGCTCTATGTAAATCAGATCTAATAATTTAAATAAAAACAGACCACTTTAAGGTTCCATGTAATAAATTATTTCACCACAGCCCTTTTAAAGGACCGCGGATCATCAGACTTTACTTCCAAAAGTTGAAACGAGAAATGAAAAGAAATTTCCAAATTTTTTACGGGCAGTACTAAGTATATGTAAATTAACGAAGTGAGTAAGTGAGGAGGGAGAAAGACATGATTGAGTTAGATGTAACATTTCTATTCTTTCAAATTAAAATTGTTTGAGGGAATCCAGACATTGACACATTAAGTCGGTTAACTTAACGGAAGTTATATATTGATATGGAAGGGGGAGAGGAAAAAAAGGCATAAAGAGAAAAAGAGAGAAAGATGTTATGAGAGAAAGTGTCATTACCTTTCTTTGGAATGGACGCTGTTGTTTTGCTTTACTTTGAGAGTTCATAAATATTATAATGTTTGATATAAATTTGAATGTTTAAACCGTCTATAAGGAATATATATATGTGTGTGTATGTATATGTATATGTATATGTATATGATGAAGATATAGTTTTGGGGTATGCTATATTTATGGGTTAATGTGATCAACATCAGGGATAGAGGCCGACATCCAGAGGCGGGAATCTTTTTTATTTTTAAAAGCAATCGTCAAGCCATTAAGGATATCGCTATTGAATGATAAATGAGAGAATTTGAATTCAAGTCGAGTTTTTTACATCCACTTACGACCACAGATGGCCTGTCTACTGTGTTTAAGCATGAAACAGACCGGGTCTATTTCTCAATGACTATAATATTCTTAAAGCTAACTCTAAGGACAAACTATTGTCATGTGCGGGGCGAAGCTTCGAAGTATAATCGAGTTTTCTCGACCCCGGCTGCTATCTCATAAAAATAAATTATTATTTACGGCGAATATTCTATACCCAGGTTTGCCCGGGGATGTGGTTCCGGTTAAAAAACGGATTCAGACAAAATTTGATTAACAGAAAGAAAGCAGAATAAGAAATGAAGCAATGATTTATTCAAATAAATGATGAAGATAAGACGATCGTAACAATAATAAAACAATTTAATTTGTAACTTGAGGGAAAAAGATTTAAGAGTGGAGATAGTGTTTTGGTGTGACGGAATAAAATACAATGCTCAAGTGAATTAATGTTCACATAAGGAAGAAAGTTATAGACAGCAATATCTCAGACAGTTATTTCAATATTTCTTTTTCACCCCAGGCAAGGCAGGAAGCCACTAGCACGGAAGGGGTTACAGAGGATTTGGAGCGAGAGCAAATAGGAGTGTTAGAGGAAAGGATGTGGAGAAGGATAGAGGATAGATCAAGGCAACTGGAGATGTCGATTGACGTTACACTAGAATAGTTGGAGATCATAGTCATCATGGAAACAGGAATGAGAAAGGGAGTTCCATAGGCGTGAGGTGCGAGATATGAAGCTATTGGAGTAGAAGAGACGTCTACATTTAACAGTTTCAACAGTGAAAGGGTCGGAACGGGATGCCAGCCTCGTAGGATGCTTGAATTCATGGAGCCTGGGAACCAGCGATAGCAGATCATCGGAGCAATTACCATGGAAGTATTTATAAAAGAGACAGAGAGAGGCGACGGTGCGTCTGTGAGAGAGAGACTGCAGACGAGAAGCCAGATCAGGGCCAATTACATTGCATACCCGTCTCTGGATCTTATCAAGAACCTTCAGGCAATCAGAAGGGGCTCCAGACCATGTACGGCAGCAATACTCCATGCAAGGGCGGATGGTTGATTTGTAAATTTGGAGGATCGATTCAGGGGAGAAGAATTTCCTGGCCCGGCACAGGGAGCCAACTTTCCTTGCGGTGGATGAAGCAATCGACTCAATGTAGTTGTTCCAACTCAGGTCAGCGGACAGCGTGAGACCGAGCAGCCGCAAGAAGGTAATATTCTACAAAAGAAGATTATTTTACTTAACTTTCTGTCCGTTAGTTGAAATCCATTTTCGTTTTGCAGAGCGTTTTCTTCTAACCTTTTTTTTTTTTCAGCACAACTTTTTTAAGACACTTTTTCTCGGTTGCCATGGATATTCTCGTCACACTATGGAGTGCGCTAAGTGAAGTAATTTATTTCTCGATAGGCAAAAGTATTTTTAAAAAACCGTTTTCTTTTAAATTTAAAAAAAATTATGGTCATGTGTGTTGACTTGGGAAATAATTTTTTTTTTTTAAGCATTTCACCCCAAGCAATGGGTTACAGAGAGTTGGAGCGAGAGCAAATAGGAGTGATAGAGGATGAAGAGAAGGACAGGGGATAGATTAAGGCATCTGGAGACGTCGATTGACATTACATTTGAATAGTTGGAGATTATAGCTATCAGGTAAACATGAAAAGGGGAGGAGTTCCACAGGCGAGAGGTGCGATACATGAAACTATTGGAGTAGAAGAGACGTCTACATTTAACAGTTTCGACAGTGAAAGGGTGAGAGCGAGATGCCAGCCTAGTTGAACGCTTAAATTCATGAAGTCTGGGAGCAGTTACCATGAAAGTATTTGTAAAAAAGACAGAGGGAGGCAACGGCACGTCTGTGAGAGAGTGACTGCAGACGAGATGCCAGATCAGGGCCAATTACATTGCATATGAGTCTATGGATCTTATCAAGAACCCCGAGGCAAACAGAAGGGGCTCCAGACCATATATGGCAGCAATACTCCATGCTAGGGCGAATGGTTGATTTGTAGATTTGAAGGATCGACTCCGGCGAGAAAAATTTCCTGGCGCGGCACAGGGAGCCGACTTTCCTTGCGGTGGACGAAGGTATTGACTCAATGTATTTGTTCCATCTCAGGTCAGCAGTCAATGTGAGGCCGAGTAGTCGCAGAGAGGTGCTCTCGTGGAGTTGAGCGTCAGACATTTAATCTAATAGGGGGCAGGGATGATTCCCTGTGGTGAGTAACAGAGAGCAATTTTTTTTTCGTCATTAAAGTAAACCAGCCAATTCCTGTCCTAGTCCACAACCGATTGGAGGTTCTTTTCGAGACAAACGGCTACGTTAGTTTTGTCGGCGACACTAGATTTGTTTTTGAGGCAGGAGTAAATAGTAGTGTCGTCCGCAGAGATCCTACTTGGGAAGTAATACTCCCCTCCTCTAGGCCGGTAGACATTAATTTTTTGTTTAAGTTATTTTCTTTTGTTAATATAGAAAATAATTACTGTTCAATTCTTTGTATGTTGGTCGTTTCTTGATGCGGCACCATTCTACAAGACATACCTAATTATTAGATGTAAAAATCTTTTAGAAGTATTTCTTTGCCGATAAATCCCCAGTGGTTTTCTAAGCTAAGAGCCCCGTTTCTCTTACCACTGCCAACTAAATGAAAAGGAACCAAAGAGATTAAATCTTACATTTTCTGTCCATTTAAAAGCCAAAGATATATTGTTACTTAATTTCTAAAGGACTTCCGATTTGGACATCATCCAATATTTAAAAGCTTTTTACCATTTTCCATATATATATATATATATATATATATATATATATATATATATATATATATATATATATATATATATATATGAAGAATGTATAAACATAAAAATGTCTTAATATATATATATATAACTTTTTGTGACTTTTCAGGTCGAATACAAACTCTGTCGCTTGCACTGAGTAGATTCATTGCCAGTTTAATGGACTTGACTTCCGATAGTCGCCATTTGTAAAACATGGAGTAGATTTGGATTGATAAAACATACCTTTCTTTCTGTTTTTTGCCTTCTTTTTTTTACTCTGCGCTTCCGGGAAAGTTGATCATTTGTCCGGAATTTATCATTTGTCCGGATGTGTCGGCCAGTCATTATTTGCTTGAACCTGAAAATAGATGCCGTCTATCAATGTGAAGCGAAGAGCTTTGATTAGATCTATAATACCTGCAACTAATATCCTCATTTCAGAAATTTTAGGAACCTGTTCTCTCTTTCTTTGCATCCACACGTTTTTTTTCTTCTACTAGCTGAATACCCGTCTAAGTAAGATGTCATAAAGTTCGTTTACGTCTCTACGATTTCCTTATAAACAACACTTTCAGCAATACATATATTTTTCTAAAGTTCCTTTTGTCATTAAGTCCACTTGAATTACGAACTCTATAGATATAGCCATTCACAAGAGAAACCCACGAATTATTTCCTAATGGCTACATTAATAATTTTTAAAAAATAACTCAGCAAACAGCATATTTTGTCTAGTTTAAATATTTCGGCGCGCTTTTAAGAAAATCTAATTTAACAGATGATTTTGAATTCAACTAATCTGCCGTAATGTGAAATGGCAAATAACAACAATGGTTACTACGAACAATGCAGGAAATAAGATCGCGAATGTAAGCTCCCATCACTTTGCAGTTGAAATGGCTAAATCTAACCTTAAGTTCTATGCTAACAGCTTCTTCTCTCGCACTTCATACTTGTGGATTTCTCTTCCGGTAGAACCTATCTTACATGTTTATCAGTCTACCGTTTTTCCTTGCTTTTAATATTGCCGCCACATCTGGCCTTGTGCTTTTGTTATATATTTAGAGATTCTTGATAAAATCCAAAGAAGAATCTATCTTACATGTTTATAAGTCTACCGTTTCTCCTTGCTTTGAATATTGATGCCACATCTGGTCTGGTGCTTCTGCTATATATTTAGAGATTCTTGATAAAATCCAAAGAAGAATCTATCTGACATATTTATAAGTCTACCATTCATCCTTGTTTTGAATATTGCTGCCACATCTGGTCTGGTGCTCTTGTTACGTATTTAGAGATTTTTGAAGTCCAAAGACGAACCTGCAAAGTTATTGGTCATGACCTGGCATCTAAACCGTAATATATTTTCCCTGTGCCTATTCTATAAATATATTTATGGTAACTGTTTGGATAAACGTCTCTCTATGGTACCTAGATTTTATGAATTTAAGCGGAGGACTAAATTTTCAGGCAAATTCTCATCATTTTCGATCTGTAATGTCTATATGCAACCGTAGGTCCTACACTAACGGTTTCTTCTATCGTACCTCTCGCTTACAGAACTCTCTTCTGGCTTATTCCTCCCAAGTAAGTTTTGATCTGCAGATATTTAAATGCAATGTCCATCTTTATCTTCTATCTTCTTAATTCTTGTTCTTTTATTGTCTTCTCTCCTTAATAGTAGTTTTTCTCATATTCTCTAACACTCAGTAACCCCTTGCGTCCTAGTGGCTTTATTGCCTTTGATCTTGATAAATTTCAGTGCAATGTCAATCGTTATCTTCTGTCTTCTTAATTCTTTTTCTTTTATTGTCTTCTCTCCTTAATAGTAGTTTTTCTCATATTCTCTAACACTCCGTAACCCCTTGCGTCCTAGTGGCTTTATTGCCTTTGATCTTCAAAAATTTAAATGCAATGTCAATCGTTATCTTCTGTCTTCTTAATTCTTGTTCTTTTATTGTCTTCTCTCCTTAATAGTAGTTTTTCTCATATTCTCTAACACTCAGTAACCCCTTACGTCATGAGAAAGTTATTCAAGTTTTGTAATACGAAAAACCCGATTTTTTCACGATTTTTTGTGTGAAGCCAATGTCGCAAGAAAACTATCAAGCACTCTACATACGTTGGAGTTTTTGTGTACCTTGGTGTACTAGTGAGCCAGCCAAAATGAGCTGACTCACTTTATAGTTCCCCAATAGAAGTTTAATCAATCAGAAGACCCAAAATATTCAATTCGACGTGTATAAAGGCGGTCATGTTTTTCCCGAATATGCACTGCCAGCCTATAATATCGAAGACTGAAGAATTACGGAACAACTGCTGGTATTGGCGATATAGTCAGATTCAGTAGAGTGTGTGACTCGTGAGTGTTAATCTTTAACGTTGTTTCATTGAACAGATTACGTACTGCGCTGGATTCTATATTCATAGACTATGGTGAACATGGTCAACGACATAAACTTGGTAACATGATCTATGTTTTGCATTATGTGCAAAGAGCATCAGCTCGACCCAAACATCATAGAATACCGTAAAAACGGTGTAATAAAAAGACCTGCCTAGAAGATGGCAAATATTAGAAATTTACAATAGTTTTAAATTAATAACATTTGCACGGTACTGTATGGCAAGTACTACTAAATATTTTAAAATATTAAAAAAAAACCCGAAATAAGTGAACAAGACAAGATCTAGATTTAAAATTCAAATGCTGTGCACTGACTCATTGATTTTGTTAGAAATTAAAAAGACTCGAATTTACAAACGTTGCTTAACACACACGCAAAAACGAATCCAAAACAAAACTCGTGAAATTTCACACCTTGATACGAAATGTTTTTCGGCCAATAGAAAACTAGGAAAAATTTAAAATCAAAATTCAAATAATCTTCAATTCTCAACAACAAATTCTTTTACGGACCTTTTCGCGAGCCGACGCGAAGTTTGTTCGTCGACCAATGGAAAGGCCCGAATCATATCCGGAAGTGAATTCCCAAATGACCTTTTCAAGCCCCACAAACAAAATAAAAGACGGGCAAGTTCGCCTGTTACTAGAGAGAAGGAGACGAGCGTATTAACACGTCCCTTGACAAACGTCAAGCAATCGTTATTATTATCTCTACCTTTCTCCCTCACCTCTTTTATACTTGATAAATGAACGGAACATTTTAAGACTGAGCGATTACTTCAAAGACATTCCTACCCTACGATAATGCTCATACATACATACATACATACATACATACATACATACATACATACACATATACGTTCCTGCCTACGTACACATAAACTCATTCTTGCAAGGACTACTACGAACATTTTGACGACCTTGTATCAACCAAAATACATTAATTTTATTTGTAAAGACCTTAATTGATTTATATGTATATAAATTTGTCGTTTCACTTTACAATTTGTGTTTCTTGTTTTATACCTCTCTTATGGTGGGCTATCTAACTAACAAAGCCAAATCAAACTAACCTGTTTCCACATTCATACACTTCACGATAACTGATAACGTACTATATTGTCCAATCGGCAATTTGTTTCCCTGCAGAGTGTTCGAATATTTTACGTAAGGCTTATATTTTCAGATCTCTTCTTATTGTTGGATTTTAATTCTGCTGAACATTTGACAACTCTGACATGCGCCATCGTGTCCAATTAGATGCGGCTCTGCGCAGCTGTAAGCAAATGGCCGCCATTTTGCGAATATTGCTTTATTGACACCGATCCAATTTCCATCAGTCTTGAATCATGTTTCAGTAGTAATAACAAGGTAAAAGTTGTTTAAAAGCTTCATGTACGACACGAAGATTATCTCGACAAATGACGACAGCGTGATCTACAGAGAAAAGTTATTGAAATAATCCCTAACATAAAGTGGGCATACCATCTTGTATGTGGATAGAGACGGCCTTATATGAATAAAACAGACGTGTACAACAAGGATGTATTTTCTCACAGAATTTATTTAGAGGGCGCAGTGGGTAATATAGTGGTTAGCGAATCAGGACGAGTGATCGACGAATTTCAACGGATATCGATGGGTGTTGTTGTAGGGCAGACCCCTTTTACACAAGATGGACTCGTCCAAAGTATACTTATACTTACAGAGAGAATATCTGCAGGTTGAGATACGTTGAGTCAAGGTGGAGATACTTTGAGTCAGGGTGAGAGATACGGAGACAGTACACAGGGTGTTTACACAGAGTTATACGAGAGTCCAGAGAGAGAGAGAGAGAGAGAGAGAGAGATAATAACGGCTTCACTTACAGAGACTTGTACATATACTTTCTACTAACCCGCATTCCTGGACTAATAATCCTCACTTCAAATCTGTATTCTTACGTTTAATACACTTATTTTTCTATCTCAGTTACTGGCGTTGTTTATTTATTTGTGCGGGATTCCATTCCCGGAATCCACAACCGGTTTACTTTTGCGCAAATACTCTTGCCAAAGCTATGGATTCATCTCCTACCACCTACGGGATAAATAGGGTTAAATTACCTTGAGGTGGATATGAAATGAAGTGAAGGGTATCTGTCCAAGACACATACAGATGCAATGTAAAATGGAAATAAGGCTGTCAATAAAAGCAGCAAGAAAGGACTGTTAACTGTAAAATGTCAGAAAAAATTGTTGTTAGCTAAAGAGGCAATTCGTCGTGTAAATTAATTAGTGAGGGCGTCTGTTGTCGAAAATAGTGCGTGATATTCTCAGTAGATGTATCTTAAGCTCCACCATAGTTCAAAGAGAATGCAGGTTCGATTCCTCTTAGGAAGTATATTTTGTTTAGTAATACTTTCACCCTCTAGGCCGGTAGACATTAATTTTATTGTTTAAAAGCAAAAAGAGTGTTCTATTCAAACACGTGTACTCCTTAAATACAACTAATATGAAAATTAATGTCGGATTGAAAATAATTCATTAACTGCTTTAAAAATAGCAGATATTGATTTCGAAAGGTTCTTAAATAGATAATTAAGCTTTTCTTTGCTGTGAAGGTTCACTGTGACTCAATGGTAAAGCACACTTCACTCGAATGTGGTCTTCCCGCTGAAAAAGATTGATATTTGGCGCATAATTAACAACACTATTCAATATAGAACCGTAAACATGACGGTTGAAGCAGCCAGGAATATTGTAATTTACCAAAAACGTTACTGTCAACTAATATATACTAGCAGCACGGCCCGTCGTTACCCGTGCTTGATTCAAAAATCGAACGACTCATACAGCAATCGCTATCATTTGACTTAAAATATTTTTACCCTTTCTTGCCTTTAAAGGGGTGCCCTTTGTCGTACTGATGTTGCTACATGCCTTACTTCTTGCCTATCTCACACTGCGATTTTTTTCTCAGCTCTATGCTAAACATTAAATCTGTTACGAAAAAAGAACTAAACAAAATGAACACAAAACGATCAGCTTTAAAAAAGGACTCGTAAATGGAAAAACCGAATGAAAAAAGAATGTTAACAACAAATACTTTTTCACACCCAACGCAGTTCTGCGGAATCAGAATCATCGTTGAGTTTAAGCAAGCAAATGAGCCAACTGGAATAAAGTGCCATGCAGATTTAAATTTTTCCCACTTGTGACGAATGCAGCTATCGATTTTTTTTGCATACTAGCATGCTAGTTAACATTCGTGTCAGTCAGCTGTTGGCTCTCACGATAGCCAATAGACTCTTCCTGCCTATTCGTGGCAGCCAGCTATAGGCTCTCACTCTGGCCAGTAGAAAATGGCCGCAAACTACATGAAAACTACCGTAGGGGCATGAACAAATCGATTATTTCAACTATCAGTGGGAGTTGTGAAATGAAACGGCGGTCTTGGACTTGTTGGGAATTTGGAGCATGTGCATGTAAATTTTGGTGCAAATCCGTCGAAAATTGCGGCCGTGCGTTCGTTACACACACACACACACACACACACATCCTGCCTTATATATATATATATAGTGGCAGCATATTTTCATTCATGTTAGGTTAAATAATTTAGAAGTATTATGTCCATTTATTTTTGTTTTAATCCTTTCAAGTCCACGAATTAATTTCTTGGTGGCTGTTGAAAATTGACGAATAAAAATTTTCTTTCAAATATTATTTATTTTCCCAAGTACTAACAATCTCTTCCAAGACCATCTTCAGGGGTTGCATATCTATGTTAAGGCGGCCTGGGGATTGCGTCTAGCATGAAACAGCCTGTCGCCTCTGAGTGTTGACGTCTATGTTCAATTTTATATCTATATATCTATATCTATCTATCTTTCTCTCTCTCTCTCTATATATATATATATACATATATATATACATATATATATACATATATATTTATTATATATATATATATATATATATATATATATATATATATATATATATATATATATGTAGGGATGAAGTTATGGATGTTCCAACGACAGAAAATATATATATATATATATATATATATATATATATATATATATATATATATATTATTTTCCATATTTTTGTGATCTTCTTCAGGCAAAAAGTGGAATTTTCCACATATTATTAAAAGCAATTTTCCTTATATTTTTCGATATGTAACCATTGTCTTTTTTTGTGTAGTAGTAATCCCAATGTCTTTTTTGGACTGGTGGCAAAAGGGATTTTCTGCTTAAGGAGTAATAAAACAATTGGCATTGGTCCGAGAAAGGGCGAGGACGGATGTCTGTTTTTATCCTTTTTGACCCCTGTAATTTCTTAGATCTATTTCCATTTTTTGTATTGTGTGTTAATTCGCTAGTATGCATATATATATATATATATATATATATTCCCTCTCCATGCATACATACTGTCTTATTATATGGCATCAGTATACATATGCACACACACACACACACACACATATATATATATATATATATATATATATATATATATATATATATATATATATATATATTATAATTAAGTAATTCATCGAGTCTAGAAGAAACCTCAACAGAATACAGAAAACACTGGACGGCCGTTTCGTCCTATGTTTGGGACTCATCAGCAGTGCGCATCCACTACCGAGAATTGAAACCCGGACAGTTACATTATCAGGCAAACGCCATACGAACTGTAGCAATGGGCAACGAAGAGGTAGCGAATTAGACTAGATATACCGCCGCTCGATCATATATTACGCAGTGGAACTTATCCGAGTTTCCCTTGCACATCGGACTATGCCCCAACAAGCCACGACTACTATCAACAAGCCGCTCCATCCAGAGCATTAGAAGCTGGTTCAAGCAAGGATATACAAGTGATAGAAATTATTAGGAGGATTTGAGATAATTATAATTAATTAATTCATCGAGTCTGGAAGAAACCTCAACAGAATGCAGAAAGCACTGGACGGCTGTTTCGTCCTATATTTGGGACTCATCAGCAGTGCGCATCGACTATCGAGAATTGAAACCAGGACAGTTACGTTATCAGGCAAACGTCATATATATATATATATATATATATATATATATATATATATATATATATATATATATATATATAGTTAAATTCCCAGATCGATTCTGTGGACAAGACAAATTGGTATAAAATGACAATAACAAAAATCTTAGATTTTGCCGACGCGTGTCATCTTCCGACTTTTTCAATGCAAAAATGAAATCGAAATATCTCTGTTGTTATAGTTAGATTAAAATTTTAAATTTTAATTTACAAAAAATACAATTTTAATGTGGTGAAAAAGTGATATAATTTGCGTTTCAAATTATTCTACCTGAATAAGCTAATATAAATACTTGAGGAACATCAATGCTAACCTGTTAATGTTAACGGCAAACAATTCGACTAAGAATTTGTATATTCCACATGAGATTTCCGGCTATGGAACAACTATTTCGGAACAGAGGGAGTATCTATTTGACAGTTTTTGAGATTAAGCAGACTGCAATGGGACAGCTTATGGCTGTTCCCAAAGAGGATATTACAGTTGGTTTTAAAAGTGATAAAGATATGAGTGTTTGGACAGGTTCAGGCTGATTTAAACGCCATTGCCCTAGGCAGGCTATTTTCTTTTTGTTTTTATATTGACTGCATTCCAAGCAAATTTTATATTTGAATGAAGGCGGCTTAAAATCAAACATGTTTCCTTTGAGATATTTTCGGATTACAAAAGAATTTTCTACTTCTTTTTTTTCTGTATTTTCTTTTTCAGATGGTGTTATTTGTGTATCCAATGTAAATGTCATGTAATGTCTATACGCGCACATTACCGGCAAGGTGATCTGATGTTATCGGGGTAAAAATATCTTTTGAGATAATTACTAACATTAGAGGGGATATTTTTGAGCTTAAAAACATACACACACAAACACACGCACACAATCGCATAAAAAAAGCGCACCTTGTTCTCGTTGCTGTCTGGAAAGTATTCCAGACTTGTAACATTGTAAGCACGCTATTAGTGAGAGGCCCTACACCGTAGCGCAGTGATCAGCAAAAACCATCACTTTGAATTTCTTCTTCTGTGTCTTGGAACGCATATGTTTCTATTGGATATAAATTGGGGGATCGGTTTTCTACAGTTATCAAGTAATAAACTGATCCCAACCCAGAATACTACACTGTCAGATTTTAATATGCAAGTGAATGTTTTCGTAATAAAATTGCTCTTAAGCCGCCAATATTCTGAAGGGTTTCAAAATATTCTTAAGTTTTTTTTACTAAAATACTAGTTTCAGCTGGACGCAATATGGGGGATCGTTTTTCTACTGTTATCAAGTAATAAACTGATCCCTGCTACAATATTACACTGTCAGATTTTATTATGCAAGTGATCGTTTTCAAAATAAAATTGGGGGTAGCCATGACCATCCACATTACAAAAGGGCACCCTTTATAATGTCGATGATGATGGCTCTCCACAGCTTCTTGTTTTTCATTGCTTTAAATAACTTTGCACTTTGCCAACGATTCTTTTCCCTTGGTTTGTTATCTATTCACACAAAAAAAATCATTAAGGAAATTTCTCTGCTTCACTTACTTTCGATATGTCTTGTGAGTGTGAAAGTCTCCATGTCCACTTTCCTCGTTATAAACGCCAGAAATTTTAACTCTTTTTCTAATTGTTACTTTCCTTGTAGTTCCTATTTTATGTCAGACTTCACCGATGCTCTTGTGTTTTATTTTTCATACAATTGTTTACCCAATACAACGCCCGAGAGGCACTCGAGGTAGAGCGTTAAAGAATGACGTTGTTGGAATGGTGCAAAGGGGGGAAATTTAAAAAAAGTGCATATAATGAGGTTTTTTAGGATAAATAATAATTAAATCTAGACATCTTGGCGGTCTGATTTACAAAGTAAATTTGTCCGAGGGTAGGTACCTTCTTACAAATAGACGACGAAGGCAACGAGGAAGATTCGAACCTGTGTTCATGGCGTGGCAGGTCTTAGATGTACAGCAATGAACTGTTGGAACTTCTTTTTTAACAATGATTTTCACCTTGTACAAGGCTCGAGAGACACTCGAGGTAGACGGTTACAAATTAAGAGGCACAACTTATTTGAATATATGTAGGAGATATCTGTTGACTCTAGACTTGAACAGGTAAGGATTGTTGTGATCGGGAAGCAACCTCTTGGGAGTCTGTTCTACAAATCAGTGTCCGTGGGAAGATGCAGCTTATGTGCAATTTACATTTTATCAATACGGAGGGAATAAGGGTGCTTCACTACAATGGGCGTGGCATGGCTGTTCTTAGCCGTGGAGGTTATAACAGTTGGAACTATAAGGGGTGTGTGTCGTTCATCTGAAATTGTGACAGCGCAATGAGAAAGCAGCTGCAGGGTGGAAAATTATTCAACGCCCACAAAGACGCGGAGACTCTTTTGGACTCTATCGAGGCTGGAAAGTGAAGAGTGGGCAGCTGCTGCCCATATATGGCAGCAGTACTGCATTTTCGGCCTGATCCCCATCCTGAAAGCCACTTGAGTTAGATGGTTACAGAGCAAGAGTCACAGTTTATGCCGATATGTGTTGAATATAACGCTGAACCCTAGACATGAATAGGTTAAGATTGTAATGATCAGGTGAAGCAGCGCCCGAGAATCTGTTCCAAAATAGAACAGTTCTTTGGAATAAGCTATCTTAGTGTGACTTCTTCCTTACAAATGGAATATGAAGTGAATGAGGATGAGTTGCATCCGTGTACGTGCCATGGTGAATTCTATTAGCAAATGTCTGAACTGGTAGAAGGAAGAATGCAGCTCTTCTGAATATTTGCCGTGGAAATAGCGATAGACTAGCGAGATATTTGCAACGTTTCGTCTGTCAGGAAAGGGGTTGTAGGGTGGGAAATAATTCATCACCCACAAGGAAATTTTTTGTTTTGGACTCTTTCAGGGCTGGATAGGTATTTACGTTGTCTCTTTCTGATAGTGTTCGTTTTCTTGTAGTTTCTAGTTCCCATACGATTTCCCCATCGATCCCATATCCTGTTCAGGGTATTCTTTGACGGATCAATATCTGTCCCTTTTCAAGTCGCCTCTCTCCCCATTTTTGCTATGTTTTTAAATAAAGCTCTGCAAATAGAAAGCCAAGAATCAATCATAGCATGTCGTTAATCAATGACGTGCGTGAAATTAACGTATATTTTTTTGTATTGCTTTTACGGCATATCAACCTCGATGGGTTATTTAATGCCAACAAAATTTTTATTGTTGGTAATATTTTTTAAAAATCTATTTCTGGTAATATTTTTCCTTCAAAAATTCCATTTCTGGTAATAATTTTCTTTTTTTCAAAAAATAATAATAATATATATGTTTCTTTTTGTCTTTTGGTTATTTCTATGTTTCTTTTTCTTTTTTCCAAAAATATATTGCTGGCAACTTTTGTTTTTCAAAAATGCATTGTTGGCAATATTTGGCTTTGAAAAATGCATTGTTGGCAACATTTGGTTTTCAAAAATGTATTGCTGGCAACATTTGGTTTTCAAAAATGTATTGATGGTAATAATTTTTTACAAAGTATTTCTGATATTAAAACTTATTTTTTCCACTTTCATTGTGTTTTGACCCCAGTTGCAATTCCATTGAATGAGGTTTTGTTAAAAAAACGTATAGCTGGTAATAGTTTTCTTTTTTAAACGTATAGCTTGCAATATTATTTTTTCAAAAACGTATAAGCTGGTAATATTATTTTTTCAAAAACATATAGCTTGCAATATTATTTTTTCAAAAACGTATAGCTAGTAATATTATTTTTTCAAAAACGTATAGCTGGTAATATTATTTTATCAAAAACGTATAGCTTGTAATATTATTTTTTCAAAAACGTATAGCTGGTAATATTATTTTTTCAAAAACGTATACCTGGTAATATTATTTTTTTAAAAACGTATAAGCTGGTAATATTATTTTTTCAAAAACGTATAGCTTGCAATATTATTTTTTCAAAAACGTATAGCTGGTAATATTATTTTTTAAAAAACGTATAGCTGGTAATATTATTTGCTTTGGAAATATAGTAGAAATAGACTTGCAATCGGTAACTCCATAATAGGTTCGTTCACATCCGCACTGGTTATGCTCTTATAAAGCTCACTCAATGGAAGTCCTCTTTCGTTCGGGTATTTTACCAGCCAGTTCGCTCCGTTTGCATGACAAATTCGCTCGCCTCTTCAACCACCACCAGGTTACTGCTACTACTAAAATAAGCAATAAGAATCCCAAAACGGTCGGCCAAACTATCATGGCACCTATACTCTCTTTCCAACATTAGTTCTTCCCAACTCTTCTAAGTTAATTTTTCAAAGAGGTTTCAATAAATCAGGCATTTTTCTTTAAAGAATTCTCAGGGAATTACTTTACTGTAGGTTCCCATAATTCTGTCCATTCACTCGTGTTGGTTGGCATTAATTTCAGGAAAGATTCATTTTCCTCGAATTTTTCTTCTGCCTCGTAATAAGGTGCGGGGAGTGACATCGAGTATCCATGGGCGCCACACCTCATTGGTAATTCTGTAATAAATTATACTGGCCCAATTTTATAGTTCTAGTGGACTTTTCTTCACGAACTTTTGATTCTTTTCTATAGAAAACCGACCCCACTTACATTAGAAACTTATATACATATATACTGAAAAACTTGCCAACGTTAGAGAGTTAATAGTAATTTTATTGCGAAGATTTTCACTTGTATAATGAAACCAGCGATGGCGTTTTTCATAACAGGCTTCGTTCAATCGATTCATAGAGACGGAAGATTCTTACTCAAATGGCGAACGTTTTATTCCGGGAAGTGTTGACAACAAAATCGATACAAAGAATGAATGTAACTCTTCGTGCTGCTCTTTGAGTAATGAAGAGTATTCTCGAAATTATGAAGAATTTTTTTCAACAAAGAGTGCTACGTCGAAACTAGGATCGTATACTGATTGGCACTTAACAAAACCGTTACTGACATATCAGAAAATATTATTTTAATATTCGTATCTAGCACTTAAATTAATCTGCAGATTATTGCAATTAATTATATAAACCCATTATTATTATTATTATTATTATTATTATGAATATTATTATTATTATTATTATTATTATTACATTATTTACATTATTCGGACTTTTGTCCTCATCATTGTCGCCATATTCATTACAACGTTTCGGCTATTGTACGCTCCGGCTTTCTTCAGGTGGTTGGAATATCGAATTGAACCCTTTATTTCGCTCACTGGGATAAACTGTTCTAGTTCCACGTGCCATGTTTAATGGATGTCAGTTATCAGTTATCTCCTGTTAATTTCCCTCTGAAAGTTCTCCACCACCTTAACCAGGTATTGAACTCACACTGTTTCGGTCCTGTCACTGGATCTAACCAACGCCTTTATCCACCGTGCCATGTGTCGTTGAGGACTCTTTATTTCGCTCGCTGGGGTAGACGGTTCTAGATCCACGTACCATGTTTAATGGATGTCAGTTATCAGTTATCTCCTGTTAATTCCCCCCTACGCGTTCTCCACTGCCTTAACCGGGTATTGAACTCACACTCTTTGGTCCTGTCACTGGATCTAACCAATGCCTTATCCAGTGTGCCATATTTTATGATCTGCAGGGACTGCCATGTCAATGAGAAAGAACATTCTGTTCTTGTGGTCTGGGTTGTTAGCTCTGATTTTTCTGTCTGTTTATATTGTAAAGTCCCACGAAATCGTTACAGGTTCAATCTCTGTAACAGAGTCTGTGCGTTGTTCATAGCAGTTTCCTGCAGTTTCCTTCCCGTAAAAGTTGCATATTTTCCATTGCAAATATTGGCCCACTCTATCGTGGTGGGTTTTATATTCAGATGGCGCTAACAGTGTGCAACAGGATACAAGATGGCCAATTGTTTCTGGATATTTATCTCAGAATCTGCATTTGGGATCAAAACAGTTTTTCGGTATATATGCTTGGTAATTTGGAGTTGGCAAAAATTATTAGTAATTATACTCGTCTGGAAAAACCTTAGGTGTCTTGGCTTGTAAATGAACAAACCAATACCCAAGGGAAAAATAAGGGATAAAAAAAGAAAGAACTAAGAACATGTAATTGAGGCGAAAACAATCGTCCAGAATCCAAGCTCAGAGTCCAAAGAAAAACAACCTCCAAAACGAATAAAGCAAAAATAACTAAGTAAAGTGCTCAATACACTCAGTAGAGCAAATATAGCTATGAACCTAAAGAGCCAGGTGAACCTACCTAGGTTTCACCTATGCGGATTGTCAGGTTACGGTCGGCCTACCCTGAGAATGCCCGTTGGTGAAACCTTGTTAAGTTTGCCTGGCTCTTTAGGTTCATAGTTATATATATATATATATATATATATATATATATATATATATATATATATATATATATATATATATACACACACACATATATATATACACACACACACACACACATATATATATATATATACACACACACACACACACATATATATATATATATATATATGTATACACGCGCGCGTTACGTGTACTGGTTTGATTTTGGGCTCTTTCTTTTCGTAACAACTATGGATTTTGTCTTCTTGAATTGATAATTAATCCTTTCTTCACGCCTGCCTTCACACTAACTTGCAACTGCATTCTTCAAAAATGGACTTACTATGGAAAGTACAGCCCGAACAGGTAGCGTGTTGACAACAGTGTTTACATCTTCTTTAGATGATTCTTCAGTACTTGAGTTAGTGTGTGTGTCTGTATAAGTGTATGTGAGTCAGGGTGCGTATACATATGTGATACTTTGTGTATGTAAGTACATATGAGCCGGGTTATATATATATATATATATATGTATATATATATATATATATATATATATATATATATATATACATATATATATATATCAATAATATATATATATATATAATATATCTATAATATATATATATATAATATACCTATAATATATATATATATAATATATCTATAATATATATATATATAATATATCTATAATATATATATATATATAATATAATATATCTATAATATATATATATAATATATCTATAATATATATAAATATATAATATATCTATAATATATATATATATATATATAATATAATATATCTATAATATATATATATAATATATCTATAATATATATAAATATATAATATATCTATAATATATATATATATATATATATATATATATATATATATATATATATATAAGAACGTAAGTCAACCTAAAGTGCCAGACAAACCTACCAAGGCTTCACCTACGCGGATCGTCAGGGCACTCTTTCTCCTAAGGTTTTGCCAGACGAGTATAGCTCCTTATATATATAAGATTATTAATATCATATATATATATATATAAGATATATATATATATATATATAATATAATGTATATATATATAATATACATATAATATATATATATATATTATATATATATGTATATAATATATATATAAGATATATAATATATATATATTATATATATATGTATATAATATATATATAAGATATATAATATATATATATAATATATATATATAATATATATATAATATATACATAATATATATATATAATATATATATAATATATATATAATATATACATAATATATATATAATATAATATACATCATATATATATAATATATATATATTATATATATATAATATATATATATAATATATATATATAATATATATATATAATATATATATATATATGTAATATATAATATATATATATACATATAATATATATATAATATATATATGTGTGTGTGTGTAAGTTTGTGTGTGTATTATTCAAATATGTGTACGTGTTTTTTGCCTGTATTTTGTATTTTGAAGTTTCCACCTGAAAGCAAACATCGTAAAAAAGTGTAATTAATAAGCATTAATAAGCCAATGTCTATTCTGGTTTTCTTTTGTTTCCTCTCCAAACAGTGGCGCCAATCAATGATATCAATATGCTGATTATTATAAACGTTAAAACCGGATAGTAATGACGGCTACTTTTACTTTCACTTTCATTTTCACTTTTAACACTCTGCGTTCCCCCTGTCTGTTTCTCTGTCCCATCGGCCCGAACTTTTGCATTTTAATTCTAGATTTTTTTGTTTGATCCTTCTTATTCTTCTTATAGATTACGATGGCCTTGGCGAAATATATCCTCTCTGTACAACGGCAAGTATTAACAGATATTTATAGGAAAACACATATAGGAAAACACATATAGGTTTGTAGCATGTGCACTGAATAAGGTATTTAATTTCTGTCCAGCAACTTACAAAATGATGTTATATATAATTAATTCGGGGCACTAGTTTATCAAGCAACCGAACAAAACATAATGCGGCTTTGTTGATTGAGTTGGAAACAAGACTTATTCGCACGCCAATTGTATATGGCATCAGGTTGAATGAATTCTGATCATCTCAAGCAAAAACTTTTTAGAGGTATCTTGGTACTATCCAGGGCATTAAGCATCAGGTATTAGGATTTTTAGTGTAATAGGACCGATGTTGCCTGCGGGAACTACCGCTGATTATGGACAAGGTTTTTACTCCCGATCCCAACGTCTAGAAATAGACACAAATAATAAAACATTTACTACCTCCCTATAAAAACAAAAACAACCAGCAAAAACTCTTACACTCTTAACTTTAAGAGTGAATGTCTTAATTACTACAAAATAGTACTTATACAGAATTTAATTAACCGAGCACAAATTAATTCCTCCACAAAAAGATTTTCGTCATTGAACTAAAAAATATTAAGCAGACTCCCATGAATAATTTCTTCCCAAACCACATTGTAGATGAACAGATAAGACGATATATAAAAAAAACCTCAACACACGTCAAATAGAACATTGTACTTCCTCAAAGGACGCTAAATATATCAAACTTTTTATTGATGGGTCTCCCCTTTTTGCACAAATGCACTCACCCAAGGTATACATATACTACTACCAGTGAATACCCGGACAGTCAGTACGTTAAGTGCTAGACGGTCGAACTCTCTGCCTCTGAGCAGAGAGGAACCCGGACGAGGCTCTGCCGAAGAGCACAGTCTCGTACGGGGAAGTTGACCAACCCGATCTCGTTTATTCAGGTTCTACGGTCATTTTTGGCCCAGCTTACGGGCTCCGAAAGCCCACGTTAAACCCGGCCTTGTGCCACATGCAACCCTCGTGGTGGGTGGCTAAATATCGTCAGTACGTTAAGTCGCACTGTCAAACTCTCCTCGGCGGAGAGGAACTCGGACGAGGCTTTGCCGCAGGGCAAAGTTTCGTCCGGGGAGGTAGACAGTCCCTGAACCCGTTATTACTGGTTCACAGAGTATATTTTTGGCCGAGCCTACTGGCTCGGAGTACACACAATAAACCGGCCTTGTGCCACATACACCCTTGGAGAGGGGGCTCTTAAATATTGTTAGTACGTTAAGTCAAGTTAGACAGTAGTAGAATAACGTAGCGGAAAGAGTCATAGTAACAAGCACGTAGACTCAGTAAGAAGTCATACAGCGATACGTCGATACCAAAGACTATATATATACATTTTGCTACTAACCCGCATCCCTGGAACTACTAACCTGTATTACCAGTTTGTATTATTACGTTAATACATTTATTTCCTATATTCATTCTTGCCGTTTGTTATTATTTGATACCGGATTTTTTTTTTGTAATCAGAGGCATGCTAACTACAAACGATGAGAAAATCATAATCAACTTTTATTCGTACCGATATAACAGCCATGGATACTAATAAAAAAATAAAATTAATCATATACAAAATACAATACAACCAATTTAATTATTCGCAATAAATCCTCCCCACCAACTGATGTATTACGTAAAACCAAAATTATATATGAATTTAAATGTCCTTTGGAAGAATATATCTCCGACAGAAAAACGAAAATAAATGTTGGATATACGACAACTACATTATCAAGACGTCTTACTCTATAGATGTCTGAACATTCTTCCATTGCGAGACATTTACACAAACATTCCTGTCAACATTCACAGTATGGAAAAATACTGATTGATGACACAACTATCGTACATCGAGAAAATAAATTAAAACTAGAGATCCTCGAAGCAATCTACATTAAAAAATTGAAGTCGACACTGAATAGAATCAGCTACGAATACTGTAATAATGTTTTAAAATGTCTATAAAAACATTTTTCGCGCATTAATGTGCGCTTGACTATGACATTCCAACATAAATGAAAAAAATCTATAGTTGATAATTTTTCACGTTCTAATGAACGCTAAAGCATAACTGTCAAATATTGCATTTAAACGCATAGCTTTTGCCTTAACAGTTGCGCCTCTGAGAAAGAGATAGAAAGTACTAGGGAAATATTTACATTATCTTGACTATTGTCCTCATCTTTATCGCCATACTTATTGCAACATTTCGGCCATTGTACGCTCTGGCCCTCTTCAGGTGGATGGAATGTTAAGATGAACACTTTATTTCGCTCACTGGGGTAGACTGTTCTAGTTCCACGCGCCATGTTTAATGGATGTCAGTTATCCGTTATCTCCTGTTAATTCCCCTCTCCAGTGAGCGAAATAAAAGGTTCAGTGCGACATTCCAACAACCTGAAGAGGGCCCGAGCGGGCAACAGCCGAAACGTTGTAATAAATATGGCTATAAAGATGAGGACAATAGTCCGAATAATATAAATAGTGTACATACTACTTCATCTCAGAAATATAGACAGATACTGAATGGCCGAAATGTTGTAATAAACATGACGACAAAGATGAGGACAATAGTCCGAACAATGTAAATAGTGTACATAATACCTCATCTCAGAAATGTAGATATATACTGAATGGCCGAAACGTTGTAATAAATATGGCGACAAAGATGAGGACAATAGTCCGAATAATGTAAATAGTGTACATAATACCTCATCTCAGAAATGTAGATAGATACTGAATGGCCGAAACGTTGTAATAAATATGGCGACAAAGATGAGGACAATAGTCCGAATAATGTAAATAGTGTACATAATACCTCATCTCAGAAATGTAGATAGATACTGAATGGCCGAAACGTTGTAATAAATATGGCGACAAAGATGAGGACAAAAGTCCAAATAATATAAATAGTGTACATAATACCTCATCTCAGAAATATAGACAGATACTAAAGGGCCGGAACGTTGTAATAAATATGGCAACAAAGATGAGGACAATAGTCCGAATAATGTAAATAGTGTACATAATACCACATCTCAGAAATATAGACAGATACTGAAGGGCTGAAACCTTGTAATAAATATGGCGACAAAGATCAGGACAATAGTCCGAATAATGTAAATAGTGTACATAATACCTCATGTCAGAAATATATATATAGACAGATACTTAGGAAATAAAATAGATTTTCACTGTTACAGTGCATTTCTTGCATCATTTGATTGCAATACATGGAAAAAATATAAGTTTTCGTGTTATGCATTTCGTCCTTTAAGTTACGACTGCGCATGCGCACTTCTTGTAGGGAGAGACACCTAGAAGTTTTTCATTTTACTTTTAAAATAAATTTATATACACCTTCGTGCAAATTAATCGAAACAACCGCTTTCGTTTCCTTTATTTCACAATACGGTCAGTTTTAGACCCACTGGAGTAGCAGGATGTAATCGATTTCTATTTTTTTCCCTCAGATTTGGTCATTTGCAGTGGTGTGCAATAATATGAATCTATTTTCGAGGTGTAAGATGAAATTTGTTTCTCCTTGAAAAATATTGCGTCATCCGTGATTGCATCAGATTTTTATCACGCCCAGACACTATTGTTTCGATTGTCGATTAGTTGTCCTACGGCTATTATCTGCGATGGATGTTACTCTGAGGTAGCGGACATTTAAATTTCTATAAACTCATTAAAATTTGAGTTTATAGAAATAAATCACATTTATCCATTTCAATGTGTGAAAAAAGTAGATATCTACATATACAGAGATGGTGCGCTGGTGTGACATTTTTCATCAAACAATGCACTTTTCCGAAGATTTATTATTACCATTTGTTTATTACCAGTCCGAGATTTTTTTCATCAACCGATGCGCCTTCTCGAAGATTTATTACCATTCCAAGAGTTGCTCAGATCCAAGCTTTCTCGATAGCGACGGATACCTCACTTTTCTAAGACAAATTTCCTTGTGTTGACATTTTTCTTGAAACTTCTAACGTGTTTATCAGTAGACCTAAAAAAATTTAAATGTTCACTATATTATACCGATGCAATATACGGTACCTAACTGCGTGTTTTCATCGTTGTTTGCTATACAATGCATATCGAAAGATATTACGGTTAATGTCTCAATAAACAGGCAAGTGGTGCGGCCTCAGGTTTTGACACAGGTTATCGTACATTGTAGCTTAACTTCATTTTATTAATCAGTTTCACCCCATGGAAGTCAATAGAGCCACTAAGACACAAGGTGTTACTGGGTCTTGAAGAATTAGGAACAGAAACATTAATAATGAGCGGGAAGAGGAAAGAGTAATCAGATAGTGATTGACATTGCATTTAAATATCTGAAGATTAAAGTTAGCTGGAAAGCATGGAGCTGGAAGGGATTTCCACAAGCAAGGCAGTAAAGCCACTGAGACACAAGGGGTTACTGGGTGTGGAAGAATTAGGAACAGAAATATTAATAATGAGTGGGAGGAGGAAAGAGTAATCAGGAGGAGAGTAGGTAGCGATTGACATTGCATTTAAATATTTAAAGGAATGGTATGCGTGTGATAAAGTACGAGGGTCATTCAATAAATAAGGTGCATTTTTCGGTTTAAGGACTTCTAATACAGATAGAAGCTTACTTTTTTTAAATTTTTTAACGTAGTCTCCCAGCACTTTTCCCATCTGTGCACAAGCTTCCGTATTCCCTCAGCGTAAAAATCTTTGGACTGATGTCTCAGCCAGTCGCTCACAACACTTTTGATTTCATCGTCACTTTTAAACTGCGTGTCTCTCGTGAACGCTTTCAAGGGACCAAACAGGTGAAAATCTGAAGGGGCAAGTTCTGAGCTGTAAGGGGGATGAGGGAGCAGTTCCGAGCCAAGCTCGTTGATGGTCTGCACCGTTTGGGCTGCTGTGTGAGGCCTTGCGTTGTCATGATGCAAGTTGACTCCTTCTGACTGATGACCCCTGCGTTTGTCCCAACAGATAAGCTCAAAGTCCTTGCAATGTCATCCACTGTCACCCTTCTGTCAGACTGAATGAGGTCATTGACTGATTCGATCACCTCAGGAGACCTCACTTCTGTAGGCCTCCTAGGCCTGTCTTCATCCTCAACACTGCTCCGTCCTTCTTTAAACAATTTAGCCCATTTGTAGACATTTTTTTGGCTGAAACATGTGGCACCATACACAGTTGACATTCTCCTAAAATTTCAACTGGTTTGCACCCTTCAGCAACCAAAAACTTTATAACTGACCGCTGTTCAATCCTGGAGCATGCTTCTCGGTCGGCCATCTTTGTTAATCGCCAAAACTCTCAAAGTTTTTTTTTAATCTGCAACATAAATTAAATCCGTGTGAAAAAGAAGTAAAACCAAAAAAAATAATAAAAGAGTAAGCTTCTATCTGTATCAGAAGTCCTTATATCGAAAAATTCAACTTATTTATTGAATGACCCTCGTACTTACATTATATATCTTTATTTAGAAGGTCAGTTTTCATTAGAGGTTGGAAAGATATCAGTTATCAAAGATATTTGGGAGAAGGTTGCTATTGCATATAAATAGAGATTATTTCTTTAAATTGCTTACTTGTTGCTTTTATAAAGAGACAACACAATAAACGCCGTCTCTTTGGTTGATGGCGGCAATTCCGTTTTCAGTAGCGGTTGGCAACTCCGTCTGCATTCCGTTTCCACTACGGCAAGACAGCTCCAAAAATAGAGTTAGATTTTTGATCTAGTCTAACATTTTAATCATCGGATCTGCATGTATCATTTTGATTATCGTGTTAAGCAGATATACGTCTACATATTTTACTTGATTTAACCAAATATACGCCTACATTTTTTATTTAAATCTTAACTGGTTCTGTGTCTAAAGCTTTGACTCCAGTGTAAACTGGACCCACGTCTACCTTCCTGATTCCAGAACTAAACCGGAGATATGTCTATCTTTTGACATCAGGCTAAACCAGAGCTATATCAAACTTCTTGATCCCTATGTGAACCAGATCTATGTCTATCTATTTGACTCCAGTTTAAACTGGATCTGTTTAAAGGAATGGTATGCGGGTGATAAAGTATATTCAGCTACAATAAGAAGTGAAGAAATCCGTTGTTGAACAGCTACAAGAGTGGAGAAGCTAGTTCCATCTACGATGTTATCAGCCTGACCTGGAGGGAAAAAAGGGATAATGAGTAAATGTTCACAAAAAAAGGTATGAAGACTCCAGTGGTTTTTCTGCCTTGTTGGTCAGTCAATCGTAATACAGGCTCATGAAAAGGATCAGAGTCTGACCCGACTGTCGATAGTGTAACGGACCCACAGCTTTTGCAGTTCGCCGCATCAGGTTAGTAACGTCACTGGTTGCTTGCTTACATCACTGATGTAAATGCCATATTCTGACAACCCTGAATCTGAGCTCAACGAAAATCGTTACCTGCGACTAACTTTTCTAGGGCTCTTGAATGAGCTATGAATCATTGAAATCGGACGAATCGTTAAAATCACACACACGCATACAAAGTACTTTATATATAAGATGGAGAATTACGTTAAATATCCTTTTTATTTGGGATGAAATTTTTCAACATTCACTCCTATAGGCAAAGATTAATAGTACATTTAAAAAATATATATATTAGGCTTAGATTTGAAGTTTCAAAGAGATATAGCATATAGTAGATTTTTTTTTTATTTTGCTCGCAATTCATGGCGAGATGACCTCTTGGGAAATTAACTTGTCCAGAAGAGAAGACATTTTGAAATTTCAGATATTCTTTCTTTCCCCTCCGTTATACATCGGCTGTTACGAATTCTTGATCTCGTTAATGCCACCAGAACTCAACTTTGTACCTACGCTGATGACACACCCGTTTACGCCGGTCTGAAAAGGTCAAAATGGCAGCTGATATAAAAAAACGACCTTCATTCTGGAGTTAAATGGGGCAATGGATGGCTTGTTAATTTTAACGAGCCCAAAAAAACTGATCTCTATTAATAATTTGAGAGACCCGTCTCTGCGATTCATAAGCATGCCAGGGGAGTGGCCCTTTTCGAATTAACGTTCTCAGCTGACATTAAGTGGGAAGACTATATTGAATCCATTGCTAGGTCAGCTGCTAAAAAACTTGGTTCGCTGTGCTGTGTGAGACATTTTTTCTCTCCAGAATCTATCTTACATAAGTCTACCATTCATCCATGATGACTTGTGACTTTGTACAAGCACGACTACCGATGGCTCCCAAAGGGTTCCTTCTACGCAATTTCACTTACAAGCTTTGAGGCAACCTATGATTATATATATATATATATATATATATATATATATATATATATATATCTGTTCAGTTTCATATACAACCATAAAAAAGCATTTGCTAAAGAAATAATGGATTTTTATCTATTAACACGTCAGATCTTCATCATTTAAGCGTTATTTTTAGCGCACCCATAGAAAGTCGATTTTTTGTATTTTTACCAAAACAGCTGAGTCATAGAATTCATTTATTAATACAGGGTATTAATACTTGTATACATATGTACATTATACAAGTACAAAACTGATTTAGTAACGATAAGGATCCTAAGAATACTGCCTTAAAGAATAAACGTTATCTATCTGTAGCTAACCGTTCCTTAAATAGATCCCAACAGGGGATGAAAAGTGGGTAACGTACAACAATGTACATTATACAACTCAAAAAATGATTTCGTATTTTGTTCGGCAACGTTTTGCTTTAATAACTCCCACCGCTTCCAGTGGCCTAGTCAGAGTCCTGACATTAACCCAGTTGAAAATCTTGTGGCGAATCTGACAGTCACATATGGTCCGGTGCTCCTGTTATACAAGAATCAGCAATAGCATTGGCCCCGATCTGCTGTATGAGTACCTCCTTTTGTCTTTTCTACAAAAACTTGCATGGTAATTGTTCGGATGAGCGCTTCATTATGGTGCCAAGACTCTTTGAATGTAAGCGTAGTACCAGACTGTGACGAGATCCCATAAATATACAGTTCAGCTAGTTAGATGGAGTAGGAGATTTTATGCTAGCCATTTTTTTCTCGTACTTTTCACTTTCGTCTCCACCCTTTCCTTTACTCTGCAAAAATTTAAATTCAATGTCAATGGTTATCTTCTGTCCTCCCGATTATTCTTATTCCGCACTTCTTATTAATGTGATTGATTCCAACTCTTCCACACCCAATAACCCCTTGTGTCTCAGTGGCTTTACTGCCTTACGTGGGGTGATGCCGATTAAATAATACTTTTAGGCTGATTAAAAGTTCAGAAATATAGAATTATTTGAGTTTCTTTTTAGTGGTTTTATGGAGGTTCTGGAGATATTATCAAGGCGAAATGGGGAATTGCTGCATTTCAGAGAAGGATTTAAGCCTTTCATATATTTTTTGCAGTATCTATGTAGATATATATGCACATTTATTTCTAAATTAATATTTTATATATGTAATTTATATATGCATATGTTGTTATATTTATATAGGTATGTATATTTATATCGAACTTACTCAAGATTAATATGTAGCAAATTATGTACCTCCGTCTACGCACACACACATACACACACATATATATATATATATATATATATATATATATATATATATATGATGTGTCACTCACACCGTCAATATATGTATCTATCAGGTAGTCCATATATATATATATCTATGTAGCCCTTATTCTATCTATCTATCTATCTATCTATCTATCTGAGTCTGTTCATATCTATCTATCTATCTATCTATCTATCTATCTATCTATCTATCGGAGTCTGTTCATATCTATCTATCTATCTATCTATCTAGATATCTATCTGAGTCTGTTCATATCTATCTATCTATCTATCTCTCGGAGTCTGTTCATATCTATCTATCTATCTCAATGTGTTCATATCTATCTATCTATCTATCTATCTATCTATCTATCTATCTATCTATCTATCTATGTATCGGAGTCTGTTCATATCTATCTATCTATGTATTTATCACAGTATGTTCCTAACTGCCTATCGATCTATCTCTCTCAATCTATCAGGTTTTTCGAATCTACCTATCATTAATAAGTCTATCTTTATCTTCCTTTTTATATCTATCTATCTATCTATCTATCTATCTATCTATCTATCTATCTATCTATCTATCTATCTATCAAATCTCCTCCGATGTTGCACGCTTCTTCCCGGCAGTATGCTTTCGTTTCTCCTCCCCGTGCTACAAATCTCGTGGTAAATCACGTCTCCTGCGTGAACGTGCTCAGAGCAATGGTCCTCTTGATGGCTAGATACCTGCTGGATATACTGCAAAGACCAGCAAAAAGGCTAAATACCCGCTGGATATACTGCAAAGACCAGCAAAAGGGCTAAATACCTGCTGGATATACTGCAAAGACCAGCAAAAGGGCTAAATACCTGCTGGATATACTGCAAAGACCAGCAAAAGGGCTAAATACCTGCTGGATATACTGCAAAGACCAGCAAAAGGGCTAAATACCCGCTGGATATACTGCAAAAACCGGCAAAAGGGCTAAATACCCGCTGGATATACTGCAAAGACCGGCAAAAGGGCTAAATACCCGCTGGATATATTGCAAAGACCAGCAAAAGGGCTAAATACCTGCTGGATATACTGCAAAGACCAGCAAAAGGGCTAAATATCCGCTGGATATACTGCCAAGAGCAGCAAAAGGGCCAAATACCAGCTGGATATACTGCAAAGACCAGCAAAAGGGCTAAATACCCGCTGGATATACTGCAAAGACCAGCAAAAGAGTTAAATACCCGCTGGATATACTGCAAAGACCAGCAAAAGGGCTAAATACCTGCTGGATATACTGCAAAGACCAGCAAAAGGGCTAAATACCCGCTGGATATACTGCAAAGACCAGCAAAAGGGTTAAATACCCGCTGGATATACTGCAAAGACCAGAAAAAGGGTTAAATACCTGCTGGATATACTGCAAAGACCAGCAAAAGGGTTAAATACCCGCTGGATATACTGCAAAGACCAGCAAAAGGGCTAAATACCCGCTGGATATACTGCAAAGACCAGCAAAAGGGCTAAATACCCGCTGGATATACTGCAAAGACCAGCAAAAGGGCTAAATACCCGCTGGATATACTGCAAAGACCTGCAAAAGGGCTAAATACCCGCTGGATATACTGCAAAGACCAGCAAAAGGGCTAAATACCCGCTGGATATACTGCAAAGACCAGCAAAAGGGCTAAATACCCGCTGGATATACTGCAAAGACCAGCAAAAGGGCTGAATACCCGCTGGATATACTGCAAAGACCAGCAAAAGGGCTAAATACCCGCTGGATATACTGTGAAGACCAGCATTCGGGATAAAAGTTTTTAATTTGTGTAATTTAAACCGATTGGCTCCCATAAATGTCCCAGAAATTCGCCTATACCGAGGATTGTTGATATGATGTTTTCTAAACAGATTTCTGTGGATGTTGTTTGATTTGGTTTCCAAGGTTTATCAACATTTGCATGTTATTTGAAGCCAGAAAACATTTTTAGATTGTAAGAATTTTTTTTGAGATGATAATGCTTTAGCGATAAAATTCATACTAATTGACCAATAGCTGGTGAGAGGAGACGTGGGTTCATGCCTTTCCCAAGGTTATTTGTGTATAAGTGAATACCGACGAACCCAACTGGAGTTGGAACCTGGCTCTTCGATTAACGATTCCGAGTCATTATCACCACACCCACAGCCAAATATGCTGCATTCTCAAGCGGCTCTAGGTACTGACCAGGTTCGATATTGCTTAACTTTGGGGACCGTACGGAAACGTGTTTCAACGTCATGTTGCCGTAAGCCTTCTGTGGGTGTGAAAAATTGTTATATTCAGCCAATCCACGGATTACTTTTGATGCTTGACCAATGATGAGACAGATTCGGAAAGATATTATACCTCCTCATCATAGCAATTTAAACAAACGTCTGTGTAACGCAATATAGTATGAACGGGTCATACAAACCAATATCTACAAGTACCAGGTGGACAATTTGCATAGGCCTGTGAATACAAACTGTTTTATCGCTTGCTGAACTTTTGTTACGAAAACAACTATGTACCTGGTTTTAATACTTTGTTCTATACCAGGGTTGCCAAACATACTTAATGTAACAGCCACATACGACAAATTTGACATCTTTGAGAACCTCAAGACATGAACCAAATTTACACATGCGTTTTTGTTACATTCGCATTAACATTAAACTTACATTTTAATCCAATGGTGTCTCGATTTTTTACCCAGTAAGTAATTATAAAGCTTGAATTTTTCTTATTTACCTTCTATATAAATTGTGATCTAAATATATATACAGGGGAAGACTGTTCTCGCTCCATTTCTTGGTATATATCATTTATTTATTATTTTTAGACATTCTGAGCTATTTATAGAGATCTTGTACACACTACTCGGTCCATGGAGTGAACTCACAATTACTATGCCACTAATTATCAAATCAAACACAAAAAGGTCACGTGTGGCCAAACCTGTGTAACAATACGATTTCTCACACATCTTTAAGCAATAATCAGATAGATTTCTTTTCCTCTGAGTCAACTTAAGTATCCAAGCTTTCTTGAAATTCCTCTACAGTCCATCTTTGAGTCAACGTAAGTGTCAGTGTTTTAGAGATCTTTGTCTCCAGCTGTCTTTGCATTGGTAAACATAAAATGTTGTTAATGATTTTAGATAATCATTTTTTTGCGTGAAGCTGCCTTTGAATTGGCAAACATAAAATGTTGTTAATGATTTTAAATAATCATAAAAGTAGTCCTTTCAAGAAGCTGATCACCTAAAAAGCCGAATGGGTTGCCACTTGTTCCGGAACACAAAGAGACATATAGAAGAGGTGAGACTCCAGCTAACATCCATATAAGCAGAGAGAGGCAGGAAGTCAAGTGAAAGGGATCCAGCAGTCAGTGAAATAGGTAGGTGACCAGTACGTAGCTGTACAGCGGACAAGGAGGACGGGGCCTGCGGAAGATAGCAGTTTAGCCGAAGGAAAACATAGCCATTCGGCTTTTTAGGTGGTCAGCTACGAATATGGTGCGAAAGATTATTCTTCAAGATCATTCGCAGAACACCAGAAAAAAACGAAGAAATAATTTCTGAATTATTTACATCGAAAGTGTTAGAATCCATTTACATTAAGTTCTAACAGAAGGAGAGAATTTTCAGCTTAAATATAATTACGCTGTACATTGTCTATAATAATTGGTCTTTGGTTTTCATTTTAGTCGCTGTGTTCATTCCTGGCCCTCGATTTGAACACTTATGAGAAAGCCGATAAACCGATTAATATTTCATTAAAACACTTTTCAAGAGTTTTGCCAACAGCCCCCACCCCCCACAAGACATGAGACAATATGAGAAACTAAAACCGGATTAAGTAAATCTCCTTAAAATGATTGTTTGGCACTCGGGATTGTTTTCATGGAGATGATAGAATATCAGAAAATATTCATGATTCTTGAAATCGTATTTACGACTGATTCAATGCATATTTGCATGGGATATGACTAAAAACGATTTTTATAGTCTCGAGTTATAGTCTCGTCTGGCTTTCCCAGATCTCGTCGTCATATTTAATCTTAGTAATTTAAAAATATTAATGCTTTGACTGGAGAATGATATTATTGAGAAAAAGTAATTTATTATTTACATCTGCTTTTAGTGTCAAGAAAGAGATAAAGGGAATATCAAATTACATTTAAACTTCTAAAATTTGGGTTTTAGGTGTTTGGAGGGGAATTTATCTCAAGAAATCTAATGCAAATTTCATGCTTGGAACGGAGCAGGAAGGCATTAAAAGCGTTTATTGTCTCGTCTGCAAGACGAAAAATGCCGGAGATTGTATATTTTTCTTTTTAATAAGATTTCACAAATATTCTGGACGGTAGACAAAATTAAATAAATATACGGTTTCATAAATATACAAAGCATAAACTTAAATATGCATATCCACTAAAAAATAATATTTAATTAAAAGAAATAAAATGTATACGGCATAGCAATCTCAATGGATTATTTAATGCCGACATAATTTTTATTGCTGGTAATATTTTTCCTCAAAAATTCATTGCTGGCAATAATTTTTTGCAAAGTTGTATTGCTGGTATTTAAACCTATATTTTCACTTCCGTGGAGTTTTGACCCCAGTTTGGGAGTTAACTATTTGCACATAACTGGGACCCTAACAGGTGCTATAATCCCGGGTCAGGGTGGACCTGGGAACACCAGCAATTAAGAGATGGTTCCACGCTCCTCAAAACCTCCTGATCAGAGGCCTTCCTGTTGGACGTAGTTTATCGTCATACCCAGGACGCGGATATATTTTATCGTCATACCCAGGACGTGGATGTAGTTTATCGACTTACCCAGGACGCGGGTGTAGTTTATCGTCATCCCCAGGAAGGGGAAGTAGTTTATCGTCTTGTCCACGATGGAGATGTAGTTTATCGTCATACCCAGTTTCGTTGTATCACAGCTGTAGACAATAGACGTCCGATTGCTTGAAGGTGGGATTGAAACCCGTCCGATTTGGTATCCCCTAGGCTAGCTTAGCACGGCAGAGAATTAGGGATATTTTAACATTTTCTGTGCGAAATAGATCAGAGCTCAATTCAACAGATGGGATAATTTTGAATTTGTCTTATATGTAATTTATTTATATGTGCTCTGTAATAAATACATTGAGCACTCTTTGTGGATCAGTTTTAAGATTCACTTGGATTATTTACGCAGGGATTTTTACCTATATATATATATATATATATATATATATATGGGGGGGGGATAGAAATTAGGATGATTTGAGATAGATAATTATAATTAAGTAATATCATCGAGTCTAGAAGAAACCTCAACAGAATTCAGAAAGGACTGGACGGCCGTTTCGTCCTATATTTGGGACACATCACCAGTGCGCATCCACTACCGAGAATTAAAGAAAGGGTTCAGTTCGACATTCCCACCACCTGAAGAAGGCCAGTACATACAACGGCCTAAACGTTGTAATAAATATGGCTACAGAGATGAGGACAATAATCCGAATAATGTAAATAGTGTACATAATACCTCATCTCAGAAATATAGACAGATAAAAAGGATATGTATTCACAATTGGAGAAGGTAATGGAGAGATAATATCTATATCTATATCTATATATATATATATATATATATATATATATATAAAAGTGTACATAGAAGTCAACACTTAGGGGCGACAGTCTGTTTCATGCTAGTGCAACCGTCAGGCAAGAGTTGCCTGACGATTGCACTAGCATGAAACATGAATGTGCAATCGTCAGGCAACTCTTGCCTGATGATTGCACTAGCATGAAACAGACTGTCCCCCCCAAGTGTTGACTTCTATGTTCACTTTTATATTTCTCTATCTCTGATATCGAGCACTTTATCCCATAAATATAGCACACTTTAAGACTATATTTCTTCATATATATATATATATATATATATATATATATATATATATATATATATACATATATATATATGTATTTATATATATATATTATATATATTATATATTATATATTATATTATTATTATATATATTATATATTATATTATTATTATATATATTATATATATTATTAATATATATTATAATTTATATATTATCTTATATATATATATCATTATGGTATTAATGTGTTTTTAAATATAGTATTTAACTCATAACAAATTCCTAATTTATTTGTAAAGGAGTTAAATATTTAATTTGCTAGCAAACATTAAATTAAATTCTTTGTGATTTTTTAAACATTTAAATTACTATCAAATCTTTTTTTACCTAAATCGATAAAATTACACCACCCCCTCGTTCCTCCGTAAACTCTAAATACATCTCCTTTTTCTTTACTTCCCATCTTTCTTTTTTCTTTTTCATTTTCTTTTCCCCTTGTCTCTCCTTCCATTTCAACATATCATTTCCGTTGAGTTGACCGAATTAATAGGTCAATGTCTGATCCTTAACTCCTCCTTCCTCAATATTAAGTTTGAGAGATAGAAATATAGAATTAAACCCTCTCCAAAATCGACCATGTCTCTCACACCACTCCTCGCTACCTTCTCTGTTAAATTACATAAAATTAATACTACCCGTCAAAAGTGTAAATTTTCATTTCATTTTTTGTTTCCCCTTTTGAAAGTGATGTCTGATGATACAGAGTACCTTAAAAGGTCTCTGGTGAAATAAAATATTACATGGCGCCTTAGAGTGATATATATATATATATATATATATATATATATATATAGACATGATTAATCTTTCTCAACTCTCTTGTCTACACTGACGACCCTTACACAACTGGCTTATCCTAGCATTGAACTACACCTATTATGTTACCAATGAATGTTTATTCCTTTCCCTGATTAGATGCTAATGTGAAATCTCTCTAGAAATTTCTTTTTGATAGGGGAGGTGTTATTTGACAAGAATAAAATATTTGTTTGGCGTAAATCGACAACAAGTAAGAGAAAGAAAGACGAATAAATAAGGCAGAGTCTGACATTGATAGGTATGAATAAACTGAAACAGATAGATATGAACATAGATAGCTAGATAGCTAGATAGATAAACAGATTGATAGATTGACAAATATGAACAGACGGAAATAGATAGATAAATATGAACATACAGATATATATATATATATATATATATATATATATATATATATATATAGAGAGAGAGAGAGAGAGAGAGAGAGAGAGAGAGATTTAAACAACAGGGACGCCATTTTATTAATCAAACTATTTTTTTTTATTATAGACATGAACACCTGAGATATCTTTCGGCCAACACTTATTCATAGGTAACGCGTTGGCACATTATTTATTAGTATAAAGGGGACACATATATCGAAATATTTACTAAAATGGAAGAAAAGTCCGAGCTCGTTTAAAATTAAATATATTGAAAATATAATTAAAACGTAAGGGGGTGTAAATCTCAGCTCAGAAAAGGTTAATAAAAGGGAAAAATGTTTAACTCACAATCCTTCCAAGAGTTTTAATGATCTTATGAAATGGTCTTTCTTCCTGCATACATCTGGGCGATGTAATTTTAAATATACAGCTTCCAAAACACGTAAATGAAATTCAGTTTGGACGCTGTGCAGGACAGAAAACCAAGTGTCCTGATAAGCAGAGGCACAATCCTGGTTGTCCATCAAATGTTGGCCAATAGCCGACTTCTGGACCGACTGAGAAACTCTATTCCTGTGTTCGGGATTATGTAGATGTGAGAGAACATGCTTAGAAACGTGCGTTTCCAAACGAAGTCCAGTCCGTCCTATATATACCGAATCACATCGGCACTTAAATTGATAAATCACTGAATTTTTACTTAGATAGGACAGTCTATCTATAAAGGAGGGGAACACATTTCTGGTCTTAAAAATGGTCCGCAATTTCACAGCAAAGTAACATGAAGAAATGCAAGACGAAACCTTATCAGCGATAAGCTTTCCGTTCCTGCCAAGCCAGGGTAACTTTAAGTAAATGGGACAACGTCTTGGTCCTAAAACAGCTGGTTCCTTAAATCGTCTAACTTTTCTAGCGATAACACGCTTGATTATGTTGGAAGGATACCCATTATTTACAAAAATACAATGTAATTTCTCAAGTTCACAGTGCAATAAATTGGGGGAACAAATCATCAAAGCGCGGTAAATCAGTGTTTCAATCAGATCTGTCTTACGGGACTTGGGGACAAAGGAATTCCAACTGGTATATAAACCAGTGAAATGGGTTTGCGTAAAACGGAAGAATCGAAAACCCCATCCCTACGTTGAACCAAGACATCAAAAAAGGGCAGAGACTCCTCTTTCTCCATTTCCATAGTGAACCTCGGGGAAGGATGAAGGGAATTTAAACCCGCCCAAGAAATTTTCAGCATCACCAGAACATTCAAAAACGGAAAAAAGTATCATCAACATAACATTTATAAAATAAAGGCATGTTGATTTTCTCGAAAAGAACTTGCTCATAGTGACCTACAAAAATGTTGGCAAGCATAAGTGTTGGCCGAAAGATATCTCAGGTGTTCATGTCTATAAGAAAAAAAAACAAATAAAAAAAATAAAAAATAGTTTGAATAATAAAATGGCGTCCCTGTTGTTTAAATCTATTCTGAGGTTCTGTGGGTATAAGTTTTTATTCATATATATATATATATATATATATATATATATATATAGAGAGAGAGAGAGAGAGAGAGAGAGACAGAGACAGAGACAGAGACAGAGACAGAGATATGAACAGACGGAGATAGATAGATAGATAGATAAAGTACAAACTAAGATATATATATATATATATATATATATATCGATAGATAGATATGAATAAACTGAAACTGATAGATAGATATGAACACAGCGAGACAGATAGATAGATAGTTAGATAGATAATAGACAAACTGATATATATATATATATATATATATATATATATATATATATATAGATAGATAGATAGATAGATATATAGATATAGATATCGATAGACAGATATGAATATAGTAAGATAGATAGACATGAACAAACTGAGATAGATACATAGATAGATAGATATATAGATATGAAGAGACTGAGATAGATAGATAGATAGATAGATAGATAGATAGATAGATATGAAGAGACTGAGATAGATAGATAGATAGATAGATAGATAGATAGATAGATAGATAGATAGATAGATATGAAGAGACTGAGATAGATAGATAGATAGATAGATAGATAGATAGATAGATAGATAGATAGATAGATAGATCTGAACACACTGAGATAGATATGAATAGACTGAGATAGATAATAAAAAAAAACCGACATGGAAATATATCTTTTATCTTATTCTTGAAATTTCTTTGTCGGCATTGGTCCAAATATTGACCCCCTGATGATTGGAAATCTTTTGTTTCTCTTAAGCCGAAAATAATTGGAGGATTAATGCAATTGATTTTGCACTTTACCTGCCAAGTTTTATTTGCAGATGGGCGGCTTGTTTATTTTCCTCAATAGTATCTTCTCCCTCTTGCAGTAGTTCTCAACTTATCCGATGGGGTAAGGATGGAGGGGGCGTGAGCTATAAGATCGCAGACCTGAAACTGCAGATTATGCCGAATTCGTTTTCTTATACATAAATACTTTAATTTATTCATTATTCGATTTATTGATATTATATTTGCTATTATGTATACAAAGTTTCGTCCAAGAACACCCAGAGCATCTTCAGGAAACATTATTATTTTTTTTCATTTTCGAGATGAACGATAGTATATTTCTATTTTTTGTTAATTATTTCAGTCCAAGATTGAGAAAAAGAAAAAGAAAACATTATTAAGGAGAGAAGACAATAAAAGAACAAGAATTAAGAAGACAGAAGATAACGATTGACATTGCATTTAAATTTTTGAAGATCAAAGGCAATAAAGCCACTAGGACGCAAGGGGTTACTGAGTGTTAGAGAATATCAGAAAAAACTACTATTAAGGAGAGAAGACAATAAAAGAACAAGAATTAAGAAGACACAAGATAACGATTTAATTTTTCATTGAAATTTTTGAAGATCAACGGCAATAAAGCCACTAGGACGCAAGGGATTACTGAGTGTTAGAGAATATGAGAAAAACTATTATTAAGGAGAGAGGACAATAAAAGAACAAGAATTAAGAAGACAGAAGATAACGATTGACATTGCATTTAAATTTTTAAAAATCAAAGTTGACTGGAAACCAGAAAACAGGGTTCACAAGCGAGAAGTGCGAAAAAGAAACTATTAGCATAGAACTTACGGCTGCATCTAACCATCTCACCTGTAAAATGATGAGACCTACTCGCCAATCGAGTACTGCGCTTAAACTTATACAGTGGAGGTACTATAGAAGAAAGTAATATTTTTTTTGAAAATGGAAAAAATGTGGCTCAATGCCGAATGAAGAAAAGATCAGGAAGCCTGGTTTTCAATCTGTCTTATCTTAAGCTTAGCTAGCCACAATTACAGACCCAAACATACCACAATATTCCATAACCTGAAATAAGGCATTCCTATGTGCCATTCTTTTTGCAGTCACTTTAATACCACCAGGTCTTTATGAAGTCCTAAACTAGTTCCCATATGTCAATAGAGCAAAGATTCTCAGAACAAGTACCATGACAGTATTTATAGAAAAGGCGCAGGGAAGCTACGATACGACAGTGAATGCCAACTCATGGGGTGTGTAAACCCCTCTTTGGGGGTGTATACACATTCAGATCCTTACCGGTTACAGGGATCCGTCCCTGTACTGGTCGTATCACAACTATGACTAGCTTGGCCCGGCTCTGATCAACTATGACCAGCTAAGACTAGCTTAGACCAACTTGGACTAGCTTAGACCAGCGGCCTGAGTGAAGACATTCGGGTCCCTACGTTAAAAAACGACCTTGTGTCACAACCTGACTCAGTGGAGGGGGTTCAAGTAAATACCGCGAATGCCAACTCAAGACCGATAGCGTCGCGGATTCTTCTCTGGGTTTTATCAAGAATCTCTTTATAAATAGCAGAATCACCAGACCAGATGTATCGGCAGCATTTGGTGCATGAAGACATGATTGAATGTGGAAGGTAAGTTCCTCTGTGTGTGGTACATTGTAAAGATGATGTCTTATTAATAACTCATAGTAGGTATTTCTCCTTAGCCAACAAAACGAGTTACAACGAGAATACAGGACATGAAGAACTGAATACGATAAAATCTCAAAGATGAATAAATGTCGGACGCCATATGGCTTCGTGTGATCTTGTCTTGATTCGAATCAGACATCGATTTGACATTACATTTGCTGAACAATGTGCCATCTCAATAATAACTGATGTTAAATATCATCGATTTCTTGGAGGGGTTGCTATAGGCGGATATTTCGTTTTAGTCGTGATTACATTTAATGAAACGTGTTTTACGTTCATTTCGTTGACTCTTGAAAGCAGATGTCTGGCGAATGTTGCTTTGATGTGACATGTCACTTTGAGGTTCGTCTTCAAAAAAAAAAAAAAAGGAAAAAAAAGCAGACGACAGCTCCGCGGTAAGCTATGGGAGAGCAAATCGATTCATTGTTTCTTTTATTCAAGCCTCGCTCAGTATAAAATCACACTGAGCTTTTTCAAATAATTGCCATACCAAACTTATCAGAATTACTTTTGTTTTCAACTTTCTTTTGCGTTTTATTTTCTCCAAATTCACACGCATTCTTAAACTGTATGGTTTCAATAAAAGAATAACGGAAATTTTTTCACTTACCCTGATCCCAACAGAGAAACTAAGTAAATAGATTTTGAATAAATCAATTTCCCCCTGTGACAATAACTCAGAGGACACACAGATGTCATAAGTGTAGATCACTTAATTTGGATAATAAAACGATTATATAAATTATAGTTATTGTAAACTGAAACCTGTTGTTTAACGTTTGAGGTGGAGATTATGTGTTGTGTATTTATTTATTTTTTAAAATGTTAACTGACCTGTAATAATGTTAAGAATCGGGCTAAACGATAAAAAATGTGATAGGGTTGAGTTTAAGTCCCCCCCCCAAAAAGCACAAATAAAATCAAAACGGCAAATATTTAGAGTAAGACATCAAACCATACTTAGTAAAAAAAAAAAAGGGTTAAAGTTATGAACGTTAGATTGCCTCCTCGGTTATCCATTGAAACTGCTATCCACCAAAAATAGAAAGAAAAGAAGCCAGTCCCCACCGTGAACCATTTAAATGATAGTCCGAACAGCGGATTGGTTGTTACAAACATCCAATCGGGTGTGCGGAAAACGTGGTCTTTTTTCGTCTAATTCTTTAAAAAGGCCAGAGTAGCTGTTAGCGTTTGATTGACACGGGGGGATCAGAGATTTCTGATTGGGTGGACTTGATGATGTTGAAAGACCCGAAACTCCCTGATGAACCAAGTCAAATTACAATACTGACGACCCCCTACGGCGCCTACTTAAGAGCGTATTTTTTTAATTTTGACTAAAACACTAGTTAAAATGTCACCATGATACCAGCACAGAAACTATGTGATAGAGTGATTCACTTGTGTGATTAAAAAGTAACTCCCCGTTTTAAAATAATTATGATTCATTTATTTGAGTTTTAATTTATTTTAATTGTTACAAGAAATAGATATGAGAGGAAAGGGTTTAGCATGAGGTTTTATTTAAAATTCGATATGGGCTAGGAGATTGCGCTAGCAGCTTCTCGAGCCGCCCATGATTTGCGTGAACTGCTTTCACGAGGAACTTTTGCGGTATAGAGGACATACATAGTAAGCCTTCCATAATTTTTAGCCTTTATTTTTTGCATGTGGATGAAGCTATTATATTAGTGTTGTCGACAAGTATATTCCGAATAGTGTCCGGTAGGTCTCCATGAATATTTAAATGAGATTAATTGAGCTATTGTCAGAAAGGTGTAGAGTTAGACTGCGTGTTAATATGCTAAAAATAATGGAAGCCTTATTAATAAAAACAAACAAACCAACACTTAATAATAATAACTTTGAACATGGACATAATATCTTGACCGTGTTTTGAAACAAAAAAATGAATCATTTTATAAAACATACATATAACAAACTATTTCTAATTCTAACAGTTGAAATATAATCCTTGAAAATGGCTAAATGTATAGCCGAAAGCGCTCGGATAAAAAGAACATTCGGACAGTTTTTATATAATTTATCATCTGAAAAGAAAAACTTTATTAGATCGCACGAGAAATTATATAAAAAACTAAATAAAAGCTACTTGTCAGTCGTTTTTAATGAAATGTGCATGAAAGAAGGATTTCTGCCTGAACACACAAATATATATATATATATATATATATATATATATATATATATATATATATATATATATATATATATCTTTGCAGGCCGGAGGGAACAAGTGCCGAAAAGTTTCGATAACAACAAAGTTGGGGGAAATACTTCGAATGCAAATAGACAACTCTTGAGAGATGAGGTATTGCAATTATTTACATTATTCAAATTGTTCGGACAGTTGTCCTCATCTTTATTGCAATATTTACGACGTTTCGCCGTTGTACGCTCTGGCCTTCTTCAGGATCTGTCTATATTTCAGAGATGAGGTATTGCAATTATTTACATTATTTAAATTGTTCGGACTGTTGTCCTCATCTTAATTGCAATATTCACGACGTTTCGGCCGTTGTACGCTCTGGCCTTCTTCAGTATCTATCTATATTTCTGAGATGAACTATCGCAATTATTTGCATTATTTAAATTGTTCGAACTGTTGTCCTCATCTTAATTGCATTATTCACGACGTTTCAGCTGTTGTACGCCCCGCCCTTCTTCAGTATCTGTCTATATTTCTGAGATGAAGTATTGCAATTATTTACATTATTTAAATTGATCGGACTGTTGTCCTCATCTTTATTGCAATATTCACGACGTTTCGGCCGTTGTACGCTCCGGCCTACTAAAAAGCATGGCAAGTGGAATGAGAATAATATACCAACGTGGACAAAACAAAGTATTCGGCTAGAAATTGCAACGTGTATCACTTGAAGAAGGCCAGAGTGTAGAACGGCCGAAACGTCGTGAATATGGCAATAAAGATAAGGAAAACAGTTCGAAAGCTGTAATTAGTATAAACAACACTTCGTATTTGAAAATTTCACAGTGCCTGATCACGTTTAGCCAATTTGTCACGCGAGTCTCGGGAGACTTTGTGACTAACGTTAATATCTTGCGATGCAGAAGTTTGATACCAGGAATGGCTGAAGCGTGATCTCGTGTAAAAATGATTTTTCTGATTCTTTTTATTTACCAGTGACTCTGTCATATACCGTACCTATGAACACTAATGGATATGACCCAATCCTCGTAAATACGTTGGATATCATTGTAAGGGGGGGGGTAATATGCTAGCAGTGGTTTACCTATTTCATGCCGCTGGCGAGTATTGTATTTTGTTGATCTTATAAAGATTAGTATTTCATTTCCAACCTCCGTTTTGGTTATTCCTCATTCAGTAACCTTTTCTAGGTTACAACATTTTGACGACGAGGATTTGGCTGAACTCATCAAATGATAAAAAATAGTTGAATTTAACTAGTAAATTTTTGTTGACATTTATCTTAATATACAGTAATGTCGACTTATTTATTTTTTTCTGCTAAAATTCACCCAATACAAGCTAGAAAGAATTATTGTTAAATTCTTCATGTTGTGTGATATGAATCAAAAATAAAATGGAAGGAATGAAGATCACGCGGATAAGAGAGATAGGTAACGATTGATTTTTGACTTGTAAGGTTAAGATTGTAGTACCCAGGGAAGCATACAGGTTGGAGTCTGCGCATTCATAAAGGAAGTTTGCTTTTCTATGTGTTATATACCGTAGCTATGAACACTAAAGGGTATGTCCCAATCCTCATAAATATGTTGGACGCTATTGTAAGTGGGGGAAGCGTAATATTCTAAGTATTCCATCACTAGCAGTGGTTTACCTACTTCATGCTGCTGGCGAGTATTGAACTTCGTTGATCTTATAATGATTACCATTTTTATTTCCAGTCTCCATTTTGGTTATTCCTCATTCAGTAACATTTTCAAGGTCATAACAGAGTCGGAGAATGATACAGAAGAATAATTTAGTGCTTCCTGAAAAAGATGACGCAGTAATATTTGAGAAATCGGTTTGCCTTAAATTTCCCTTTAATCGTTTCACCCCAAGGAAGGTAATAAAGTCACTAAGACGCGTTACTGGGTACTAGGGAATATGTCAAAAATATACAATGAAGAAGAGCAGACGATGAAATAAGATATGACGACTGACACTGAATTTAATTTTGGAAGTTCAAAATTGACTAGAAAGAAAGAAGCCAGGAAAGAGTCCCGCAAGTAAGGCAATAAAGCCACTAAGCCACAAGGGGTTACTGGGTGTGAAAGAATTAGGAACAGAAACTTAATAATGAACAGGAAGAGGAAAGTGTAATCAGGAGGACAGTAGATAGCGATTGGCATTGCATTTAAATATTTGAAGATTAAAGTTGGCTGGAAAGAATGGAACCGGAAGGGAGTTCCACAAGCAAGGCATTAAAGCCACTAAGACACAAGGGGTTACTTGGTATGGAGGAATTAGGAACAGAAACATTAATAATGAGCGGAAGTAGAAAGAGTAATCAGGAGGACAGCAGATAGTAATTGATATTGCATTTAAATATTTGAAGATTAAAGTTGGCTGAAAAGCATGGAGCCGGAAGCGAGTTACACAAGTGAGAAGTGCGATAGAAGAAACAGATAGCATAGAACTTACGGTTACATTATCCATTTCACCTGTAAATTCATGAGACCTTGACGCCAATCTATTTTGCGCGTAAATTCATAAAGTCTAGCGAGAAAAATACAAGTAGGAAGATTAAGAAAACAGTTGATGTTGATTGACAAAACATTTAAATTTATGAAGATGAAAGGCAATAAAGCCACTAGGACGCAAGGTGTTACTGAGTGTTAGAGAATATGAGAAAAACTACTATTAAGGAGAGAAGACAATAAAAGAACAAGAATTAAGAAGACAGAAGATAACGATTGACATTGCATTTAAATTTTTAAAGATCAAAGGGAATAAAGCCACTAGGACGCAAGGGGGTTACTGAGTGTTAGAGAATATGAAAAAAACTACTATTAAGGAGAGAAGACAATAAAAGAACAAGAATTAAGAAGACAGAAGATAACGATTGACATTGCATTTAAATTTTTGAAGATCAAAGGCAATAAAGCCACTAGGACGCAAGGGGTTACTGAGTGTTAGAGAATATGAGAAAAACTACTATTAAGGAGAGAAGACAATAAAAGAACAAGAATTAAGAAGACAGACGATAACGATTGACATTGCATTTAAATTTTTAAAGATCAAAGGCAATAAAGCCACTAGGACGCAAGGGGTTACAGAGTGTTAGAGAATATGAGAAAAACTACTATTAAGGAGAGAAGACAATAAAAGAACAAGAATTAAGAAGACAGAAGATAACGATTGACATTGCATTTAAATTTTTAAAGATCAAAGGCAATAAACCGCTAGGACGCAAGGGGTTACTGAGTGTTAGAGAATATGAGAAAAACTACTATTAAGGAGAGAAGACAATAAAAGAACAAGAATTAAGAAGACAGAAGATAACGATTGACATTGCATTTAAATTTTTGAAGATCAAAGGCAATAAAGCCACTAGGACGCAAGGGGTTACTGAATGTTAGAGAATATGAGAAAAACTACTATTAAGGAAAGAAGACAATAAAAGAACAAGAATTAAGAAGACAGAAGATAACGATTGACATTGCATTTAAATTTTTAAAGATCAATGGCAATAAAGCCACTAGGACGCAAGGGGTTACTGAGTGTTAGAGAATATGAGAAAAACTACTATTAAGGAGAGAAGACAATAAAAGAACAAGATATTAAGAAGACAGAAGATAACGGCTGAGACTGCATTTAAATTTTTAAAGATCAAAGGCAATAAAGCCACTAGGACGCAAGGGGTTACTGAATGTTAGAGAATATGAGAAAAACTACTATTAAGGAAAGAAGACAATAAAAGAACAAGAATTAAGAAGACAGAAGATAACGATTGACATTGCATTTAAATTTTTAAAGATCAATGGCAATAAAGCCACTAGGACGCAAGGGGTTACTGAGTGTTAGAGAATATGAGAAAAACTACTATTAAGGAGAGAAGACAATAAAAGAACAAGATATTAAGAAGACAGAAGATAACGGCTGAGACTGCATTTAAATTTTTAAAGATCAAAGGCAATAAAGCCACTAGGACGCAAGGGGTTACTGAGTGTTAGAGAATATGAGAAAAACTACTATTAAGGAGAGAAGACAATAAAAGAACAAGATATTAAGAAGACAGAAGATAACGATTGACATTGCATTTAAATTTTTAAAGATCAAAGTTGTTTGGAAAGCATAGATCCAGAAGAGCGTTCCACAAGCGAGAAGTGTGATATAATAATCTATTAGCATAGAACAATTTTTTCTATCCTCTGCCAGCCGCAATGATGGAGAAAGCATTACCTCGAACCGTCGCCAGTGAGACACGCTGCAACAGCCACTCCGTTTCCCGAGGCTCGTCCCTTAATCGAGACGCAATCGCGCCAATCCTCCGACGGAACGCGATCGAACGAGGGCCAATAACCGCTGAAGTCTCCACTGCCACAGGAGTAAAAAAAAAAAATCTATCAGCAAGAGAAGAATATTTAACTATTTTTTTTATCTCTGCGTCTCGGGCGACGGACCCCGGCTCAACCGCGGACCTGATCAAATTACCGGCCGAAAATGTATCAGCACAGGTCGCATCCCAAATCAACGACTTCGCCATTTTAAAAGGGAAGATGGTAATGCCATCCGGCCGCTTTCCATCACCACGGTCGAGGCCTACGGGTTCGATTTGGGAAGGGAACCCAGCTGCATCCAAACCTCTTTTTATGATGTCGTTAATTGCTGCATGCCGTGGAAAGCGGCCGGCACTACGACGGCAGGAGAGAGGATGTAAACCAAACTCATCGATGGAGGCTCCACATCTGCATCTGTGACGCTCACATAATTTGAGTCCAAGACGGATCGCGACTCCGACCCGAATGCACTCATCATCTAGAAGGGTACCGGTAGATGAAGAGGGCACTGCGTTGAGCCAGGCGCCATTACTCGGTTGTGGAGCAGATAGTAGACAGGCGAGGCGATGTTGATCCAGAGAGAGAGCCTCAAATTAGTAAAATTGGCCTCGCATGTTATTTTATTCCAGCCGAATTCAAATAAGTGGATCTTTTCTGTTAATTAACACCAAATAATGGAAAGTTTCTTATCACAATTATTAATTCAACACAAGAAATTATAAAATCTATATCGAAGATTCTTTGTATTTTTATGAAAATTTTGGCACTGTTTCGCAAAATCTCCAGCTCTCAAAATAAAAAATTACCAAAAATCAGGGAGTTATTCACATTTCGTAAGTGCTGATGATATTCGGGTTACTTACCAGGAATCTTTGACAATTAAAACAATCTGCTTCTGGGTTGTTGATCGGGTGGTAGCATCTGTTAGGGTCCCAGCTATGGGCAAATAGTTGACCCCCCACCTAAACTGAGGTTAAAACACTATGCAAGTGTAAAAAGAGGTTTTAATACCAGCAGTACATTTTTGTAAAAGGTTATTACCAGCAATGAATGTTGGAAGAAAAAATTATAACTAACAATATATTTTGAAAAAAGGAAAAAATATATATTACAAGCAATACAGTTTTGAAAAAAATGTTACCAGTAATACATTTTTGAAAAAAAAAAAATTGCCAGAAATTCATTTTGGAAAAAAATAAAAATAAAAATAAGGAATTGCCAGAAATACATTTTTGGAAAAAATGTTACCAGCCATACATAAAAAAAATAAAAATAAAATAAAGGAATTGCCAGAAATACATTTTGGAAAAGAATATTATCAGCCATACCTTTTTCGAGAAAAATATTACCAGAAATATATTTTTGGAAAAAATATTTCCAGAAATACATTTTTGAAAAAAATAAAAATAAGTAATTGCCAGAAATACATTTTTGGAAAAAATGTTACCAGCCAAACATTTTTAAAAAAAAACAAAAATAAAAAAAAGGAATTACCAGAAATACATTTTTCGAAAAAAATATTACCAGAAATATATTTTTGGAAAAAATGTTTCCAGAAATACATTTTTGGAAAAAAAAATTCCCAGAAATACATTAAAAAAAAATATTACCAGTAATACATTTTTGAAGAAAAAAAAAGCATTACCAGAAATACATTTTTGAAAAAAAATACCATCAATACATGTTTGGGAGAAATATTACCAGAAATACTTTAAAAAAATCTTGTCGCCATGAAATAACCCATTGAGGTTGATATACCGTAAAACAAACCATATCGATAATCGCTTAACCCCAAAATTATGTCAGACATATTACTTAAACTAGGGTTAACTGTCTGAGGATCTTTTTGTTGTTTCACAAAAAAGGAATGTAAAGGAGAAGAAAGTCCCGACCGTAATAAGATGTCATTAGTAAAAAAAAAATAACGACTTGCATCATGTCTATATCGTAGCAACCAAAAAAAAAAAGAAAAGATAAAAACAAAACAACATTTAAGTTATTGTTGGCACGGTTGGCACTTTATAAAATTGCTGTCAGGAAGAAGGGAAAAAAATAACAGCACCAGAAGCAGATCGGCGATACAAGCAGGAAATAATTTAACCTGGTTTGTGGAAAGTACGGATCAGATGGTCGATCGAGTTAAGATCGTTGCAATTCTGAGCCGGGCATAATTGCTTCTTGAACGGAAAGCGACACTTAACAAGCTTTCGAAACATGAAATAGTCGCATGATTTGTCGACTTGTAAATGCTATGTTATTCATCTGAAGTATCGATATAAATTAATTACAGTCTTTGCGCGCCGGTAAGATAAATAGTTAAGGTATACAGAGTAATAGACACATGCGAAAAGGCTGAAGATAGATAGATAGATAGATAGATAGATAGATAGATAGATAGATAGAGAGATAACAGTCTGAGATAGATAGATAGATAGATAGATAGATAGATAGATAGATAGATAGATAGATAGATAGATAGATAGATAGATAGATAGGTAACAGTCTGAGATAGATAGACAGACAGACAGACATTTAACAGACTGAGATAGATAGATAGATAGATAGATAGATAGATAGATAGATAGATAGATAGATAGATAGATAGACCGACAGACAGTTAACAGACTTAGATATATAGGTAGACAGACAGACAGGCAGACAGTTATCAGACTGAGATAGATAGATAGATAGATAGTTAACAGACATAGATAGATAGATAGTTAACAGACATAGATAGATAGACAGATAGACAGACAGACGGACACATTAAACAGACTTAGATAGATAGATAGACAGACAGATAGATAGATAGATAGATAGATAGATAGATAGACAGTTAACAGCCTGAGATAGATAGATAGATGATTATTCCAGAGCGTATGATTATCGGCATGCATTTTTATAATCTGAAAATAAAATATTTTTATGAAAAAAAGTAAACAAAACAGCAATTTTTATTAACAAATAACACGCTTACAAAAACGCCTGATAATTATGCACCAACCCGTTAGATAGAATTTTGAACAGATAGATAAATATAAAGTGATATTATAGATAGATAGATAGATAGATAGATAGATAGATAGATAGATAGATAGTGTCAAAATAGATAGATAGATAGAAAGAAAAAGGGGAGAGGAAAAATCTGTCCTAATAGATAGATAGATAGATAGATAGATAGATATAAAGAAAAAGGGGAGAGGAAAAATCTGTCATAATAGATAGATAGATAGATAGATAGGGAGAGAAAAATGGTATAGAGAAAATGTGTCAAAATTGATACATCTATATGAAGAAACTGAAATAGACAGAGAGAGAGGGCGATAATGAGAAAGTTGGGAAAAATGCTAAGATAGATATGAAGAAACTGCAATATATATATATATATATATATATATAGAGAGAGAGAGAGAGAGAGAGTGAGAGACAGAAAATGTATTATGTAAACAATACTAATTACTGAAATGTTTGCATCCTAAAATAAACTTATTGAGAACTAAAATTCCTTTGTGTAAATTATTTCTCGCTTTTAAAGTATTCCCATAAATCAGTTTGCACTGTTTACATTACCAAACTACCCAAGCGACAAGCAAACAACGCGTAGCCCTATTTGCGCTGATTCTTAACTGACCAGCCTGCCTCTGCTAAATTTACAGCACGCATACATAACATGACATATATTGTGGATTTCCCAGTGATAATTTCAAACAGGCCTTCCATCATATACTAACACTATTCATTTGTGTTGTAAAAAAAAGAAAAACAAAATTCGTATGGACTTTGTTTGCGAGGAACTTTATAACTAGTCTCTTTTCGATCAAAAGTAAACAAAGATCAATTTTATGTTCAGTAGTATAATTATTTTAATTTGTAGAGCTGTGTTTGAAGATTATTTCTTTTTCTTCCCTTTTGCACTCAAGTGGATTTCGAACCCTGATCACCGAATTCTCACGCGCATGAAAAGAATTGCGTACGTTTTAAACATTTTCATGAGAATAATTTTCTTCCATTTTGAAGTTTGAAATTATGTTAATATTTGGGAACATATTTAGAGTAAAAGATTTGTCGGGGCATTTCTTTTTGTCAGCGCGATTCGCTGTCGGGTAGTCAGGAAAAAAAACGCGTGTTTCGATTGAATACAGTGTTGTAGGGTCCCCAAATCAACTTGATATTGTTTAGTTTTTTTATTTAAAAGAGTATCAAGTTAAACTTGATTCTTGCTTATGACATTTATTTCCGTGAGATTTCAAAACGAGGCAGGAAAAAAAAGAAGACTAACCAGAACTGATAAGCTAATTAGAAAGAGTTAAACATGTAGGAGTTTTGATTCATTTCAAAGAATCATAATCGGACAATTACTTGGAGTTACGACAAATTTCGATCATTTCTGAAATCTTCAGACTCTCTACCTACAGACTAGATATAAGACATACAGGCTGTCCATAAAGTTCGTGTGCACTTTAAAAAAATTATAACTTTATTTGTATTTGCGATAGAAATAATTTGTAATAAGGATTAGAAAGAAGTAAATCTATATTCTTTAAGGTTTTATTGAAATGTTATTTTATTTTTTGTTTTCAAGGTTTTTCATGTCTGTGAGAATTCTTTAATTTACATTGATGTTTCATTTTCTACTTCCTGCTATTGCTGATGTATATACAGGGTGTCCATAAAGTTTGTGTGCACTTTAAAAAAATTATAACTTTATTTGTATTTCCCATAGAAATAATCTGTAAAAAAAGTTAGAAAGTTTAATGTACCTAGTTTTAAGTATAGCTAAAATAACTAATGTGATTTCAGGCATTACTGTAAATCAGTTGGCAAATGTTTTCCGTGAATTGCAAAATAGTATTACTCTTTGTGTTGCTATTGATGGAGTACATGTGAAAACTTAAATCGATTGACATTACATTTGAATAGTTGGAGATGATAGTTGTCAAGGAAACAGGAAAACGGCGGGGGGGGGGAGGTTCACAGGCGAGAGGTGCGAGATATGAAGCTTTTGGAGTAGAAGAGACGGCTACATTTAACAGTTTCAACAGTGAAAGAGTGAGAGCGGGATGCCAGCCTCGTAGGACGCTTGAATTCACGAAGTCTGCGAACCAGCGAAAGCAGCTCATCGGAGCAATTACCATGAAAGTATTTGTAAAAAAGACAGAGGGAGGCAACGGCACGCCTATGGGAGAGCGACTGCAGACAAGATGCCAGATCAGGGCCAATTACATTGCATATCCGTCTCTGGATTTTATCAAGAACCCTGAGACAAACAGAAGGGGCACCGGACCATATATGGCAGTAATACTCCATGCAAGGGCGAATGGTTGATTTGTAGATTTGACGGATCGATTCCGGGGAGAAAATGGACTGGATTGGTATTCGAACACGGCTCTCCGATCCCTCAATACGAGCCCCTTCCTTTACTCAACCGTTACAAACTAAAAAAAGACCAATAATGGTTAATTATCTGAAGAATCTCACTAAGAAACCGTCTACTATTGATGGGGGCTCCATTGTTTTCCGGTGGTCTTCACAATCTTACTTTTACGTTTCGTTCATTTTTACAATCCATTTCTAGGACAATGGATGTAAATTTTGCTGACGGCTTCCATAGACAATATCTCACCATTTACTTAATAAAACGTATTTATTTTTTCAACAATAAACAAACCATCGACATTAGTAATTTAGAATTTATTTGGAATAGAACGCGTAAGAAAATCAATTGCCATTAGATTTTAGCAATAAATTACCCAGTAATATTATTGCATCTTCTTTTAATGGAATCCCGAAGCTATCCCCCAGAAATGAAGTTGTCGGCAATAAGGAGGCGAGATTGCATTTTTGGAAATTAATTAATGAAAATGCGTTCTTAATTAAAGTAAAAAATGTGCTCCAATCGACAAATGCATCCCCCCCCCCCAATGTCTGCAATGTATGCCTCAAGGGTTGGAGAGATGCGAACAATGAAACGAAGACAAAAAGATGTTTCGATTGATAGAATGATAAATGCAAATACTGATACGCATACACAAAGACAAATAAACCAGACAGACAGTGATAGTTAAATGCATAATTAAACAAGCCTACCTAGGGAAATGGCATTTTAACACACATTAAATTATTTCCTGTTCAAACGAGTAATAAAATAATAGCAAAAATGAAGAGTGTATAGCGCCAGAGTGTTGGGATAAAAAGCAACAATAATAAGATGGAATAAAACTAGTAATGAAACGATAGTAATAATGAAGAGTGTATAGAGCCAGAGTGTTGGAATAAAAAGCAACAATAATAAGATGGAATAAAACTAGTAATGACATAATAGTAATAATGAAGAGTGTATAGAGCCAGAGTGTTTGGAGAAAAAGCAACAACAATAAGATGGAATAAAACTAGTAATAAAATAATATTAATAATGAAGAGTGTATAGAGCCAGAGTGTAGGGATAAAAAGCAACAATAATAAGATGGAATAAAACTAGTAATAAACTAATAGTAATAATGAAGAGTGTATAGAGCCAGAGTGTAGGGATAAAAAGCAACAACAATAAGATGGAATAAAACTAGTAATAAAATAATAGTAATAATGAAGAGTGTATAGAGCCAGAGTGTAGGGATAAAAAGCAACAATAATAAGATGGAATAAAACTAGTAATAAACTAATAGTAATAATGAAGAGTGTATAGAGCCAGAGTGTAGGGATAAAAAGCAACAACAATAAGATGGAATAAAACTAGTAATAAAATAATAGTAATAATGAAGAGTGTATAGAGCCAGAGTGTAGGGATAAAAAGCAACAATAATAAGATGGAATAAAACTAGTAATAAAATAATAGTAATAATGAAGAGTGTATAGAGCCAGAGTGTTGGGATAAAAAGCAACATTAATAAGATGGAATAAAACTAGTAATAAAATACTAGTAATAATGAAGAGTGTATAGAGCTAGAGTCTTGGGATAAAAAGCAACAATAATAAGATGGAATAAAACTAGTAATGACATAATAGTAATAATGAAGAGTGTATAGAGCCAGAGTGTTGGGAGAAAAAGCAACAACAATAAGATGGAATAAAACTAGTAATAAAATACTAGTAATAATGAAGAGTGTATAGAGCCAGAGTGTTGGGATAAAAAACAACAATAATAAGATGGAATAATACTAGCAATAAAATAATAGTAATAATGAAGAGTGTATAGAGCCAGAGTGTTTGGATAAAAAGCAACAATAATAAGTAATAAAACTAGTAAGAAAAAAGCAACATTATAAATGATTAATTTATTATAATAGTCTGAATTTTTATATGGCTCCTTTAAAACGATGCTCTAGTTGTAGAATAAACAATTCCGCTTCGGTTCATCCGAGTTTGAAACGTGTAAATAATATTCTACCGTTTTCTCAATCTATTTATATGCTTGTAAAATTGTTTTATAGCTTAAGTTATTAAATGCAGAAAATAGATACATACTCCCTCCGTTCCGAAATAGTTGTACCAAAAAAATTTTCATGTTGTTCCAAAATAATTGTTCCAGTAGACAAAAAAACACACCAAAAAGAACAAAAAAATATCATTTATTCCCATACTCAACAGTAAATGAGTAATATTAGTGAATTGTCATATAAATAAGTGTGAAATATATCGGAACTGATATACATAAACAGTTAAATTTATAACAAAAATAACTGGGGAAGGTTTACTTTAACAAAAGCAGTTTTTGTTGCAACTCGTCAGAAATAGAAATGGATACTTCAAGTTTTCCTTCTCTTTCAAGCTTCTCTTTAGACATGTGCCGGAGTTTATAGTTGTTATCGCCGTCAACTAAAATAACTTGTTCCATTGCTAACTGCAAACTTAGAAAAGTATTGTTAAGCTTCGACTTCTGAAGTTTATTGAAGCTTTCTTCCACTGCTTCAATGAGCTGGTCAACATTATTTGGAGCTTGCTGGTGCTGAATTGATTGAATTGCATTAAAATAACCCAGATCAAGGACATTGAGATCAGGACTATTTGGAGGCTGGCAAACTAATTCAATTTGCAGATCCAGACGTTCTGCAGCTACGTTTAATTCATCTGCAACCTGTTTTATTGCACTACGCTTCAGGACACGATCTGTGGATCTTTCCAGCAGTGCTTGCAACACAGCACTACGTTCATTATTTGTCAATTCGTGCTTCTTGCAAGTTCGTTTAGCATTTCTGCCAATTAGCTTCTCTTCTCCCATCATAATCTCTTGCCATCGGGTGGTCTGAAAAAGAAACAATTTTAATGTGGTGAAAAAGTGATATAATTTGCGCTTCAAATTATTCTACCTGAATAAGCTAATATAAATACTTGAGGAACATCAATGCTAACCTGTTAATGTAAACGGCAAACACTTCGACTAAGAATTAGTATATTCCACATGAGATTTCCGGCTATGGAACAACTATTTCGGAACAGAGGGAGTATTTTAGTTTATGATAAAATGTATCTGTTCGTTATAATGTGGATACGCACCAAGAAAATATGTGGCTATTGTAAGAACTACCGTCACAGTGATCAAAATAGACTATCCGACTTCAAATTCCTACCTTACATGTTGCGTTTATTTTTCGTATAAATGTCTGTCGAATTGTCCGTCTTTTCTCACCCAAATTACAGGTTAAATAAAAGAGTAAACGGAACTCTGTAGCTTTATCTAGGAGAAACGCTAATCTGTGTTGAAGGCAACTGGAATTCGGTCAGGGCAGTTCACATTGTGAAGAGACCTGTTATTGAAACTGTTGAGGGGGTCTCCCCTTTTTACACAAATGGACTCACCCGGGGTATACATATACTACTACCAGTGAATACCCGAACAGTCAAGTCGAGAGTAGTAGAGAACGTAGAGTTGGTCGAGTAGAATAACGTAGCGGCAAGAGTCACAAGCACGTAGACTCAGTAAGAAGTCATACAGCGATACGTCGATACCAAAGACTTTATATATATATTTGTCTACTAACCCCGCATTCCTTGAGCTACTAACCTGTATTACCAGTTTGGATTATTACGTTAATACATTTATTTTCCTATATTCATTCTGGGCGTTTGTTATTATTTGATACCGGATTTCATCCCGGAATCCACAACAGAAATAAAAACAAAATCTGCTAGCATCTTCATTCTTTTACTATTTCTATGTTTATTCATGGCTAGAAAAATGATGTGGAGGACCATAGCTTTCCACGACTTCCTCTCTTTTTTTTGTTGTTCTAATATCTTGATTCTTTAGAACGCTTCTTTCTCACTGATCTGACGTCCAATCGCAGAAACACATGAAGTAGCTTTTACTCGCAGTTTTCTACTGTTTTGTCGCTTTCAATATGTTTTCTAAATATAAGATTCTCCTGGCTCCCTTGCTTAAACTACAGCAAGGTGATTCGATGTTATCGGGGTCAAAAACAAAACAAAATCACTCACTGACCTATCCAAGACCATGTAGGTCTTTCAGCATGTCAGTCTAGAAGCATTACCACACATCAAAGTTTTCTATTTATATATAAAATTCTGTGACATCTGTTAGTCCATCCGTCTGTCAAACCCTCTAAAATAGACATACTTTGAACAATCAAACCAAATATTGGGGAGAAGTACAGATAAGTAAGGGGTTACAAAGTACAATTGGTTTTACCAGGGTGCGTAGAAAAATAAATTTTCATTATTTTTTTTTAAATTTAAAGTTTTATTATTTAACATACAAAATACTCTCACTATTTAAAAAAAAACAATTTAATAATTAAAATGCAATTTTCTATTTTGTTGATATATTTTCTTTAAGTATTTATATATACAAGAATCCAGTTTCCAGTTCGCACTGCGTTTGCGAGAACTATAAACAAATCACAAGGCGAAACCGCCCAGAAAGAAATATTTACGCATGGTCAGTTGTATGTTGCCGGCTCAAGAGTAAGAAATCCTAATGATTTTAAAAAGGAAAAAAAAAAAATTTTTCTTAAAACACATTGTTTATCATAAACTCCTATAACATTAAACTAAAAAAGTTATTAAACCCCGAATAGGATTTTTGTCAAAGTATTTTTCCAATCAAATCAGTTTATTCAAATTTCATCGATTGATTTGGGAAATTGAACGAAACGTAGCGTTGTAAAACTCGACAAAAAATGTTAACAATACTAAATACTGTGAAAATTCTAGTTAGTAAAAGTAGTGAGATTGCATACCTAACAAGCTTGCTAGGCCTGTCGCCTGGTATTCCCCAGTGGCCATCCATCTGTTACTGGCCATGCTCAACGTTGCTTAACTTCGTTGATCGGATAAAAATATCTCTTGAATTAACCATTGACATTTCCGGGCTGGGCGGTTGTGGTGAAAAAATATATTCGCCGCAAAAATAGGCACACTATTCGGACTATTATCCTCATCTTTGTTGCAATATTTATTACAACGTTTCGGCCGTTGTACAATCCGATCTTCCTCAGGTGGTTGGAATGCGGAACTGAACCCTTTATCTCGCTCACTGGGGTAGACTGTTTTAGTTCCACGTGCCATGTGTAAGGGCCGAAACGTTGCAATAAATATGGCGACAAAGATGAGGACAATAGTCCCAATAATGTAAATAGTGTACATAATACCTCATCTCACATTGAAGGGCGGGGACGTTGTAATAAATATGGAAACAAAGATGAGGACAATAGTCTGAATAATGTAAATAGTGCGCATAATACCTCATCTCAGAAATATAGACAGATACTGAAGGGCCGAAACGTTGTGATAAATATGGCAACAAAGAAGAAGACAACAGTCCGAATAATGTAAATAGTGTACATCATACCGCATCTCATATTGAAGGGGCGGCACGTTGTAATAAATATGGCAATAAAGATGACACAATATTCTGAATAATGTAAATAGTGTACACGATACCTCATCTCATACTGAAGGGCCGGGATGTTGTAATAAATATGGCAACAAAGATGAGGACAATAGTACGAATAATATAAATAGTGTATATAATACGTCATCTCAGTAATATAGACAGATACTGAAAGGCCGAAACGTTGTAATAAATATGGCGACAAAGATGAGGGCAATAGTCCGAATAATGTAAATAGTGTATATAATACCTCATCTCAGATATATAGACAGATACTGAAAAATAGGTACCTTGGTCTCTTTGTCGTCCGGCAAATACCTCAGGTGTGTAACATAAGCTGTGATCTTTCCGAATTCGTCCAGTTAGCCCCCTCGACTACGTACTGATTTTGTGTCTTTAATTAATTTTTCACAATTCTTCATCTTTGCTTCTGTTCTGTCATCTATTCACACAAACGCAACAAGTCGCTTACTCGTAGATTTTCACCGTTTTTTTCTTGCCGTCCATAAGCATGTAAAGGTGATATGTCTTAAGGTTTGGAACTTGTAATCCTTGCGTTTGTAAGTCACAAAGATTCAAGACCTTTAAACCTTGGGTTTATAAAACCCCAAAATTCATCCACGCGGCTCAGTGGATAAAAGCGTTGGTTGAATAAATAGACTTACTTGACCCAAAGAGTTATGAGTTCAATACCTGGCTACAGTAGAAGTGAACAAAAACTTGGCGTATTAATTTAATAAAGGCAAATACTGGGATATCCAGAACGTGAAACTAGAATCCTCTACCCGAAATAAATGGTTCTGTTCAATGTATATCACTTGAAGAAGGCCGAAACGTCATGAAGGTGACAAGAATTATGAGGGGATCAATTCGAATAGTGTAAATAAGCGTCCTATCTTCTCTATGCAGCTTTCCAGCAGTATATAGGTGATATAGCTCTCCACAATTTGCTATCTCGTGGGGTACTTAGCAGTTTTCTCTCTTTGCTAAGACTCCCACTCGCCGTTCCGAAATACATTCATACAAGTTCATCAGGTAAGCGGCCAGTGCCTTTCCCTAAGTCTCTTACCCTCAATATGCCCGGTGAGGGTTAAGTTTTCCAAGCCTTTCTTCCTTATTATGTGCCCAAGAGATTTCAGCTATGGTTTCCTGAATTTCACTTTCAATGAAACAAGCTCAAAGGAATTAGGAAATAGGAATGTTTTGTCAAAAACAAAGAAAAGAGTACTGAACTGTTACGTAATATCAGTCCTCCTATATGGCAGTGAATGCTGGACAATCTCCTCACAGATGAAGAAGAGACTTGAAACAACAGAAACAAAGAAAAGAGTATTGAACTGTTACGTAATATCAGTCATCCTATATGGCAGTGAATGCTGGACAATCTCCTCACCGATGAAGAAGAGACTTGAAACAACAGAAACAAAGAAAAGAGTACTGAACTGTTACGTAATATCAGTCCTCCTATATGGCAGTGAATGCTAAACAATCTCTTCACAGATGAAGAAAAGACTTGAAGCAACAGAAACAAAGAAAAGCGTACTGAACTGTTACGTAATATCAGTGCTCCTATATGGCAGTGAATACTGGACAATCTCCTCACAGATGAAGAAGAGACTTGAAACAACAGAAACAAAGAAAAGAGTACTGAACTGTTACGTAATATCAGTCCTCCTATATAGCAGTGAATGCTGGACAATCTTCTCACAGATGAAGAAGAGACTTGAAACAACACAAACAAAGAAAAGAGTACTGAACTGTTACGTAATATCAGTCCTCCTATATGGCAGTGAATGCTGGACAAACTCCTCACAGATGAAGAAGAGACTTGAAACAACAGAAACAAAGAAAAGAGTACTGAACTGTTATGTAATATCAGTCCTCCTATATGGCAGTGAATGCTGAACAATCTCCTCACGGATGAAGAAGAGATTGAAACAACAGAAACAAAGAAAAGAGTACTGAACTGTTACGTAATATCAGTCCTCCTATATGGCAGTGAATACTAGACAATCTCCTCACAGATGAAGAAGAGACTTGAAGCAACAGAAACAAAGAAAAGAGTACTGAACTGTTACGTAATATCAGTCCTCCTATATGGTAGTGAATGCTAGACAATCTCCTCACAGGAGAAGAAGAGACTTGAAACAACAGAAACACAGAAAAGAGTACTGAACTGTTACGTAATATCAAACATCCTATATAGCATTGAATGCTGGGCAATCTCCTCACAGATGAAGAAGTGACTTCAGGCAACAGAAACAAAGAAAAGAGTACTGAACTGTTACGTAATATCAGTCCTCCTATATTGCAGTGAATGCTGGACAATCTCCTCACAGATGAAGAAGAGACTTGAAACAACAGAAACAAAGAAAAGAGTACTGAACTGTTATGTAATATCAGTCCTCCTATATGGCAGTGAATCCTAGACAATCTCCTCACAGGAGAAGAAGAGACTTGAAACAACAGAAACACAGAAAAGAGTACTGAACTGTTACGTAATATCAGTCCTCCTATATGGCAGTGAATGCTGAACAATCTCCTCACAGATGAAGAAGAGACTTGAAACAACAGAAACACAGAAAAGAGTACTGAACTGTTACGTAATATCAAACATCCTATATAGCAGTGAATGCTGGGCAATCTCCTCACAGATGAAGAAGTGACTTCAGGCAACAGAAACAAAGAAAAGAATACTGAACTGTTACGTAATATCAGTCCTCCTATATGGCAGTGAATGCTGGACAATCCCCTCACAGATGAAGAAGAGACTTGAAGCAACAGAAACAAAGAAAGGTGTACTGAACTCTTACGTAATCTCAGCTTTACTATTAAGGTTGAATGAAATTAATCCGACAAGTGGCCTATCCTATTGGCTAGGAAGTAATCCCAGTATACAATGTACTTCAGTCTATATATCTGATTAACGGCAACGATAACGTGTCGAACTTTCTCCTCCTTGTCTGCTTCGCATTCCATCTCAAAGGGATGTCGAATCGGAAATAAAATTTCAATAACGTTAGACAACAGTTTCACTGGATGACCAGCGTTACGAAGAAGCAGAAAATGTCACAAAAGATTATTCTTCGATATCATTAGATCAGACAAAAACGAACATTTATATGTAACAAGCTAAGAATTTAAAATGAATCGTATAAGTGACGTCATGTTCAAAATGGTTTCGTGTGATTCTATAAAAGGATGCTTAGAATAACATGGACCGAACACGTGAGCAACGGTGATGCTCTAGATATAGTCAAATCAAAAGGAACACTTTTGCTTACGCTCAGGAAGAAACGGTTGAAATATCGAGGTCACATAATGAGGAAATAGAGCTTGGAAAATTTCGCTACTCACAGGACAGATTGAACCTGAGTGAACGAAAAGCTGGGAAAAGATTATGAGTGATGTGACAAGAAGACAAAATTGTATTCAGTATGACAAAGGAGGGGATATTGTGGAGAGTAATAACAAAAATTATTCCCGGTATGATGTTGGTAACTTTTGCTTCACGATAGACGTAGTTTGATACGAGCAATATGTTTGTAGAGTACCCAGTAATAATCGAATTCGCTACAGTACTGGAAATTGTGGAGAGCCATGAAGAAGAAGAAGAAGAAGAAGAAGAAGAAGAAGAAGAAGAAGAAGAAGAATGAACTAGAATAAATGGACGAAGGAACAGGGTTTAGGAGAAATAACAAAAAGACAAAATTTATTAATTGCTAAAAAGGACTGGAAATTGTGGAGAGCCATGATCACCAACGTCCTGAATGGTCATGGCACATAGAAGAAGAAGAATGAACTAGAATAAATGGATGAAGGAACAGGGTTTAGGAGAAATAACAAAAAAACAAAATTTATTAATTGCTAAAAAGGACTGGAAATTGTGGAGAGCCATGATCACCAACGTCCTGAAGGGTCATGGCACACAGAAGATGAAGCATCTGTTTAAACCAATGCTCCTCATTTGACTCGTGTTAGTGTTACTCCCACTTCTAACGTATTCAGATTGTTCAGCCAGATATAGTTTCTATCCATTAGCTCACACACTTGTGATTTCGGTGATGGGATATGCCTTATGTCAATTTGAAGTGTTCTTACCACGCCGATCGCTCACCTTTTCTCCACACCCCAATGCTGCAGCATACCTTCCTGATGATTCAAGGGAAAAAAATGGTTCAGGTTCTTTGTTTTCAAAATACCTAAGGAAGTGGCATAGCCTTTTTTTTGCCTTTGTTTTCCTAATGGACTTGTTTAAACTTTCTAAGCTTTGACAGACACGTCAGAGATGATGCAATCGCTTTCCTTTCAGAGAATTCGTCGGACGTCACAAGACGATGATTATTTTGACTACTTTTTATATATTTTGTTTTATATATATTGCTTTATTTCGCTGTTTCTCTCTTTCCACGTATACCTTCTATATTTAAATCGTTTTTACTTCGGTTCTCTTGTAATACATACCTGGGGTATTACTAATCACCTGATACATATCTTAAGTCGCTTAATTATTGCTGTGGCCTTGTTAGGGCCAGAAATAAAAGCACAAGAGAGGAATTCAGTTAAATATATTAAAAGAAACAGTAATACAAACGAGAGTGTTACTGCAAGAATGTTCGGTCCAACTGTCAGAGCTGACTGCTGGAAACTTCCCTCTCAAAAGGCAGTACCTGCTCCTATTTATAGCTGGGAGAGTCCATTCGTGCGTGAGTAAATTACCATGATAGATAGATAGATAGATAGATAGATAGATAGATAGATAGATAGATAGATAGATAGTGTTGTGCAACTTGTTAGGGCCAGAAATAAAGACATAAAGAGACGAATATATTAACAAAAACAGTAATACAAACATATAGAAACGAGAGTGTTGCAGCAAGAATGTTCGGTCTGACTGTCAGAGCTGACTGCTGGAAACTTCTCTTACTAAAAGGCAGTACCTGCTCTTAATTATAGCTAGTAGATTCCATGCGTGCGTCGGTAAATTACCATAACAATTATCTATCTCTGAACCTGAAAATATGCGTCCTCCGACAGGAATCGAACCTACACGGAACCGTCATATATCCTGACGTGGTATACAATTTAGCTACAGAGGAAGCGTCTGTTTAACTTGGTCAAATTAAAAATTTTAAACAAAAGATTTCCCATAAATACATGCGAAGGGTCATATGTGCTCGAAACGTATCTTAATGTAAATAAATGACATATTAAATGGACTAAGTCCGACAATTATTTTAATATATTTTCTGTTTATAGATTCTTTTTTATAGATACAAATATTTAAGTAAATACTCTGTTTATTATAAACAGTATTAACATTTACCGGCCTGAATGTCCGAGAAATTTTCATAGAAAATATGTGTCCTCCTGTTGGAGTTTTTGGGTACCCTGGTATACTAGCGAGCCAGCCAAAATGAGGTGACTCATTTTATAGTTTACCAATAGAAGATTTAACCAATCAGAAGGTTCAAAATATTCAATTCGACGTGTATAAAGGCGGTCATGTTTTTCCCGAATATGCACTGCCAGCCTTTGATATCGAAGACTGAAGAATTACGGAACAGCTGCTGGTGGTATTGGCGATATAGTCAGATTCAGTAGAGTGTCTGACTCGTCAGTGTTAATCTTTAACGTTGTTTCATTGAACAGATTACGTACTGCGCTGGATTCTATATTCATAGACTATGGTGAACAAGGTCAACAACTCCGACAGGAATCGAACCTGTATCCTACACGGAACCGTCATATAGCTTGACGTGCTATACCATTTAGCTACAGAGGAAGCGTCTGGTTGGCAATAGCTATATGACGGTTCCGTATAGGATATAGGTTCGATTCCTGTCGAAGGACACATACGTTACATAAAATTTCTCGGACATTAAGGCCGTCAAATGTAGTTAATACTGTTTATTATAAACAGAATATTTACTTAAATATTTGTGTCTTTTAAGCTAGTTTATAATAAAAACGTGCACTGCAATTTTGGATACAAAAGGAAAATAAGAGTTACTCACCAACTCTGCAACCATAATGGCTAGTATCACAGTGGGAGCGGAGGAGTTGCTTGGACACACACACGCACAAAACACACACACATACACTGTACATTATATATAAGATATATATAATTATACATATATATAATTACATATTAAAATATATGTAATTATATATAAAATTATAAATGATTTTATATATATAGGTACCTCCATTGAATTTTCGATAGCTAAGGTTTAAAATGAATTTTTAAAAATGGAAACACATTCTTGAAGATTTCATTTTTAGCTTTAATTGAAAGCTAAATGATTGAATTTATTATTTCCAGTAAGTAAAACAT
>OZ038509.1:80961547-80976547 GCA_964036315.1 Acanthosepion esculentum
CGATGAATGTTATGATCCTTTTTTTAATAACTGTTAGTTATTCATCGAGTCGTTCGTAGGTTAATGCAATTTTAAAATTTTGTTTGCGAAAGGATTTTGCCATTATATATCATTAACTTTACTTTTTGTATGAATGATTCAATGTAATATATATATATATATATATATATATATATATATATATATATATATATATATATATATATATATATATCACCAGGCAGGCATTTCTAAATTGTATCAAATGGTGCAAATTTCTTGTATTATTACAGTTTGGTTTTAATTTAAGTACTTTCATCTTCAGGCTTGGAAATTATTTTGTTTTTGGTAAAATTCATGTAGGATCCGAGACGAAAAAAATTAAATGCAAATCGAAATATTTTTTTTTTTTTTAATGTGTAATTTTTAACGGATACAACATTTGGAGCGTGCAATCGCAATGCTATGGTTAATTTTTTATGAAAATTAAAGCGAGTGAGTTCTTTTTATTAATATGTCAATTTGCAAATGCTACCTGAATTTTACCAAAAACAAAATAATTTCCATGCCTGAAGATGACTGACTGTACAGTTGAAAGTACTTGCGTATTAAAGAAAGACCTTATACAGTTTATAATTTTTAAAAACAAGGATCATAACATTCATCGAGTGATTTGTAGGTTAATGCACCTTTAAAATTTTGTTTGCTAAGGGATTTCGCCATTTTATATCATTAACTTTACTAATCTACTTTTTGTATGAATGATTCATGGTAATATATATTAAACTTTTCACTCCATGCAAAGCGGGAGTGTCACTAGCACGCAAGGGGTTACAGAGAGTGGGAGCAAGAGTAAAGAGTCGTGAGAGAGAGGAAAGGATGACAAATTCTCTGCAAATATTTTTTTATCGCACTTCTCACTTGTACAACTATTCTGTCTTCTTGCTTTAGAGACAACTTTGATCTTCAAAAATTTAAATGTAATGCCAATCATTGTCTGCTGGCTTTCTTGATTCATCTTCTTGTTCTCGTTCCTTAATAATGTTTCTCTTCTTCCATAATTTTTCACTCTCAGTAACTATTTGTATCTTAGTGGCTCTACAGCCTTTATGTAGAATACCGAGCGTAACAGCAAAATTGTCCAAATCGTGTTACAACATCATTGTCCATCCCACGAAATGTTTAATATATATATATATATATATATATATATATATATATATATATATATATATATATATATAAAAGTGAACATAGAAATGAACACTTAGAGGCTGTTTCAAGCTAGATGCAATCGTCAGGCCTGACGATTGTATCTAGCATGAAACAGACTGTCCCCTGTGTTGACTTCTATGTTCACTTTTATATTTACACACGCTGTATCTCTGATATTGAGCACTTTATCCGATAAATATAGCACACTTTAAGACTATATTTCTTCATATATATATATTTATATATATGAAGAAATTACATGCACTTGCTCCATGTTAGCGAAAAGGCCAAGACCAACTTTGCATTTCCCAACTCCCATCGATAGTGGAAATAATCGATTTTTTATGCTTCTACGGCAATTTTCATGTAGTTTGCGGCCCTTTTCTACTGGCCAGAGTGAGAGCCTATAGCTGGCTGCCATGAATAGGCAGGAAGATTCTATTGGCCAGCGTGACAGCCAACAGCTGACTGACACGGATGTTAACTAGCATGCTAGGATGCAAAAAAATCGATAGCTGCATTCGTCACAAGTGGGAAACATTTAAATCTGCATGACACTTTACTCCAATTGGCTCATTCGCTTGCTTCAACTCAACGTTGATTCTGATTCCGCAGAACTGGGTTGGGTGTGAAAAGGTATTTGTTGTTAACATTCTTTTTTCATTCGATTTTTCCAGTTACGACTCCTTTTTTAAAGCTGATCGCTTTGTGTTCATTTTGTTTAGTTCTTTTTTTGTAACAGATTTAATGTTTAGTATAGAGCTTAGAAAAAATTCGCAGTGTAAGATAGGCAAGAAGTAAGGCATGTAGCAACATCAGCACTACAAAGGGCACTCCTTTAACGGAGAGGAATGGCAAAAATATTTTAAGTCAAGTGATAAGGATTGCTGTATGAGTCGTACGATTTTTTAATCATGCACGGGCAACGCCGGGCCATATATATATATATATATATATATATATATATATATATATATATATATATATATATATATATATATGTATTTATAAATACTAAACCATTTTTCTTTCTTTTTCGTTCAGCCATCTTGAAACCATTTGTCATAAGAATCACTGAAAATCCCTTTGAGTTATTCAGCTAGAAAGAGAGCAGGTTAAAATTGTTTTGTGTCAACTGAGCAATTGTGGGAGGAAAAAGATCATTCAGGGCTTCGATAGTGGTAACAACATTCATACTTTGGCTTCCATCTTCAGAGACCATTCAAACATCATCAAGAGAAAGGTGAATAAGTTTTTTAAAAAAAAGAGGGAACAGTAGAGAGGAAACTGGATCAGGAGATCACACCAGGAAGAGGGATCATCTTTTCAACTTTGCGCTAAAGAGATCAATTAGAAAAGATCCAATTAATTCCGAAAAATGTTTGGCACACGAGAGAGGAGTTTCAGCTATCACAGTCCAAAGAGGAATTACAAAATCGTATTGAAACCTGTGAGGCACCTTGTGACACAGGAAAGAAAGTTAGAAGGTTAGAGAGGGCGAAGACCATCTTGAATAAATTACAAAATGATTCTGGAATAATCCTGTATCCTTTAACTATATTTCAAACCTTTTGGAACAGCCATATAGCCTGACGTGCCTTTAACCGAACGATCATCTGTGGCCCAATCGGTTAAAGGCACGACAGGCTATATGACGGTTCCGTATAGGATACAGGTTCGATTCCTGTCGGAGGACGAATATTTTCTATGTAAATTTCTCGGAAATTCGGGCCGGTAAATGCTGTTTAATACTGTTGATTATAAAACAGAGCATTTACTTAAATATTTGTATATAGAAAAAGAATGTATAAACATAAAAATGTCTTAAACTTCATACATATATATATATGTATATATATATATATGTGTGTGTATATATATATATATATATATATATATATATATATATGTGTGTGTGTGTGTGTGTGTGTGTGTACTACAGTTCAAAAGTTTGAGGAAAACCCTGGTATATTTGTTAATTGGCCCCAAAAGATGGTTTTTTTTTTACTTGAAATAAGAGAAAATTATCATGAATGGTTAAAAAAGTGAGACAATTTTTTTACAAGAAATTTTATTATGACTAAAAAAAGGAGCACTTTCAGCTTAAATTTTGCTCTCGTCAAAATATCCTCCTTTAGCTTTGATTACTGCAGATGTTTGACATTCGCTGCAAAAGTTTCTCAAAGTTTGATAACTGATTCCATTCTTTTTTCTATGACTCTAGGTGTTTATTTTCATAATTTACACTTCTGTCAAGCTCATCCCATGCTAATTCTGGAGGTGGCTTCAAAATGTTGAACTCTAGTGTATCTACATGTAAGATTTCAGATATAAATATTCACTAAATTCTGTCACTTAGTATCTTCCATAATTTACCTCGACATTTCAGTTAACCTCATTAATATTCATGAGCGTTTCTTAAATTTATAAATTTTCAAGCGAAAAACTGTCCTTTTACCGCTGTATTTTAGCCGTTATATAGGTTTATTTTAATCCTTTCACCCCAACCAAAGCAATAAAGCCACTAAGATGCAATTGGGTTAGTGAGTATGACATGATATAAGGAACGAAAACATCATTAAGGAGGGGGATGAATAAAATAAAATGAATTACGAAGCCAGATAACGATTCATACAGGGTTTTTTAATATCAAATTTAACTGGAAAGCAAGAAGCCGGAAGCGATTTCCGCAAGCAAGAAGTGCGAGAGAAGAAACTGTTAGCATAGAACTTGCGGTTACATCTGGTCATTTCAATTATAAAATGATGAGACCTGTCTGCCAATCTAGTCCTGTGCTTAAATTCCTAAAGTGTACATCTCATTGAGGATGTTCATCAGAACAATTACGATGAAAATATTTATAGAAAAGGCAGAGAAAAGACAGAGGGAAGCCATGTTACAGCGTTGGGAAAGTGACTGGAGCTGAGATGCCAGGTGAGGACCAATAACATTGCTAGGTTGCTGATGGTAATCAATAAGGTTTTTTCTAAGACGTTTAAAAGATTACAGTTTCATTTTAGAGGCGTTAAAATTAACAAGCTAATTCTTGCCCCAGTTAACAACTGATTCGACCAGATTCCAATATGACGTTATCGAACTGATCAAACTCACTATGAAGACAGGAGTAAATACGTTGCTTAAAGTTGCAATAGAGAAGGGCGTTGTCTAAAACTATGATCGTCACATCTCGAAGGGAAACAGTACATATATTATTATTAATAATAATAATAATAATTATTATTATTATTATCAAGCTCATATTCTAAAATACTGTGTTAGCCCAAGATGCAGATTCTGTGATAAATATCCAGAAACCATTGATCATCTTGTATCAGGTTGCACGATATTGGCACCCACTGAATATAAAACCCGACATGACAGAGTGGGCCAATATCTGCACTGGAAAATTTGCAACTCCTATGGGAAGGAAACTGAAAGAAACTGGTACGAACACCACCCTGACCCGGTTACGGAGATAGGACCTGTTACAATTCTATGGGACTACACAATACACACTGACAAAACAATCAAAGCCAACCACCCAGACATTGTTATTAAAGACCACAAACAAAATAAGTGCCTCCTTATTGATATGGCAGTCCCTGCAGACTGCAATGTATCTTTGAAGATATTCGAAAAACTGTCAAAATACAAGGACCTTGAAATAGAAATCTCAAAAATGTGGCACATGGGAACATCAACAATCCCTGTTGTAGTTGGAGCCCTTGGACTGGTTGGAAAAGATTCCAGTAGGCTGATTGAAGTGATCCCTGGAAGTCCATGCCTCAAAGAGATACAAAAAATTATTCTGACAAGTACAGCCCACACTTTACGAAGGGCTTTATCTATGTAATTATTATTTTTTTTTTTTGCAGTGGAAAGTGTCATGATGCCATTTCTAACCTTAGGTCCCTGGGCAAGACCTGGAAAGAAATGTGTAAACGCCAGATATCAAAGGAAATAAAAATAATAATAATAATAATAATTACGGAAAACAGGAAATACAAAAAAAATTGTACTCACAAACGCAGCCCACACGAAATGCAAAATAATGTTTTCACGAGTACAGACCACAGGAAATACAAAAATCTGTACTCACAAGTACAGCCCACACCTTACGAAGGGCTTTAAGTATGTAAAATATGTGCGATTGTCTTTTTTTTTCAAAACTGCTCAGTGGAAAATGTCATGACGCCATTTCTGAGCTTAGGTCTCTGGTCGGGACCCGGAAAGAAATGAGTACAAACCAGAAACCAAAGGAAATAAAGCAATAATAATAACTATCCAATTCAAACTAACAGTGAAATAAAAAAACAGACCTGATATCATAAAAGACAAGAAATTCTGGAAGTCTATGCATGTTGACATAGGAGTACCATCTGAGAGAAACACCTCCATGAAAATTATGTAGGGATTGTCTAAATACAAGGACCTGGAGATCGAGATTAACAGGATGTTGGGAATGATGCCCGATACTGTACCAATAGTAATCGGAGCACTGGGCCTCGTGAGAAAAGGAATGGACAATTTTACTAACAGTGTCTCAGGTAGCATCAACTTACAAGTTACCCAGAAGATAGCCCTACTAGGAACATCCCATATACAAAGAAAAGTTCTATCAATGAAAGGACAATTTTCCGATAGGGCCTAAGGACCATAGTTTGGACCCGGCACTACAGGATACAAAGCAGGAAACATAACATACACAAATAATAATAATAATAATAATAATATCTCTCTGTAACCGTTCTCACAATTAATTTTTCTTGTCGAAAATATCTAAGCTCACCAATCACACTAAGTATGCAATAAATAATGCAACAATAGGAGCTGATAGGTTTGCCTATCGTCAATTTAACACATCAATCTGGTCTTTTAAACAGGAGTAGTGGTGTATCCCTTGTTTCTTGTATAGGATTGAGTTTCCGGTTCTTTCTAAATTTTATTTCAACTCAATACTTTTAACGTTTTTTTTTTAAATCCTGATTTTCAAATTTTTTTATTTTCCTATAATAGGAGTAGTTAGGTTCGCCTATTATCAAGTTTACCCCCCTCCGGGATTTTTGAACAGGAGTAGAGGTTTATCCCTTGATGCTTGTTTAGGATTGGGCTTCCAGTTCCTTCTAAAAATTTCTCATTCACGTCCACTCCCAGTAGACCCTTGCGTCTTAGCGGCATTTTCGCCTTGCTTGGGGCTGAAATGTTTTACAAAAAACATAAGGAATCTCTGTTCTACGGTATCGAGACATTCTTGTAGCAGAATCTTCTCAAATGTTATAGCAACATATTAGAGCAGGAGACAAGAGCAGACACGATAAAAATGGGGAAAAAATACAATAGATAATCGATTTTTGGAAAAAATTAATTCTGAATAAACCGTCGGCTATAGTTAATGAATATAAAATCTCTGGAAAATTATGGAGGCGGAAATGTGTTAAAATTAAAAAGAAAAGCAAATCATCAGAAAGAAAAACGAGTAGTTAACTTCATTTAGACAAGTGGTCTGAATTGTGAACGAAAATTTATGAATCGTATTTTTCGATTTTAAATATTTCTACTTCATTATTTTCATACATAGATTGCCAACTGAGTGCCCGGTAGTAATGCACGACTCCATAAGTCATTATTGTTTTTATAAAATGAAGATGAATATTTTTATTGAACCAAAAACTTGGAGAGTTGAGTTAAAGGGAAATAACTGAGACATACAGAAGAGGCATGGCACGTGGAACTAGTACAATCTATCCCGGTGGACGAAATAAAGGGTTCGATTCGAAATTACAATCACCTGAAGCAAACTGGTGCTTACAACGACCGAAACGTTGTGAATATGGCAATGAAGATGAGGATAACAGTCCGAATAATGTAAATAATGCAAGTAATCATAATACCTCATCTCAGAGATATAGATAGATATATAGAGAGACATGGACATAAAGGCCGGAGCGTACAACGGCAGAAAGTCTGTGAATATGGCAATGAAGATGAGGATAACAGTCTGAATAATGTAAATAATGTAAGTAATAATAATACCTCATCTCAGAGATATAGATAGATATATAGAGAGACATGGACATAAAGGCCGGAGCGTACAACGGCAGAAAGTCTGTGAATATGGCAATGAAGATGAGGATAACAGTCCGAATAATGTAAGTAATCATAATACCTCATCTCAGAGATATAGACAGATATATAGGGAGACATAGGCATAAAGCCTGGAGCATAGAACGTCCGAAACGTTGTGAATATGGCAATGAGGATAACAGTCTAAATAATGTAAATAATGTAGGTATTTTATTGACTGCAACTGAAGACACAACTATTAAATCCTGTCTCAATAGTAAGTTCCATATGGTCAGATTAGCAACTGTTCTAAAAATGACCTAAAATCTGCTGTTAACTCGCACAAGGATTGGCTTGTTAATTTTACCGCTCCTAAAACTAAACTGATCTCCATTAATCATTTAAGACACAGACACCTTTCTTCTTGCCAACAGTATGGCTGATGCTAACCACCAGAAGAATGACTCATTGTGCCTTCTCGGGCTAACATTCTCAGCTGACCTGAAGTGGAAAGATTATATTGAATCAAATGATAGCTCTGCTTGCGAGATAAGTTGGTTCACTGTGACAACATTTCTTGCCAGAATCTGTGTGAAATATTTATAAGTCTACCATTCGTCCATGCATTGAATATTTCTACCACACATGGTACGCGGCTTCTGCTATATAGAGAGAGGTTGTGGATAAAATCCAAAGAAGAATCTGAAATATTATTGGTCCTGACCCGGCATCTCAGATTCATTCAGTTTCCCAACGCCGTAACCTACCTTCCCTATGCCTTATCTTTAAGTGCTGACCAGGCTTGACGTTGCTTAACTCTGGTAATCTTAGGGGAATCGATGTTTCAACGTGATGTGGCCGTACTCCCTGAGGCAGATATGAACACGTTAAGATAGAAAGATATGAAGAGACTGAACACACACACACACACACACACACACACACACACACACACACACACATATATATATATATTAAGACATTTTTATGTTTAACATTCTTTTTATAGATACAAATATTTAAGCAAATGCTCTGTTTTATAATAAACATTATTAAACAACATTTACTGGCCTGAATGCCCGAGAAATTTTAATAGAATATTTTCGTCCTCCAACAGGATTCGAACCTGTATCCTATACGGAACCGTCATATAGCCTGACGTGCCTTTTTTACCGATTCGGCCACAGAGGATCGTTCACTTGCCACGGTCGAATTTAAATGAATGAGCAGATATAAACGCACGGGAAAGATTCATGGAAGATTGAAGTTTATAAGCAGTAAATTCGACCTTGCCAACCGAACGATCCTCTGTGACCGAATCGGTTAAGGCACGTCAGGCTATATGACAGTTCCGTATAGGATACAGGTTCGAATCCTGTCGAAGGACGAATATTTTCTATGACTATTTCTCGGACATTCAGGTCGGTAAATGTTATTTAATACTGTTTATTATAAAACAGAGCATTTACTTAAATATTTGTATCTATAAAAAGAACGTATATACATAAAAATGTCTTTCAATAACTGTCGAATTTTGTCCATTTTATAATGTGTGACACACAGACAGATACATATATATATATATATATATATATATATATATATATATATAGAGAGAGAGAGAGAGAGAGAGAGAGAGAGATGACATTCTCTTCTTCTCCCCCCAGCTATGGGTGAATATCAGGACAGATCTATAGCCTTGGATGAAAACTGTTCTACCGCAGAAAGAAATGGCAACCTACTGCGGGAAAAAGAGTAATGTATATTCGTCCAATATGCAGTTATACACGGCAGGACAAAATCTCTAACCTTGATCTTTTGATCAAATGCGGTGTCGGATGTATTGAATCTTTTCTGATGCAATCACAGTTCAGATGGGCTGGTCATGTCATCAGAATGAGTGATGATCGGATGCCGAAAATCTTCATGTCTAGCCAACTTTTTCATGGTAAGCGTAACGTAGGCTGTCCTTGGTTACGCTTCAAGGACAAGCTTAAATACAATTTAATTGCTGAAAATATCCCTATAGAGGAATTCAAACTTGCTGTTGAAACCGAGCAAACTGGAGAAACACCTTCTACCGAGGTATAACTAAGTTTGAAAAGAATCGTCTCAAGCATCTGAGAGAATTCAGAATTAACACTAAATCTCGGGCTAATACATCAGCCCATATGACGGTCAACCCTTCAGTATGCCCTTCGTGTTGACTTGTTTGCAAATCCCGTGCAGGATTGTTGTCTCATACGAAACATAAACATAAAAACTGAACTGAAAGACACTCATACGTCGAAAACGACGGGAGAGTCCATTGTATATTACATAACAGAGAAATCCAAAGTTACATGATGAGTATAGGCTATTTCAACTAACGCTGAATGCGCCAGCCTTATTCAACTTAAACGGTGGACTGTATTCAGTGCCGGAACTAAAGCTTTCAAATTTAATATTTAACAAAGACAGTAGTTGAAAAATTGATACGGAGTTAACCCATGACTCAGTAGACAAGACACATGGCAGATAACAAACTGAATTTGTAATAGTTTTGATATGATAGCTGTAAATCTTGAAGTTGAAGTGAAGTATCATTGTGAAAAAAAAAAGACATTACAGGTGTAGGCATTAGTTTTCCCACAAACACATACATATACATATATGTATCCACATGTGCCAACCATAATGCCTACATCTGTATGTGCGTGTATTTCTGAGTATGTATGAATGGCATTCCAAAACGGACACAGAGGAACCCGAGAGGTGATAAGAGTGTTGGAGGAAGTTATCTGTCTTAAAAGAAAAGAAGCTACACAAATTCAACGCAGATATTAACTTTAAAACCCCAAATTGGGTTTATAACAATTAATTATATCAAAAAAATTGTTCCCACTAAACCAATACCAAAATATTCTTACCTTACTTACCATTATGATTGTCACATATCTTCACAATCATACTTCCCGTCCCCTTCAAGATTAGAGCCAAATTTATAACTATCATACCAAAACTGTTACAAAGTCAGTTCTGTGCCATGCGTGATACACGCTTAGGCGATCATGTATCTTTCGATACATGACGGATGAGGCAGATTTTTTCTCGTAGTAGAGTGTCAGTTCATTCTGCGGTAGACCAGTTGCAATCCAAGGCTATAGAACCCAGTCTGTCCTGCCATTTACCATAGCTGGCGGGGAGAGGGGATTCATACCTTTCCCAAGGGTATTAGCACGTAAGTTAATGTAATGGATTCGACTGGAATTCGAACTCGACTCTCCGATTCCTCAATCCGAGCCGCTATCCATTAATCCTTTTTCCCGCAGTAGGTTGCCACTTCCTTCTGCGGTAGACCAATTACCATACAAGGCTATAGTACCCAGTCTGTTCTGCTATTTATCCATAGCTGAGTGGAGAAGGAGAGAATTGACACCTTTCCTAAGGGTATTAGCACGTAAATGAATTTCATGGATTCGACTGGAATTCGAACTCGGCTCTCCGGTTCCTCAATCGGAGACGCCATCCATTAATCCACTATGCATCCTCTCACAAATTCCAAATTACACTAATTGCAAATTAAAATACCTATTATTTGTACTATCAATATAAATGTAATAGTCTGTAATACACAAGCAATCAACATATTTTAAATTTTCAATGTTGATTTCATCATCATGACCGCCATATTCACATACAGATCTCTAAGCAGTGGGCTTATGTAAAGCCTAAGCAGGTAGAAAAATAAATATATATATATATATATATATATATATATATATATATATATATATATATATATATATATATATATATTTAAAAGAAAGACATTCGAATGACATATTTTAAAGAAAGACATTCGAATGACGAACACAAAAACAGAGAATATCTCAGATCGAGAATACTTAACATTGAAAAACATAAAGGAAAAAAATTAATTATTTTTAATAATATGTGAAAATCTCCACCCTTTACCTGAAGACGGTCGTGAGACCAGAAACACGTGTTGTAAAACTATGAAAAATAAAGAATAATATTTTTTTAAAAACATTCTTTTTAATATACACACTTTTCTCTCGTTGGAACCGTTATAACCTCTTCATTATATATATATATATATATATATATATATATATATATATATATATATATCACTTGCATCAATGATAAGGGCATAAAATGGAAAACTCGCGAAGAATAAGCAGTCAGTTGCTGAGACCCCTGAAGTGTTGATGGGCGGGTCCGCCTACGGAAGTCTGGAGTCGGGATGATGAAGATAACATCAATCACAAAGCTTTTACTATCGACACTGGGTACTAAATTCAATCCCTCTTCTATATTCACATACGCTCTAAACCTAATATTAAGCAATTTAAAACATAACTATATAACATACCTTAAAACTATATTTTATCATATACTTCAATTTGTATATGTATTTTATCATATATATATATATATATATATATATATATATATATATATATATGTGTGTGTGTGTGTGTGTGTGTGTGTGTGTGTGTATTTAAGGAGCAAATTCTCTTTTAGACATGTTTTGTCAAATAATTTTCAAACATCTACTGTCTACTTAATTTTAGCATAATCCGATCATAGTCACGGATATTTTTTCCGTGTATTAGAATCAAATGATGCAAGAAATGCTCTGTAACAGTGAAAATCACTTTTATTTCCTAAGTATCTGTCTATATGTTTGTGAGGATGTATTATGTACACTATTTACATTATTCGGACTATTGTCCTCATCTTTGTTGCCATATTTATTACAACGTTTCGGCCCTTCAGTATCTGTCTATATTTTTGAGATGAAGTATTAAGTACACTATTTACATTATTCGGATTATTGTCCTCATCTTTGTCACCATATTTATTACAACGTTCCGGTTCTGTATACACGTATACATGCGTGTTTGCGTGTGCGAAGAAGTTTTATTCCGTCTGACTACATAGTCGACCGAACTGAAAGATGGTAAGAACACATCCCCAAAATTCCCCCATTGTTGAAAAAAAACTTTGCTACACACAGTCCCAACATCGAAATAAGATGACAATTGAATTGCGTATGTATGCGTGTTCGAACATATGGATATATGTGTGAGCTTGGTCCCGCATTGTTTATATATGTATGCGAACCATAATGCCTACACTTGTATGTGTGTATGTCTGCGTGTGTATGAGTGTCATTCCCAAAACGGACACAGAAGAGAACCCCGCATGAAACACAATCAAACAAAAACTGACATAGTCTCCAATTTAAAAAAATAAATCAGTCTCTCTGCAGATTGCATAAGCGTGAAACCCAGGGTTTACACTCATATCCAGTCAACTATATATATCTATATATATATGTGTGTGTGTGTGTGTGTGTGTGTGTGTGTGTGTGTGTGTATGTGCGTGTATAATATTAGTTGTCAATATATATATAAAGACATTTTTATGTTTAACATTTTTTTTTATAGATACAAGTATTTAAGTAAATGCTCTGTTTATAATAAACAGTATTAAACAACATTTACCGGCCTGAATGTCCGCGAAATTTTCATAGAAAATATTCGTCCCTCGACAGGAATCGAACCTGTATCCTATATGAAGATTTCTCGGACATTCAGGCCGGTAAATGTTATTTAATTCTGTTTATTATAAACAGAGCGTTTACTTAAATACTTGTATCTATAAAAAGAATGTTAAACATAAAAATTAAATAATTGTCGGACTTATATATATATATATTTCCAAGAGGATAGAAACCAGGTAGAGCTCAATGTCCAGGACAGTGCGAGAATATAATATAAAAGGCTCAAACACTAATATTCCATGGTTATAATTTATTACATTGGAATCGTAATGACGATCCAATTCATCAGAAATTCAAAAAGAAATCGGAAAATATCTTTTTGAATTTTTAGTTCTGATGATTTGGATCATGTAATAAATTATAACCATCAAATATTAATGTTTGAACCATTTATACATAGATACATATATAAATATATATACATATATATATATATATATACATATATATATATCGACAGAGAGAGAGAGAGAGATATTAAAAGACTGAAATAGATATGAAGAGACTGATAAATAGATAGATACTGAGAGATAGATATGAAGAGACTGATAGATAGATAGATAGATAGATAGATAGATATGAACAGAATGAAATAGATAGATATGAATAGACTGATAAACAGATAGATACTTAGATAGATAGATAGATATGAAGAAACTGATAAATAGATAGATACTTAGATAGACAGATAGATAGATAGATATATAGATGGATAGATATGAACAGACTGAAATAGATGGATAGATATGAAAAATCTGATAAGCACATAGATAGATAGATAGATAGATATGAAGAAACTGATAGATAGATTCATAAAAAGATAGATTGCTATAAACAGATAGAAACCTATTAACAGATAGATAGATAGAGAGAAAGATAGAGAGATAGAGAGAAAGAGAGAGAGAGAGAGAGATATGAACAGACTCATCTAGCGAGAGGTCGCTAACTAAACCAGCTAGCTAGATATTGTGTGTTATATATCAAAGGAAAGTACAGAGAAATATAAGTTGTGTCTTCTTTCTTCTTCGCTAATCTGAAAGAAACATTATCTCTCGTCCTTCGCCAAGATCTTTAAATCCAATAACTGTCTGCTGCTCGTTCCGCTGGGACGGTTCTAAAGTGTTCCTTTTAAGAGACATCAATCCGAAAAATTGACAAGTTCTCACAAGAAATACAGCCTCGAATTTTGGGCATTATACGATTCCATTTGCAATACATGCTGCTCTTGTACACAACTTCAAACGTGTAGAATCCAGCTGCAGAATTTCAAAGAGATGAAGATCGGAACCAAAGATTATATGTCAGTGAATTCTTTATATTACGCGTAAATCTGTTTATCAACATACAAGCTTCCGATTTATAATGTCAGGCCTCATATATATTTTTTTTTTTGCATGAAACGTTAAGAATCCTGATGAAGCGAAAGTTTCAAAATTGACTTTTGAGATTATTCTCAGAACTAACTATTTTCAAGATCATCTTCTTCTTCAAGGTGCCATATCCGTTCATGGTGTAGGCGATCAAGAATCTCACATAACTTCCCAAGTCCTTTCTAGTTCTTGGTAAGAATTTGTCGTTTTACTATTCCTCTCATTCTCTGTTCCCTTACCCACTTACACAAGATTGATTTCTTTCTCTTCCTCTTGCTTTCAATATGACTTGTGAATGTTAACTTCTTCAAGTTTTCTGTCCTTATTATGTATTCTAGAAATTTCCACCGTGTTTTTCTGATTTAGTTTGGTTTGGTTTGGTTTGTTTACGGCATATCAACCTCAATGGGTTATTTAATGCCGACAAGATTTATTATTTCTGGTAATATTTTTTCTTCAAAAATGTATTGCTTGTAATAATTTTTTTTTACGAAGTATTTCTGTTATTAAACCTATCTTTACACTTTCATAGTGTTTTGACACCAGTTTGGGTGTTATCTATTTACCCTTAGTTGGGACCTTAACAGGTGCTGCCACCCCGGGTCAGGGTGGACCTGGGATCACCAGCAATTAAGAGGTGGTTCCACGCTCCTCGAAACCTCCTGATCAGAGGCCTTGCTGTTGCACGTAGTTTATCGTCATACCCAGGACGCGGATGTAGTTTATCGTCTTACCCAGGAAGCGGGTGTAGTTTATCGTGATACTCAAGACGCGGATGTAGTTTATCGTCATCCCCAG
>OZ038509.1:80981547-80984047 GCA_964036315.1 Acanthosepion esculentum
TTCAAAAAAAAAAAAATTCTTCAAATTCAATATATATTTCTGCTTTAAATGACTCACAAAAGCTTGATAAACTGTCAAAAAAAAACAAACTCTGACTTGAGTGGCTCTTGAGAATTATATAAGGTGTATTTTAGTATATGAAAACGTTATCCCGGCCTCGACATCCAATTTTTGTAAAGCTTTTTAACTTAGAGAAAGCATATAGCAACCTTTAATTCAGTATCACTTTTGGTGTCAAGATTATTCAAACTCTATTACATATTTCTTGCAGTTGACAGCGAATAACAGAGACCGTAGAAAACAGAAACGCGGATAAGTGCGAACAGTGTATACTGAAATAAGACAGGCAGTCGACTGCCCTTCGCTGAAGCAGACGATTCCTACTGAGAACTGTGAGGATTAATATGGATAGACACAATTTATTGATTTATTACGCTTCGGGGAATATCGTTACTAGGACAAAATCATCGAATATCCATCGCTGAGTAATTAAGTCTACATTGGTATAGTATGAAAAAAATAAAAACAAAAAAGAACGAGAAAGTGTTTCCATCGAAAATGTTACTCTGGCGACGGCAGGCCTGGTTTTCCAAATTGAAGGTTGCAACACAATTGCCAGCCCTTAATAATTGCAACGCGAGAGGAGGACAAAGCAACGATAAATACGTGGCTAATAAGCTGATAGGTCTTTGTGCAGAAAATGACAGGACATCAGCAATATTAGTAAGGTTCCCACGAATGTGAGTGATGAGTTAAAATCTTCAAGGTTTCTTTTCATATCTATAACTTCATAGTCTAATGTGTGAAATTGATCAGAATATTTCAATGAAAAGCAAGAGAAATAAGATGAAAGAAATACTAGTGAAAAATGAATAATAATTGCCAAGGCTTCATCTAAGAAATTCAGACAACTTAAGACTATTACTACTTAGTGGAAAAGAGAAATAAGATGAAAGAAATACTAGTGAAAAATGAATAATAATTGCCAAGGCTTCATCTAAGAAATTCAGACAACTTAAGACTATTACTACTTGGTGGAAAAGCAAGAGAAATAAGATGAAAGAAATACTAGTCAAAAATGAATAATAATTGCCAAGGCTTCATCTCAGAAATTCAGACAACTTAAGACTATTACTACTTGGTGGAAAAGTAAGAGAAATAAGATGAAAGAAATACTAGTGAAAAATGAATAATAATTGCCAAGGCTTCATCTAAGAAATTCAGACAACTTAAGACTATTACTACTTGGTGGAAAAGCAAGAGAAATAAGATGAAAGAAATACTAATCAAAAATAGATAATAATTGCCATGCTTCATCTCAGAAATTCAGACAACTTAAGACTAGTACTACTTGGTGGAAAAGCAAGAGAAATAAGATGAAAGAAATACTAGTCAAAAATAAATAATAATTGCCAAGGCTTCATCTCAGAAATTCAGACAACTTAAGACTATTACTACTTGGTGGAAAAGTAAGAGAAATAAGATGAAAGAAATACTAGTGAAAAATGAATAATAATTGCCAAGGCTTCATCTCAGAAATTCAGACAACTTAAGACTATTACTACTTGGTGGAAAAGCAAGAGAAATAAGATGAAAGAAATACTAGTCAAAAATGAATAATAATTGCCAAGGCTTCATCTCAGAAATTCAGACAACTTAAGACTATTACTACTTGGTGGAAAAGTAAGAGAAATAAGATGAAAGAAATACTAGTGAAAAATGAATAATAATTGCCAAGGCTTCATCTAAGAAATTCAGACAACTTAAGACTATTACTACTTGGTGGAAAAGCAAGAGAAATAAAATGAAAGAAATACTAATCAAAAATAGATAATAATTGCCATGCTTCATCTCAGAAATTCAGACAACTTAAGACTATTACTACTTGGTGGAAAAGCAAGAGAAATAAGATGAAAGTAATACTAATCAAAAATAGATAATAATTGCCAAGGCTTCATCTAAGAAATTCAGACAACTTAAGACTATTAAAAGCAAGAAAAATAAGATGAGAGTAATTCTTGTCAAATATGCTTATTATTACCATGAAAATGCATTAATATCGATTTTAATATAATATTGATTGGATAGGATTTTGCAACTATTATTCTTTGGGAATAATCTGGAAATTTTTGTGAGATATCACATTAATGAAATATATTTTATCTGGGCTGTTTATGGAGGATATATATGTATAAATAAGAATTTTTCATTACAATTTTTACTTCTTTTCAGGAACTCATAAAACGTTATCTATATTTATAATTAATTTTAATATTATAATCAGAAACTGCCAAGATAGATTCTGAAAATTTGACTATGTTTGGTTGGCTCATAACAAGTTGCTTGTGACAACTGATTTGCATAATGTAATTTGCGATAGTGACATCTGAACAATTCTCAGAGGGATAAACATTCGAGAAAGATCATTGTTTTATGGATAAAGACGTTTAAGAAAAACACAAACATACATACATACATATATATATATATATATGAAGAA
>OZ038509.1:80986547-81009047 GCA_964036315.1 Acanthosepion esculentum
CTTAAAATAATTGTCGGACTTTGTCCATTTCATAATGTGTGGCGTCATTTATTTACATTCGAATACGCTTTGAGCAGATATGAATGTACGTGCGAGATTCATGGAAGATTGTAGTTTAAACACAGTAAAATCCTCCGTGGCTTGTTCGGTTAAGGCACGTCAGGCTATATGACGGTTGCGTATGGGATATAGGTTCGATTCCTGTCGGAGGACGAATATTTTCTATGAAAATTTCTCGGACATTCAGGTTGTTTAATATTGTTTATTATAAACAGAGCATTTACTTAAATATTTGTATCTATAAAAAGAATCTATAAAAAGAATCGATATCTGTCTTTATATATATATATATATATATATATATATATATATATATATATATATATATATATATATATATATATGAAGAAAGAAAGAACAGTAAGATATATAACCCGGTCTTCTTATTGATATTTTTTATTTTTACAAAATAGTTCTCAATATTAAAAAAATCGGAGACTTCAGAAAGCCATGGTAAAATTCAGTTTCGCTCCGTCAGACCCTGCGGTTTCAAAACAATGTGTCGCTTGTAATCTGTCTTTCACTCGCCCGACGGTTTCAGTGGTGATCCCTTGGCATTGACTTGTTTCTGCAGCCTACAAATCATCAAGAGTTATGGTACACAACAGATTTGAGATGCCCCCCAAAGGAAATAGTGAAGTGGGGGATAGATCTGATATAGTTGTGAGTCATGAGAATACTGATGCTTTTCCATTCGAAACAGTATCCTAGACGGAACCGACATATGGCCTGACGATAGCTACAAAGAAAGCGCCTGGTTCGTCAGTAACACGAATTTAACCAGTTAGCTCCTGGCTTATTCTGATTTCACACGGCTTTTAGCAACATTCGCCATAACCATGGCGGATTTTTCTTCACCAATTCTACTCTTTGGTCGGCCACATCTCTCACAGTCAGCATCCGAGCCAGATTCTTGGAAGCGTTTGATCAAATTGGTTGATATTGGCATGGCTCAATGGTTGTTCTCGCTCAGGGTGATTGAGGTTGAAATCTTGAGCTAAAGAGCGGTGTGTCGCCCCCATCTCTTCCGAAACATAAAAAACAATTCAACTCTTTCTTGTATTGTTAGTTTCTCATCCATAATTAAATCAAATCTGAAACAGAAAAAAATGAAGATGGGTACTAATTAAAATATTTTTTTATTATGTTCTCTTTATAAATGATTAAATCATTACACATTTGCCGGTAACAGAGAGGCTTAACGTCTTTGTTTCCTCTTCCACTGCGACGAGGATGGTGCACGACTTCCGGGACACCATCCATCTATCTATCTATCTATGTTTGTTCATTTCTTTCTTTCTATCTATCTATCTATCTATCTATCTACCTATCTATCTATCTCAGTCATTTTATATCTATCTATCTATCTATCTATCTATCTATCTATCTATCTATCTATCTATCTATCTCAGTCTGTTCCTATCTATCTATCTATCTATCTATCTATCTATCTATCTCAGTCTGTTCATATCTATCTATCTGTCTATCTATCTATCTATCTATCTATATAGATCGGTAAAAGCACGTCAGGCGATATGACGGTTCCGTATAGGATACAGGTTCGATAACTGTCGGAGGACACATATTTTCTATGACAATTTCTCGGACATTCAGGCCGGTAAATGTTGTTTAATACTGTTTATTATAAACAGAGCATTTACTTATAGTATGTATCTATGAAAAAGTATGTATAGACATAAAAAATATCTTAAAATAATTGTCGGACGTTGTTCATTTCGTATATATATATACATATATATTGTTTTTATAGGAAATAACACTGTCTAGTGTGTAAAAAATTCATCCATTAACATCCGCTTTTGTGTAACGTCTGTGCTGCCATTGATTCTCAATGTACGGGTCGTGGCTCATTTATGGAAAATAATCTCTTGATATTTGCTTCTTAGCTTAGGTTAAATTTAACGTAGGTTTTATTCTATTGGTTGATCTGAGTAAAGTCCACTAATCTTATAACCCCTCCCCACTTTTTTCTTTTTTTTTCTTAAAAAGATGTATTTTGCTTTTAAATCTGAATAAATCGTTCACTCGCCAGTAATTTACAATCATCTGATGAGATGCGATGATACGCATCGAAACACGCCTGCAATTTTGTAGCGATTTTGACATGTTTTTCGATGTAATATCCTGAGATAAAGTATATATATATATATATATATATATATATATATATATATATATATATATAAACTGATAATCTCCTACAAAAACAAAATTCTTAAATTGCCATATTAGTAAAAAATTTTATAGCAGTTATGAATAACACATTTCAAAAAAACATATTTCGATTTGCATTTTATTTTTTCGTTTCTGGTTCTACCTGAGCTTTACGAAAAAGAAAATAGTTTGCATGCCTGATGATGACCGGAGGATCCGTCGAAAGTACTTACATATTTAAGGAAGGCCTAATACAGTTTATAATTGAAAAATAAAAGGATCATAACATTCATCGAGTGGTTAGTGAGTTAATGCATCTTTAAAATTTAGTTAGTGAAGTGAATGCGCCATTTTATATCAATAACTTTACTAATTTACTTTTTGTATGAATGATTCATTGTTATATATATATATATATATATATATATATATATATATATATATATATATATATATTACGAAATAGACAAAGTACGACAATTATTTTAATATATTTTATTGTTATCCATTATTTATATAGACACAAATATTTAAGTTCATGCTCTGTTTATAATAAACAGTATTAATAAAAATTTACCGGCCTGAACGTCCTAGAAGTTTTCATAGAAAATATGTGTCCTTCGACAGGAATCGAACCTGTATCCTACAAGAACCGTCATATAGCATGGAATCGTCATATAATCATGGAAAATTGTAGTTTTAAAACAGTAAATCAACCTTCCTAAGAAGACGCTCCTCTGAAGCACGTCAGGATTTATGACAGTTCCGTGTAGGATACAGGTTCGATTTCTATTGAAGGACACATATTTTCTATGAAAATTTCACGGAAGTTCAAGCCGGTAAATGTTGTTAATACTGTTTATTATAAACAGAGCATTTACCTCAATATTTGTGTCTATATAAATAACTTATAGAAATATTTGTGTCTGTATAAATAACTTATAGAAACAATATATATTGTTTATATTTAGGCACCAATTTTTCATTGATGCATGTTTCATTAAATAATATAGACAAGTTTTGTCTATTTATTTTAAGTAAGTGCCTTTCGTATTGTCTGATAAGCTTAATAACATTATCATTGAAAGACGAAAGGAAATCACCATATTGATACATGTTTAAATCAAATCTAAGCTTTCGGCTTACATAAGCCATTATCAAAGATGACAATTACATTTCAATATAGCAAACAGTACACGGACGAAACAATAATGATAGTTGCATGAAAAATTTCAAAGCAACAAATTCGTGTATACGAGACACGGAAGCGAAAATCGCGTCGCTGCTCGTGATGTCTCACTTGACTACGCGAGAGTGAAAACGAGAAGTATTATAGAAGTATTAGTATAAACCAATGGCTTATGTTATCAATTATAGGCATTTAAGAATGTTTGTAGAGATTTCTTAGTTTATTTTGTTCAGGTTAGGTTTCAAGAAATTTTATTTTTTGTTTATTGTTTTCATGTTTAAGTTTAGTTGAGTTTTCAACAAGGATTTTCCGGAATTGTGTAACCCGCCAGGCATGTTGTTTTAAATGCCTAAAAACCTTAGACTTATCATTCATTTTTAGGCATTTAAAACAATACTTTCTTGCCCATCTTATCTTTGTAGTGAAAAAAGCAAGGGCTAGATTTAAAAATTCAAATGCTAAGCACTGACTCATTGATTTTGTTAGAAATTAAAAAGACTCGAATTTACAAACTTTGCTTAACACACACGCAAAAGCGAATGCAAAATAAAACTCGTGAATTTTCAGACATTGTTGCGAAATGGTTTTCGGCCAATAGAAAACTAGGAAACATTTAAAAAAAAAGTTCCAATAATCTTCAATTCTCAGAAACAAATTCTTTTACGGACCTTTTTGCGAGCCGATGCGAAATTTGGTCGTCATCCAATGGAAAGACCCGAATCATATCCGGGGATGAATGTCCAAATGACATTTTAAGAGCACCACAAACAAAATAAAAGATGGGCTAGTTCGTTTGTCACCAGAAAACAGGAGACGAGCGTATTAACACGCCCCTTGACAAACGTCAAGCAATGGTTTTTATTATCTCTACCTTTCTCCCTCACCTCTTTTATACTTGATAAACGAACGGAATATTTTAAGACTGAGTGATTCAAAGACATTCCTACCCTACGATAACGCTCATACATACATACATACATACATACATACATACATACGTTCCTGCCTGCATACACATAAACTCAATCTTGCAAGGACTACTACGAACATTTTGACGACCTTGTATCAACCAAAATACATTAATTTTATTTGTAGAGACCTTAATTGATTTATATGTATATAAATTTGTTGTTTCACTTTACAATTTGATTTTCTTGTTTTATACTCCTCTTGTGGTGGGTATCTAACTACAAAGGCCAAATCAAACTAACTGTTTCAACACTCATACACTTCACGATAACTGATAACACACTATACCTGTAATGTGCCCAGTGAGTCTCACATTATCCAAGATATATATATATATATATATATATATATATATATATATATATATATATATATATATATATATATATATATATATATTAGGTCATCCCATAAGTTCTGTCCGAATTTTAACTTTTTGTTAAAATGAACGAAATTTAAAGAGTATTTTATAATGTCTAATGGAGCTGAACATTATTTTTTATGTTTAGATGCATTTAAACTGATCAAATCTTATTTCAGAGAACAATAAAATTAAATTTTGTTTGATTAAAACCCTGCTAACATGGAAGTACCCAAGAATCATTTGAGGCACATAATGCTTTATGAGTTCAAGAAAGGAAACTCAGCAGCCGAAGCGGCTAGAAACATTCACTCAGTTTATGGAGAGGAATGTGTGAATGAAAGAACTTGCAGAAGATGGTTTGCAAAATTCAGAGGTGGAGATTTCAGCCTTGAAGATGAAGATCGAACCGGACTTTCCAGTTGAGTTTGATGAAAAGCTTCTTGAAGCAGCCCTTGAAGAAAATCCTGCTTTATCAGTTGATGAATTGGCAGTGGTTCTCAGTTCAAACCATACAACTGTTCATCATCATCTTCAACAACTTGGAAAAATTCCTAAACTTGGAAAATGGGTGCCTCATGAATTGTCTGAAAACAACCCCAAATCCCGAGTTGACATCTGCTCTTCTCTCCATTCTCGCCAACTTGTTTCACCTTTTTTGGATAGACTTGTGACTGGCGACGAAAAATAAATCTTTTATCGAAATGTTAAGCGTCGTAGACAGTGGCTTGGTAAAGGGGAAGGACCCCAGGCACAGCCAAGAATGGAACTTCATGGGCAAAAGGTTCTTCTTTCAATCTGGTGGGATTGCCAAGGAATAATCCACTTTGAATTCTTACCACCTAATGCAAAAATTAATGCTCAAATATACTGTCAGCAATTAGAGCGTTTGAACCAAGCTTTGAGGAAAAAAAGACCTGCTCGAGTGAATCGAAAATGGGTGATGTTTCATCAAGACAATGCCCGACCGTACACAGCAAGAATCACGTCACAAAAGATCGAAGATCTTGGTTGGTAGAAAATTCCTCATCCACCTTATTCTCCCAACCTTGCTCCTTCAGACTACCATTTGTTTCGTAGTTTACAGAATCATTTGGAAGAAACAGCTTTTGTAACACAGGAAGAGGTTAAGACTGACATTTGTGAGTTCTTCGAATCAAAGCCAAAACAATTTTACAGTAATGGAATTAGTAAGCTTGTTAATAGATGGAAGGAAGTCATAGATAATCAGGGAAAATACATTGTTGATTGAATCTGTAATTAAATGTAACATTTGGTCACTTGTTTTCTTTATTCAAAATTCGGACAGAACTTATGGGATGACCTGATATATGGGGTATCCACAAAATCATATGGTTGTGGCATAAAAACATCATTAATTGTTATCTGAAACATAAAAATATTTATACCATTAAAGAAGTTTAATAAGAGCATATTAATCCGTAACACAGATTGACTTGATACCTCTACTAATTTTTTGTTAATGACTATTTAAAATTGTCTAAAGACTTTGTGGAAACCTTGTATGAAGTATCGACATTTTATATATATTAAAAACAGTTTTGATAAGAATATTTGCGTGGTCGTCTATAACGATTTTTACGAGCGCGTCAATAACGGCAAACGCGTTCAGGAACTTTCATTACGGATAGAAGCTGCAACGAGGAACCATCGTTTATTTATTTTATTACAAGAATTTACAAATAGGAACGATTAATTAGCTTATCTTCATACTCTGCCTGGTGGCAAACGCTGCTGGTGGCGCCAGGGGTGGCGGTCCCGCCATAGCCACCGAAACCGTGATATCACCCCTGGTCGGCGGCTGATGAAGACAGGGTATCGCACGTGTTAACACACGTTGTATGTTAAAAATTTGTCGAATGATTACGAATTGTTTCGAGAACAATCTGGAGGTGGAGAAGCGATTGAGATGTGATATGTGGAAATAGGAAGACTTGTTTTGTTTTTACTTCAGGGGAGAAGGGATAAATTCAGATGTGAAGGAATCAATTTTATTCCTGGTACTGGCATCAGTGTCTAGCAGAAATGACAGATAAACACTATACATGACAGAAAATTAGGGGCTTTTTTTCATAGCGAGGGAACGAATAGATTTGATAACATATTCAGGTTGGTTGTACCCAAGGTGACAGATAAATAGTATACACAACAGAAAATGAGGATTTTTTTTAATAAGAAGAGGAGGAATAGACTTCATCTCAGATTTGGTTGCAAGAGGTAAACGACAATTAAACACAGGGAAACCATGTTAGAAAGATATTTGGAAAGATTGTTAAATAAAATAAATTTTCAAGTAATAAAGTTTTCTTTTCGATCAAACACATAATGGAAACAAAACACGTCACTGTCAATGTTAAAGTAAAGAAAACAGACCGACGGCAAGTGAGAATGTTTATATAGGGTGACACAAAAAAAGGGAATTTTTGAAGTGCGTATTGCCAAATACGAGCAAGTGGCAACACTGCGAGACAGTGACCTTGAGCAAGTAAACATTTCGCCATTTTAGTAACGAGAATGAAATTCACAGTATCCCAGCTGTGGTGTTGCAGCAGTCAATGAGGAATCTCAACAGCAGATTTCAAGAATGCATTCGTACAGGAGGACGCCATCTACAGGACGTAATTTTAAAAAAATGAAAATTCCATCATTGTTTCTTAAATGGCATATTTTAAGGTTTCAATTACTATGAATGAAATATTTTTCTTCCATCACTCTTGTGTTTATTAGATTGTTAAAAAGTTCCCATTTTTTTGGGTCACCCTATATTTCTGACAAAATTTAAATATGGTTGCCGACCTTGGCATAAATGTGACATTTTCCGTCATTTTGAAATCGTGTTAACTCTTTGAGACCTGCGTTCCCGAACAATTTTAACCGAACGAAGCCGAAAGAAATTTCTGGGGCAGATAATGGGGAAAGATGTCTTGGAAAATGTGACACTCACGAAGCTCATTGAAGGAAAGAAGACGAAGGAAGTGTGTAGACCACGATATACCATGACAGCAAAGTAAGGTACAATTTAGCGAGGTGATTCTCAGACGTCTTAGAAAATGTGACACTCACGAGGCTCGTTGAAGGCAAGAAGGCCAAGGAAGTGTGTAGACCACGATATACCATGGCAGCAAAGTAAGGTACAATTCAGCGAGGTAATTCTCAGAGGTCTTAGAAAATGTGACACTCACGAGGCTCGTTGAAGGCAAGAAGGCCAAGGAAGTGTGTAGACCACGATATACCATGGCAGCAAAGTAAAGCTCATTTCACCGAGGCGAGTCTGAGCGAACAAGAATTCTACTAGGGTTAATTATTGGTAATCAAAAAGTTAACATAAAATGACACGGTATTGATAGCAGAAACAGAAACTACAAAAAAATCCTTCAGAAGTTACTGAAGGAAAGCGAGAAGAAAGGACTATGCATCAACTGCAAGAAGACAGAATGAATAATTGTTAGCAAAAGAGACCAAAGTACGAATTGCAAATCGGAGATACCTAAATCAAACAAGTGCGGAAATTAAAATATCTGGTAAGTGTTTTAACAGAGAACTGAAAGCGTGACACTGAAATCCGAAGACGTATTGGGATAGTCAAAGATACCTTCCAAAAGCTAAACAGAATAAGAAAAATAGAAAAACTTCGCTAGAAACAAGAAAAAAGAGTCCTAAACTGTTACATGATATCTATCCTCCTGTATGGCAGTGAATACTGGACAATCTCCCCAATGATGAAGAAAACACTTGAAGCAATAAAAATGGTGTTCTACAGAAGGATGTTGAGGATGCCATGAACCGAACATGTGAGAAACGATGAAGTTTTAGAGAAAATGAAAACACAAAGGAAACTTATACTTAAAATCAGGGAAAAATAGTTGACATTTTAGGAGACATAATGAGGAAGGAGGACTTGGAAAATCTGATACTCACAGGACTGATTGAAGGCAAGAAGGAAAATGGCAGAAAAGGGTTTAGCAGAAATAACAGAAATACAAATATTTATATTTTTATCAATTTCAACGTCATTTTTAATGGATGCCCATACCATAGTAGACGCCCCGTTTATTATTAAACAGCCTATTCAATTATTATCGTCTACCGGGCTGAATATACGAGAAATCTTATTCAAGAAATATATGATGGCGATCGCTTCTTTTTCTCTGATAAGATCTCTCGAATACTCCGGTTGGTTGGCTGATTTTGCTTAACGGCACATCAACACCTCTATGGGTTATTTACTGCCGAAATCTAAATATACTGTACAATTTTATAACTTCTGCTAAATATTTTTGAACGGAGTTGTATTCCTCCAACTACAGACGAAATATATTGCTGAACATTTTGCTATAAAATGTAATGTTGATAATCTTATATATAAAGTCAGTGTGTTTGTGTGTTTGAGTATGTGTGTGTCCAAGCCTAGAAAGGTTAGGCGCAGGGAACGATTTTCGTTGAGCTCAGATTCAAGATTGCCAGATTATGTGAGGTTATAAATATATATTAATATATTATACTAGCCATTATCGTTGCTTTCATGGCTCAAGGTGAGTAACTCTTATTTTCCTTTTGTATCCCACATTGCAGCTAGCTTAAAAGCCGCCTTATCGGGCAACATTTAAGCTAGCTCCCGTGGAGGACTCTTGGCTCAGCCATTATCACAATAGCTAGGGAGGAGTAGATGCGATATGCATCAATAAACTACAGAAGAACACAAAATTTATCATTGCATTTAATTGTTTAATTGAATTAATGTTTAAGCTTACGTTTTAAAAGTTCAACCATAATTCCTTCGCTGCTATTTAATTTAAAGACGATTTGATGTACGTAGGTCCTTATTTTCCGCACAAACAATAATTTTTATTTCATGAGTGACAGAAGAGGCGACAATTTATAAGATAAAATTAATATAGTGTAAAGAATGGAAAATAGAAATCAGAATTAGTTATATATTCAACATTTGAAGAGTTAGACAAACATAATAGGTAATTGAATAAAACCTATATTATAGAATCTATATGAATAAATGTGAAATTGGAGCTCAATTCTCCCACGAATTCCGAGATTAAAGGACCCCAGTGCTACTTTATAGTAATTTGTATTTACTCAACCCCCAATGAGGTCAGGTTGTGATACAAAGTCGGTTTAATGTGGGAAGCCCGAGCGGGTACACCCGGGCAAGGAACAAAAATTCCCCGAGCCCACGTAACCGTCAGTTGCGCTGGCCTCGGTGCGTGCACTGGTTCTTTTCTCTAGTGCAATGAGATGGCGCGGGCCCGGGCATCTGTTCTCCAGGACTGGGCACCTCTCAGTATAATTTTCCTCAGTTGCGACTCTGTCCTTTGACGGAGTCGCCCCTGAGTGCACTCTGCCCAAAGGCAGAGACGCAACTGAGAGATGATAAATAATGCGTCACAAATTACTTTATAGTAATTTGTATTTACTCAACCCCGCACTAGGTCAGGTTATGTCACAAGGTCGGTTTAATGTGGGGAGCCCGAGCGCGTACACCCCGGAAAGGAACAAAATTTCCCCGAGCCCCGCAACTGGCCTTTGTGCGTGCACCGATCCTTCTCTCTACAGCAATGAGAAGAGGTACATGCGTCTTCGGGGCTACATACAGTTTTGAATTCAGAGATTTCCTTCTACTACACCGGTTGTCTGTCATTGGCGGGGGGATAAGAAAAGGTTTCATACCTTTGCCAAGGGTATTACCGCGTAAGTGAATGCAATGGATTCGACTGGAATTCGAACTCGGGTCTCCTTTCCTCAGTCCGAGCCGCTATGACTAATAAGACACATGGTGTTGCTGAAAGTGAAAAAATATAAGGAAAAGAAAAAAAATTAAAAAAAGAGAAGGAAATAAAAGAACAGGAATTAAGAAGACAGAAGATAAGGATCGATACTTTATTGAAATTTTTGAAAATGAAAGGCAATAAAGCCACTAAGACGCAAGGAGGGTTACTGAGTGTTAGAGAATATGAGAAAAACTACTATGAAGGATTGAAGAGAATAAAAGAACAAGAATTAAGAAGATAGAAGATAACGATTGACATTCCATTTCAATTTCTGAAGATCAAAGGCAATAAAGCCACTAGGACGCAACGGGTTACTGAGTGTTAGAGAATATAAGAAAAACTACGATTAAAGAGAGAAGAGAATAAAAGAACAAGAATCAAGAAGACAGAAGATAACGATTGACATTGCATTTAAATTTCTGAAGATAAAAGGTTGATTGGAAAGCAATAAGCGGGAATAGAGTTCCACAAGCGAGAAGTGTGAGAGAAGAAACTGTTAAAATAGAACTTCAGGTCATATTTACCCATTTCAACTACAAAATAACGAGTTTGTAGGAATAGAAAACAGGACGATGGCAAAGAGGGGTTGTAAATCGTTAAAAGTTAATTAGAGCAAAAACATTATGGCGGATCGAGCACTTCTTTGAAGGAGATGCACCATAAAAAAGGCTGATGGATCAATGTAGTCTTGGAATAATGTCGGAGACGAGCTTGTCGACCCTCATTAAGTCAAGACACATTTATGATTGATGCAGTGTTGACTCCTGAAATTGTTTTCTCACAGAAGCAAGAATAAACAAAACCATTTAACACTGATAGAATCCATTGATTTTGCTATGGCTGCCATTTTTTTATTTATTTCGTATTTATTAAAAGTTGTATTATTGGGAATAAAATAAAGAAGAGACAAATGCCTTTCACTAAAATGCGGTGAAGTGTTCATTAGGTAATGTGTTTTATTTGTTATTTTGTATTTTCTGATTTATATTGAATTGAAGGGGAAAAAAGTAAATTTTATGGTGTCTTATTTTACTAGTTTCATGTGTTCGCCGGCGTTTGAAGGCAAGACAAGGACAGATATAAGTGGTGACTATTTGTGTATTGTTTAGTAAAATGCAGAGAAACAAATAAGTACGAAAAGTGAGGAGAGAAAGAAGTGGGGCGAAGACATAGTGAAGAAGGAGGCGATGAAGAAGACAGGCGAAGAAAAGAGGAGAGAAAGAACAAGAGGAGAGGAGAAAAAGAGGAGAGATAAGGAAGAGAATGAAAGGGTAGAGAGAAAGAAAGAGGGTGAAGAAAGAAGAGAGACAAAGAAAAGAGGAGAGAAAAGACGAGAGGAGAGAAAAAAGAGCAGACATAAGGAAAGAATGAAAGGTTCCTTAACCACGGTGATGGTCCGAGGTAGAACCAATGAAGAATAACTCGAACACAGGTATGGAATGACACAGATATATTACAAACGGAATATGTACAAAAGAAGTAGAAGTGTTAGTAATAACAATCAGGTTTAGTTAGAGAGAACTATGTTGTCTCGACCAGTATCACTATTCCAATGTCTTACAGTAATCGTCTGAGGTGACTCTGTCTCTGATTCACACTGACTGACTGGCCGACTGCCTGACTCACTCACTGACTCTGTGTCGATATTTAACAACCCTCCCACGTGGGTCGCATGTGGCACAAGGCTCGGCCAAAAATATGCCCATTAGAACCCGTATACACGGGTTCAAGGACTGTCTACCTCCCCGGACGAAACTTTACCCTGCGGCAAAGCCTCGTACGAGTTCCTCTCCGCCGAGGCAGAGAGTTCGACAGAAAAGAACAGTCTAAACGACCGTTCCGACACTGACGCAGTGTCGATATTTAACAACACTCCCACGAATGTGGCATAAGGCCGGTTTAATGTGGGCTTACCGAGCCCGAAAGCTCGGCCAAAAATATGCCCATTAGAACCCGTATACACGGGTTCAGGGACAGTCTACCTCCCCGGATGGCAATTTAACCTGCGGCAAAGCCCCGTCCGAGTTCCTCCCCGACGAGGCGGAGAGTTCGACAGCAAAGAACAGTCTGAACGACTGTTCCGACGCTGAGGCAGTGTCGGTATTTAACAACACTCCCACGTGTGTCGGATGTGGCACAAGGCCGGTTTAGTGTGGGCTTACCGAGCCCGTAGGCTCGGGCAAAAATATACCCATTAGAACCCGTATACACGGGTTCAGGGACTGTCTACCTCCCCGGACGGCACTTTGCCCTGCGGCAAAGCCCCGTCCGAGTTCCTCCCCGACGAGGTGGAGAGTTCGACAGCAAAGAACAGTCTGAACGGCTGTTCCGCAGTGTCTGCTGCTCCCTCTTGAGGCGCAGTATTTATGAGGTACGGAACAGTCTATTAATAGTATGGGTAAATTCCCATAACAGAAAGGGTAGAGAGAAAGAAAGAGGCTGAAGAAAGAAGACGAACAAATTGAAGATGAGCGAAAGGACGTGAGGAGAGAAAAGGAGCAGAGATGAGGAAATAATGAAAGGTTAGAGAGAAAGAAAGAGGGTGAAGAAAGAAGAGAGACGAAGAATAGAGGAAATAATGGACGAGAGTAGAGAAAGGAAATGGGAGAGAAAAGAAAGGGAGAAGAGAAGGAAAGGTTAGAGTGAAAGAGGGGTAAGCAACGAGACAAACAAAGAAAAGCGGAGAGAAATGACGAGAGGAGAGAATGAAACGGGGTGAAAGAAGAATGAGAAAGAAAATGTATAGACAAAGAAAGAGGTGAAGAAAGGAGACAAAGAATGAAAAGAGGAGAAAAAGACGAGAGGAGTTAAAGCCAACGGGAGACAGAAGAAAAGACAAAAGGATGACAGTGTAGAGAGAAAGAAAGAGAGGGAAAGTAGGCAAAGAAAGGAAAGAGGTGAGAAATCGCGAGAGTAGAGAAGAAAGGGGGGATAGATGAAAGAGAGAAGTGAATGAAATGATAGAGAGAAAGAATAAGCGGGTAGAAGGGCCACAGAGTAGGAAAATGGAGAGAAAGTAGGAGAGGAGAGAATAAATGCAGAGAGAGAATGGAACGGTATAGAGAAGGAAAGAATGTGAACAAAGGACACATACAAAAAAATAAGGAGTGAAAGGACGAGAGGAGAGAAAGGAAAAGAGAGAGGGAAGAGGATTAAAGGTTAGAGAGAAAGAAAGAGGGGTAAGAAAGGAGAAAAGCAAAGAAGTGTGCGAGGAAGAACGAGAGGAGAGAAAGGACGTGAGAATAGAAATAAGGGGAGAGTGAATGAAATGGTAGAAAGAAAGAAAGAAAGAAAGAAAGAAAGAAAGAAAGAAAGAGAATGGAGACAGAAAAAGAAAAGAAGAGAGAAAGATAAACATAAGAGAGAGGACTAGTGGAGTGAACGTAAAGGACGAGAGAAAGAACGAGAAAGAGAAAAAGAACGGTCAAGAGAAAGAAAGAGAGAAGTAAATAAAAGGGTAGAGAGAAAAAGAAACGGGGGAAAGAAAGGAGACAGAAAGAGAAGAGAATGAAAAGTATGAAAGAACGAACGAGAGAGTGAGAGAAGAGAGAAAGAAATAATGGATGGGGGAAGAGACGAGGAGAGTTGAAGGGGGTAAATGAAAAAGAGAGAGAGATCGAGAGATAGAGGAACTAATGTGAGAAAAAAAAGCTTAAAGATAAATGAAAAATGGTATAAAAATCTGAAGAAGAAGAAGACATAAAACGCGATAAACCACCTGCACAGGGGATATGATTTTTCCTGGATCTGACATTTTATGAAAATGACTGAAAACAGACGACAGAAACCAGAAATCAACTTCGACAGTTACCCAGCCCGACAGATAAACATGGGAAGAAGCAGACAGAAATTGCTCAGTGTGATGGATGCAGGCAACGTTAGACATCCAGATGTGTGGTGAAATCTCTGTACACAAATAAATACAAAAAGAAAAAAAATAGAATGAAATCAAAAATAAGAAATCTAAATCTGAGAGATAAAAAAAAAAAAAGAGAAAACGTATATTGTCCTCGAAATGCCAAAATGGCGTTTAATTTTTCCATTTCCAGCGATGGCGGACAAAAATTTACCGACCGCTAAAGCAAGACTTCGGAGAAAAAGTCGAGTCACAAAAACCACAGAAAAAATGTCGCATGATTCTATTTTTGTGGGGCTGTGTAAAATCGATCAGCCGCTAAAGGAAAAGTGGCGTTGGTTGGGGAGGTTGATAAAGAAACACAGTATTAGCTATGGAGACTATAAATATATTGACTAATCGTCTTTAAGTTACTGTTTATATAACGGTCACAGGATAAAGGTATAAAAGACTTGAGATTTTAGATAAAAAAAAAATAGCAGTAAATGTTTTTATTACTACTTGGCGAAAAATCAAGAGAAATAGGACGAAAGAATTACTAGTCAAAAATGAATAATAATTGCCAAGGTTTCATCTAAGAAATTCAGACAACTTAAGACTATTACTACTTGGTGGAAAAGCAAGAGAAATAAGATGAAAGAAATACTAGTGAAAAATGAATAATAATTGCCAAGGCTTCATCTAAGAAATTCAGACAACTTAAGACTATTACTACTTGGTGGAAAAGCAAGAGAAATAAGATGAAAGAAATACTAGTGAAAAATGAATAATAATTGCCAAGGCTTCATCTAAGAAATTCAGACAACTTAAGACTATTACTACTTGGTGGAAAAGCAAGAGAAATAAGATGAAAGAAATACTAGTGAAAAATGAATAATAATTGCCAAGGCTTCATCTAAGAAATTCAGACAACTTAAGACTATTACTACTTGGTGGAAAAGCAAGAGAAATAAGATGAAAGAAATACTAGTGAAAAATGAATAATAATTGCCAAGGCTTCATCTAAGAAATTCAGACAACTTAAGACTATTACTACTTGGTGGAAAAGCAAGAGAAATAAGATGAAAGAAATACTAGTGAAAAATGAATAATAATTGCCAAGGCTTCATCTAAGAAATTCAGACAACTTAAGACTATTACTACTTGGTGGAAAAGCAAGAGAAATAAGATGAAAGAAATACTAGTGAAAAATGAATAATAATTTCCAAGTCTTCATCTAAGAAATTCAGACAACTTAAGACTATTACTACTTGGTGGAAAAGCAAGAGAAATAAGATGAAAGAAATACTAGTGAAAAATGAATAATAATTGCCAAGGCTTCATCTAAGAAATTTAAATAATTTCAGGCTATTTTCGGAGCGTTCTAATATGAAAAATTTCGAGATATTCTATAATGGGAAGAATTTTACTTGAAGGCACTGATTTTGACATTGTTAGAACGACTGCTGTTCGTGGCGAAGTCGTTTAACGTGTACCGGTCTTAACGGTAGTTTTCTTCGTCCCGAGAGAATTTTTGTTTAAATCCTTCCAAAGAGTGCACTTTCTTCTTTATTAAGGTTTCTCAAGCAATCGTGTCGTTAGGCGTAAATAGATAGATATATTGTTTCATAAATAAGTGGGGGGTCAACTCAAATATGACTATCCACTATAATTAAAAATGATGTATATAAAAAAGCCAACGTTCTTCGGTTTTCTGGTCGTCGGATCTGATAAGATAATTTAATTTATTGCCTCTCTTATGCTAAAATATCCCATCGAATTTTCCTCGCAGACAGCTTTGCCCTTCATTCCGACCTGAAGAAGACAAACCATCCACAACAATCACGTTGGCGAAACGAGTCGTTTAAAAACTTTCCACTTTATCTCATTCACACATCACCCACACCTACCCACATAGACACATATCACGCACATACACACACACACAGACACACACACACACACACACACATATATATATATATATATATATATATATATATATATATATATATATATATATAAATAAAAACATATATATATATATATATATATATATACGATCCGCGATATATACGATGTATATATATATATATATATATATATATATATATATATATATATATATATATATATATATATATATACGATCCGCGTATATATATATATATACGATCCGCGTATATATATATATACGATCCGCGTAGGTGAAACCTTGGTAGGTTTGCCTGGCTCTTTAGGTTCATAGTTATATATATATATATATATATATATATATATATATATATATATATATATATATATAATTTCTTATGGTAGACATAACTTCTTGTATACGTCCTTCAAGTTCTTCCAAATCTTTGTATGGTATAATAACGTAAGAAAAAAGTTACAGGGTGGACCTTACTACACATTCCAGTCGATAAAATCGAAAACATCCAACGCGATATATATATATTCAGGGTGATTGAAAAGTTAATCCCTTCGCCCTTTTATATTTTTAATTTCGCGCATGTGCGTTGGATGTTTTCGATTTTATCGACTGGAATGTGTAATAAGGTCCACCCTGTAACTTTTTTCTTAGGTTATTATACCATTCCAAGATTTGGAAGAACTTGAAGGACGTATACAAGAAGTTATGTCTACCATAAGAAATTATATATATATATATATATATATATATATATATATATATATATATATATATATAACTATGAACCTGAAGAGCCAGGCAAACCTACCAAGGTTTCACCTACGCGAATCGTCAGGGTATGCCGACCGTACCCGGACGATCCGCGTAGGTGAAACCTATGTAGGTTTGCCTGGCTCTTCAGGTTCATAGTTAGATTTGCTCTACTTCGTGTATTGAGCACTTTGCTTAGTTATTTTTGCTTTACTCGTGTTGGAGATTTTTTTCTTTGGACTCTGAGCTTAGATTCTGGACAATTGTTTTCGCCTCAATTACATGTTCTTAGTTCTTTCTTTTTTATCCCTTATTTTTCCTTGGGTTTTGGTTTGTTCATTTACAAGTCGAGTATAATTACTTATATTTATAATATTATATATATATATATATATATATATATATATATATATATATATATATATATGTGTGTGTGTGTGTGTGTGTGTGTGTGTGTGTGTGTGTGTGTGTTTGTATTGATGTAATAGGAAAGAACAGCTAGATTAATGATAAAAGAAATCATGTAAAATCTATTAGAAAATTAAATAAATTTCAGACACGTATAATAAAAATACAACAAAATCGTATCAAAGCACACCTTTAAGAAACCTAACCCTAACCCTAGTCCTAACCCTAACCCTAATCCTAAACCTAACCCCTTTAAGAAACCTTCAACGAAAAAAAAAAACAAAACAAATAAGCAACACCAAAAAGAACTAGAACAATAGTCAGTAAGTTTTAACAACTAGTAATAAAAACAAGAGATCCTGGAAAAAAGCCATTGTCGCCAGACAAAAATCCCCAACCAAACCTTACACGACTCCTAAAATTTGACATATAATAAACATTCATACTTTCATTAGAGTAGTAACCCCTTGATATCGAAAGCAAAAAAACAAAACAAAAAAAACACATTATATATATATATATATATATATATATATATATATATATATATATATATATATATATAATGTGTTACTGAAATATTATGCGCGCAACGTCACGGCCTAACATGTGCAAGTGAAATATTAGCGTAGTCGTCTATAACGATTTTTACGAGCGCGTCAATAACGGCAAACGCGTTCAGGAACTTTCACTTCGGACAGAAGCGGCAAAGAGGAACAATCGTTTTATTTATTTCATTACGAAATTTTACAAAGAGGAACCATCAATTAGCTTTACTTCATAGCCTGCCTGGTGGCAAACGCTGCTGGTGGCGCCTGGGGTGGCGGTCCCGCCATAGCCACCGAAACCGTGAGATCAGCCCTGGTCGGCGGCTGATTAAAACAGGGTATCGCACGTGCTAACACACGTTGTATGTTATATATATATATATATATATATATATATATATATATATATATATATATATATATATATATGAAAAATATGGAAAAGACAAAGCAAGATCCGAATATGCAAGTTTAGTTTTAATTTTGTTTTACTGTCGACGTCAGACGTTTCGGTCTAGTAGACCATCTTCAGGACATGGTTATTGGAAACATATTTATATTTAAGTCAACATGAAGAGACGATAGACACAAGACTAGTCAGAAACAGAAAAACAGAAAAACTGAAAAAACGCCAACGTGACCGAATCCCCAAAAAAGGGAACGCTGACTTTAGAATTTCAGGTTTTCTGTTTTTCTGTTTCTGACTAGTCTTGTATCTATCGTCTCTTCATGTTGACTTAATTATAAATATGTTTCCAATAACCATGTCCTGAAGATGGTCTACCATACCGTCGGATCTACATCCACACATTTGCTCATATATATATATATATATATATATATATATATATATATATATATATATATATATATGTGTGTGTGTGTGTGTGTGTGTGTGTGTATGTTCGGTATATTGGAGAATTAGCTGTTTATCGTTTCTTTTTAATTTAAGAACTTCGAATAGGATAATACGAAGGTACCTATTCTCCCAGTGAAATAGAAAAGATGAATTGGCCCCATCGATAAAAAATTAAGAATAAATAAAGCAAATTAATGTATTATATTTTGATATTATTTTGAGCAGAGAAGTTTGTATCTTCTAATCCCAGAATTAATCATGATTAAAGATAATTGTGCCAAAATGTTATCGATTCTATGAACGTTCCTAACTGGATATGCAGGGAATATTTACAGCTGAAATTTGTCTGTTTGCAGGAAAGAACACTTGAAAACATTTTCTTCTTTGATACTATATGCTCTCTTTTCTCGCTCTCTGCCTCCCAATATATATATATATATATATATATATATATATATATATATATATATATATATATATATATACTAGCAGCATGGCCCGGCGTCGTACGACTCATACAGCAATCGCTATCACTTGACTTAAAATATTTTTGCCCTTCCTTGCCTTTAAAGGAGTGCCCTTTGCCGTGCTGATGTTGGTACATGGCTGACTTCTTGCCTATCTCACACTGCGAATTTTGTTCTAAGCTCTATACTAAACATTAAATCTGTTACGAAAAAAAAAACTAAACAAAATGAACACAAAACGATCAGCTTTAAAAAAGGACTCGTAACTGGAAAAACCGAATGAAAAAAGAATGTTAACACAAATACTTTTTCACACACAACCCAGTTCTGCGGAATCAGAATCAACGTTGAGTTTAAGCAAGCGAATGAACCAATTGGAGTAAAGTGGCATGCAGATATAAATTTTTCCCACTTGTGACGAATGCAGCTATCGATTTTTGTTTGCATGCTAGCATGCTAGTTAACATTCGTGTCAGTCTGCTGTTGGCTCTCACGCTGGCCAATAGAATCTTCCTACCTATTCGTGGCAGCCAGATATAGGCTCTCACTCTGGCCAGTAGAAAATGGCCGCAAACTACATGAAAACAGCCGTAGAAGCATGAAAAAATCGATTATTACCACTATAGATGGTAGTTGGGAAATGCAAAGTCGATCTTGGCTTTTTTACTAACTTGGAGCATGTGCATGCAAATTTTGGTGCAAATCCGTCGAAAATTGCGGCCGTGCATTCGTTACACACACACACACACACATCCTGCCCTTTATATATATATATATATATATATATATATATATATATATATATATTTATTAAACCTAAAGAGCCAGACAAACCTACCAGGTTTTAGGTTTAGGTGAAACCGTGGTATTGTAGATTAGTCTGGCTCTTTAGGTTTAATTTAAGTTGTTCTACTTAGCGTATCGAGCACTTTATTTAGTTATTTTACTTACGTATCGGGATTTTTTTCTTTGGACTCTGCACTTGGATACAAGACGATTATTTTCGGCTGACGTACATGTTCTCTGTTCTTTTTATTTTGTACCTTGTTTTTCCTTTTGGTATTGGTTTGTTTATTTGCAAATCAAGACACCGAAGATTTTCCGAACGAGTATAATTTCTTATATTCATAAGATTATAACTAGCATATATATATATATATATATATATATATATATATATATATATATATATATATATATATATATGTGTTTAAGTTACGAAAAATTTGTTAATCTGTATAGGTAGTGCCAAGGAGGATGAAATCCTGAGAGCTCAATGTAAATTCAGTGCTAATAATCAAAAGAAAAACAGACCACTTTAAGGTTCCATCATCACATGGAGCCTTAAAGTGGTCTGTTTTTCTTTAAAATATATATATATATATATATATATATATATATATATATATATATGTGTGTGTGGGGGGGGCAGCAATCCATCTCTCATGCACATTTCATTAAAAACGACAGACAAGGTGCTTTTATTTAGTTTTTTATACAATTTCTCATGCGATCTAATAATTTTTTTTTCTTTTCAGATGATAAATCATATAAAAACTGTCCGAATGTTCTTTTTATCCGATAATAATTGTCGTACTTTGTCCATTTCATAATGTGTAATACATATATATATATATCCATTTCACTCTGCTTTCCCGGTATTTTAAACTAGATTCGAGGTTTAGAACTTGTTTCCTGTTTAGGATTTGGTTTCCGGTTACTTTGAAAGTATTTTCATTTTCTTGCACCTCTAGTTGGGTTATCTTGCGGGTTATCGCCTAACTTGGGATAAATTGATTAAATAGAAGATAAATAGATAAGAGCTGACTGAAATAGATACGTACAACATGAGATGAGGAAAATTAGATTATATATATATATATATATATATATATATATATATATATATATTTGTGTATTTAGGCATCAATCCTTCTATGATGCATATTTCATTGAATAAGACAAACAAGATGCTTTTATTTAGATTTTATACAATTTCTCATGAGATCTAATATTTTTTTTCTTTTAGGATGATAAATTATATAAAAACTATCCGAATGTTCTTTTTATTCGAGCGCTTTCGGCTATACATTTAGCCACTTTCAAGGATTAAATATTTTAACTGTTAAATAAGAAATAGTTTGTTGCATGTTCGTTTTATAAAATGTTTTCATTTTTCAAAAAACGGTCAAGATATTATGTCCATGTTCAAAGTTAATATTATTAAGTGTTGGTTTGTTTGTTTTTATTAATAAGGCTTCCATTGTTTTTAGCCTTTTTTCGCATGTGGATGATGCTATTATATTAGTGTTGTCGACAAGTATGTTCTGAATAGTGTCCGGTAGGTTTCCATGAATATTTAAATGAGATCTAATTGAGCTATTTTCAGAAAGCTGTAGCGTGAGTCTACGTGTTAAACATGTTGTAGTGTGGCCTATATAATTATTTACGAATTTTGATTGATCAGGAATACAATTCCTTAATGGGCATTTAAAAACTCTTCACCTCCGCCTATCTCCTGTAGCTCTCAATAAATTTCATCGCTCGGTCACCTCCCCCAGACCACTTTCTCCCACTTACTTGCCTAAGCCGCCAGGTATGTCATGAGTTGTTTTCCCTTGTCTCGGTTTCTGTCTATTCGACCTGTGAGTATCAGATTCTCTAGGCCTTTCTTTCACATCACGCTTAGTAGAAATTTCACCTGCCTCTTCCTGACGTTAGGCATAAGATTCCTCCTTGTTTGCATCCTTTCAAAGACCTCATCGTTGCTTGTAAAACCAAAGGTGACCTGAAGGCAAGGATTATGGCAGCATTCACCAACTTAAAACAAGGAAACCGTCTAGATAAGTGGCAGGATATTCCGAAGTAGCCTGAAGGCCGTGCTTGAAGGCCAAGGCGATTTTATTGAATACATTTACTCTTCCGTATTTCAAGATATTTTTGTGCAATGTCGGTAAATAGATCTGTTAAAACGAGGTGTCAGTGTTATTTTCAGTTTTTCGAAAATTTGATGACAATTTAATTCTCGCACCTTGCATATATATATATATATATATATATATATATATATATATATGTATGTATGTATGTATGTATATATATATATATATATATATATATATATATATATATATATATATAT
>OZ038509.1:81011547-81049047 GCA_964036315.1 Acanthosepion esculentum
TTGCACATTTTCTGTTGTTTTAATTTAAGTTAAATCTCTCGTAGAGGCCTGAAGAGCGGGAGCGAAACCGGTTGCTTTGCTTTTAACCTGTCTTGCCATATTAAACTAAACATTTTTATTTCTGTAATTAGATTTTGTACCTTCAAATATACATACATATATATATATATATATATATATATATATATATATATATATATATATATATATATTTAAGTAATTCATCGGGTCTGAAACCTAAACAGAATGCAGAAAGTACTGGACGGCCGTTTCGTCCTATATTTGGGACTCATCAGCAGTGCGCATCCACTAGCGAGAATTGAAACAATGACAGTTGAGTTATCAAACAAGCGTCATATCAACTGTTCCAACGGGCCTCGGTGACGAAGAGGTAGCAAATCAGACTTAATATAGCGCCGCTCACTCACATAATCCGTGGTGGAACTCTACTGAAATTCCCTTTAACCATAGGACTGTGTCCCCTGGAACCACGACTACTATCACCAAGCCGCTCACTCCAGAGCATTAGAAGCTGCTTCAAGCAATGATATACATTTGAAATTATTAGGAGAATTTGATAATTATATTTTAAGTAATTCATCGAGTCTGAAACCTCAACAGAATGCAGAAAGCACTGGGTGGCCGTTTCGTCCTATATTTCGGACTCATCAGCAGTGCGCATCATAATAATTTCATATAGATAGATATATTATTATTATTATTATTTATTTTAGGATATTAAAGCATGTTAAAAATCGCTACATAATGGCAATTATGTTTCGACACCATAAATGTGTCTAAACTCCTTCCCGGTGAGTGATAGGTTAATTTAATTTCCAAAGCAGAATACTTTAAAAAAAATAGGCTTGTGTGTTTTGCCGTGATTAACCAATCAAATGTGACCTATGCTAAATTGAAATTCACCGAAAAAAATTAATATAGGTCATGAAATGAAGTCGTCTGCATATAAATCCTAGACAATTTCTTTATCGGCAGATACAGGTGGCTACATTATTTCCTAAGATGTATCGAATTCTGATGTTCAAATTACCAAAGATGTCAAAAGGAAAATGGTAGGGAGGTAACTTAACATAATGCTAACTCTCTCTCTCTCTCTGTATATATATATATATATGTGTGTGTGTGTGTGTGTGTGTGTGTGTGTGTGTGTGTGTGTGTGAAAATGTGTATTCGAGCAGCTAACTCTCATTTATATAAGTTTCATTAAAAACGACAGATAAGTTACTGTGGTTAAGATTTTTATTTAATTTCTAATGTCTACAACATGCCAACTAAGAAGACTCATGCTATATCACTCTGACCATAGCTCAATTAGGTCCCAATTAAGTACACCTGTGAACCTACCAGACTCTATCCGCAACATAATCATTGATAATACAAATATAATAGCTTCGTTCACATGCAAAAAAGGCTAACAATAAAGGAGGAATCGTTAATAAGAAAGAGAAAGCCTCTCATTATTAATGTTTCTGTTCCTAATTCTTCCACACCCAGTAACCCCTTGTGTCTTAGTGGCTTTACTGCCTTGCTTGTGGAACTCCCTTCCGGCTCCATGCTTTCCAACCAACTTTAATATTCAAATATTTAAATGCAATGTCAATCGCTATCGACTGTCCTCCTGATTACTCTTTCCTCTTCCCGCTCATTATTAATGTTTCTGTTCCTAATTATTCCACACCCTGTGGGTCTTAGTGGCTTTTTTACCTTGCATGGGGTGATGTCGATGAATTAAAAAAAACTCGCTTTTGATATTCATTATTCCTTCTCTATTTGTCAAACCGAAAACACCCACACACTCACACATAGCTTAGAACTAATATCAATAAAATCCCATGCAATAATTTTTGCAATAAATAAATAAAATGAAATAGATAAATAAATAAAATCAAATAAACGTCAATAAATGACACGTCATCACAAACGCTCGCTAGAAGAACGAGAAATTTGAATTCAGAACCGGTTTGTATTGGGGCTGCCAATTCTGTACTGTACGTAAAATTCCACCTACCACAGTCACCGCAGCACTAACACCTAGATAGCGTTGTGGGGGTTAGGATTGTGTACTTCACAGAGGAGTCTAATGGCATAAAGCAATAACAGGAGGTGGAAAAGAAAAGCCTTTATACTGCTTGCTTGGAACTGTATGTAATTTGAAGATAAAACTAAAAGATTTCGTAAGTGGGCAGATAAATGATATCAAAAACATTTACGATAAAAAAAAATCTGCTTGGCTTCGCTATAATTTCAGATATAAAAGCACATATCACGCCTGTTCATTCGTCTATTAATATCGTGATTTCAAATAAATAAATACCTGCTTGAATTTCGACAGGAAAACAGCGAAGATGAAAGATACGAAATTGGGAAAATGATTCACAGTGGATAATATGTTTTTTTTTACTTTTTTGCGTTCCCAAATTCAGTATATTTCGAATTTTATTTCAAAACAAATTATTCCCACTTTTGAACGTTTGAAAAAAAAAAGCAAAAAATCAAAAATGAAAAGTAAAAAAGCTAGCTATATTCACTTTTAATTAAATGAAAAGAGACATCAAACCTGGTGGCCGAAATAGTTGCATATTTCCTTTTGAACAGGAGTACAAGTATATATATATATATATATATATATATATATATATATATATATATATATATATTTAATTGGACAGAGTCCGACAATTTATTTAAAGACATTTTTGTTATGTTTAACGTTCTTTTTATAGATACAAGTATTTAAGCAAATGCTCTGTTTTATAATACTTGTATCTATAAAAAGAACGTTAAACATAACAAAAATGTCTTTAAATAAATTGTCGGACTCTGTCCAATTAAAAAAAATATATGGCGTCATTTGTTTACATTTGATACGCCAAGAGGAGAAATGAATAGAAAAGATTCATGGAAGATTTAAGTTTAAAGATAGTAAAATCGACCTTGTTAACCGGACGCTTCTCTGTGGCCGAACGGTTAAAGCACGTCAGGTGAAATGATGGTTCCGTATAGGATACAGGTTCGATTCCTGTCGGATAACGAAAATTTTCTATGAAAATTTCTCGGACATTCAGGCCGGTAAATGTTATTTAATACTGTTTATTATAAAACAGAGCATTTATTTAAATATTTGTATCTATACAAAGAACGTTAAACATATCAAAAATGTCTTTAATATATACATTATAAATTTATGATATAGACAAACACAGGCAAGATGAGAACACATAGAGTCCAATTCCAACGTTCGTGACATTTAATTTAAAAGAGAGCTCAATACAAAATAGAGCAATATTATTTATTTTAGGATATTACATCGAAAAACATGTCAAAATCGCTACACACTTGCAGTCGTGTTTCCAATCGTATAAACGCATCTCAGCAGGCGATTGTAAATTACAATTTATATATATATATATATATATATATATATATAATGGCAATTACTTAAAATATTTTCTGGTTATATGCTTTTTTCTATAGATATAATTTACTTAAGTAAATGCTCTGTTTTTAATTAAACACTAGTAAGTACATTTATCGGACTGGATGTTTCAAAAAATTCGTAGAAAATATGCGTTCTCCACCTGGAATCAACCCTTCATTCCTATAGAGAAACCGTCTTCTAATCACTTCAGGTTAAATAACAGTTTCCTTATAGGAATACAGGTCCTAATTCTGGCGGAGAACCCACATTTTTTACGAAATTTCTAGAACATTGTGACCGGTAAATGTAATTAATACCGTTTAATTAAGAAAAGACCATTTAGTTAAATAAATTTTATCTATAATAATAACGTATAAAAGACATTTTCTTCTTTGACACTCTATGCCCCCTCTTTTCGATCTCTCCCTCCTGATATATATATATATATATATATATATATATATATATGTAAAGAAATATACTCTTAAGTTGTGCTACATTTATGGGATAAAGTGCTCAATATCAGAGACAGAACGTGTGTAAATATAAAAGTGAACATTGAAATCAACACTTAGAGGCGACAGTCTGTTTCATGCTAGACGCAATCGTTGTGGCCTGGCGATTGTGTCTAGCATGAAACAGCCTGTCGCAACTAAATGTTGATTTCACTTTTATATCTATCTATCTATCTATCTATCTATATATATATATATATATATATATATATATATATATATATATATATATATATATATATATTGATGCATGTTTCATTAAATAATATAGACAAGTGTTGTCTATATATTTTATGTAAGTTCTTTTCATATCGTCTGATAAGCTTAATAATATTAACATTAAACAATGAAAGAAAATCACAATATTGATACATACTTTTTAATCCTATCTATGCTTTCGGCTTACATAAGCCATTATCAAAGATGACAATTACATTACAATATATTAAGCAATACACGGACAAGATGGTGATGATTGTCTGTTTCTGTGTACATGAAAGATTTCCAAGCAACGACAGACTCGTGCATATAAGACGCTGGAAGCGAAAATTACACCGCAGCTCATGACGTCGCACATGACCACGCGAGAGTGAATCCGATGAGTATTGAGTATGGAAAACCGTTGGTATAAACCAATGGCTTCTGTTGCCAATTATAGGCATTTAAGGATATTTGTGGAGATTTCATAGTTTATTTTGTTCAGGTTAGGTTTCAACTGATTTATGTATACACACAATTTATGTATGTATACACACAAAATACACACAATTGTTACATATATATATATATATATATATATATATATATATATATTGTTAAATTGCAAGATCAATTCTGTGGACAAGACAGATTGGTATAAAATGACAATTGGAAAATTCTTAGATTTTGCCTTCAAAAAGTCGGGAGACGAAACGCGTCGGCAAAATCTAAGATTTTTCCAATTGTCATTTTATACCATATCTATATCTATATATATCTGTATCTATCTATCTATCTATCTATCTATCTATATATATATATATATATATATATATATATATATATATATATATATAAGTATTGTTAAAATATGACTGAAACGTTATTGCTGTTAAGTTTCTTTTTTTTCTTGGGTTAATTTTTTTCTTTTTTGGGCATAAATTATATATAAATTATTCGAATGTTCTGTATGTCCGACCGCTTTCAGCGATTCTTTCAGTCATTATCAAGGATTATGATATTTTGCTTTTAACCGAGTGTATGGATTTTCTATGTATCTATCTAGGATTATATGAATCTTTTATTTTCCAAACCCGGTCAGCACGTTGTGGCCGTGTTCATAGCTGATATAATTCGCTTATTTTTCTTCTTTTTTTTTTTTACTAATAATGCTCTCATCAGCCATTTTTTTTAACATTTGGCTAGTACATTTGTATTATCAATGAGTAAGTTGCGGAGGGATTTTGTAGGTCTTCACGTGTATTTAAATGATACCTAACACATAACCGTTATTTTTCCCACATATCCGCCTCAAAATGTATCTCTTACACTACTAACACTCTACCTAGAGTGGCTCCCGGGCCTTATACAGATTAAATATCTCAATAAAAAAAATAAAGCTTATCGTGTACTCGCTGTTATCCTCAGCACCTGTTACCTTCGATATGTTCTGTGAGTGTTAAACTTTCCATGCCGTCTTTTCTCTATTACTATCTGGATGTTATAAGTGTCCCTTTCATTTCGATTTCCCATAAACTTTCCTCGTTGCTCTGTCCACAGTATTCTCAGCATCAATCTGTAGAACTAGATCTCTGTTGTTTCAAAGCTTCTCTTCATCTGTGGGGTATAAATTGTCCAGTCGTATTTTCTTTGTTTCTAATTGAATTTCCCTGTTCTTTAAGATTTGTATCGCTTTCCGTTGCTCCTTCTCAGACTAACGTTTTCAGCTGACATAATTGTTTGAGAAGTTCCATTGAATCAGATTCCTAAATCTGCAAGTTAAGAAAGTTGGTTCACCGTGTCGTGCTACATAGGGTCTGGTGTTCCTGTTATATATTTAGAGATTCTTGATAAAATCCAAAGAAGAATCTGCAATATTATTGTCCCTGACCTGGCATCTCAGCTTCAGTCTCTTTCCCACCGCCGTAACGTAGCTTCCTTGTATAAATACTTCTATGGTAATTGTTCTGATAAACTTTCCACTATGGAACCTAGTTAGAACTACATAGAGACCTGGGGTATTATGGCGACTGTAGTAAGAATAGTAAGTAAGAATGTGTTGTTGCGTTGTAAGTAATAGTGTGATATGTTTAGGTCAATAATTTGGTATAAATTTTTGATACCTAAGGTTTAAAAGAGGTACGGCGGAGTAATGGATAGCGGCTAGGATTGCGGAATTTGAAAGCCGAGTTCAAATTCCAGCCGAATCCATTGCATTCATTTACGTAATATACAGTTGGAATAGGTATGAATCCTCTTCTTTTTCTCACCCCAGCTATGGGTAAACAGAAGGACAGATCGGGTTCTATAGCCACTAATGGCAACTGGTCTATCGCAGAAAAAAATGGCAACCTACTGCGGGAAAAAACTACCTTGTCAGTCATTAATCGAAAAATATATCATCACCTAAGCGTGTATCATGCCTGGCACATAACTGACTGAAGGTTTAAAAATGAATTTTAAAAAATAAAAACGCATTCATGTTAGCTTTAATTGAAAGCTTAAGGTGTAAATTTACTTTCCCCAGTAAACAAATACTCTGGTGTATTTCAAATAGAAATTATATAGATTGAAATGTCAATTATTTTCTTGTTTTCACAAAATCGATTACAGGCGGCCATTGTCTCACATTTTAAAACATTTGTAAATAAAATTCAATTATCGGTTTTAAAAATCCTCGAAAAATAAAATATATATTTATGACACGTTGACGAAAATTGGCAAATTAAACTTATATTAATCTTATTTGAAACAAATATTAGCATAAAAACATAGTATGCAAGTAATTTTTACCCACCGGTCCTGTTTTTTTGAGGTGTTGCTTGACGTTAGATAAGATGTTGAGAGCTAAGTATGGATGACCAGAATTGAAATAAATTTACGAAATCTAAGTGAACGCATTTTCACGGTCTTTAACTACGTAGTAATTTTTTACAAATTAACATAATATTTTCAGCACTTATCTAATGTTTTAGTTACTTTTAATTACTATAGTGTTATCTTCTTACGTTTGCAGATGATTTAAGAAAAAATAATAGCATTTAAATTACTATAACATTTTCTTAAATTAGTTTTAAAATTTAAAAACTGAAATATTAATGAAATACCATGACAGAGATTACTCAATAATTTGTGAAATATTATGGTATTTTATTCATTATCACATGCATGGAGTAGTATTGCTACCATATATGGTATGGAGGACCTGCTGTTTGCCTAAGGGTTCTTGATAAGATCCAAAGACGGATATGCAATGTAATTGGCCCTGATCTGTCATCTCGTCTGTAGTCGCTTTCTTACAGACGCGCCGTTGCCTCGCTCTGTTTTTATTACAAAAACTTTCACGGTAATAGCTCGGATGAGCTGCTTTCGTTGGTTCCCAGGACTCATGAATTTAAGCGTCCTACGAGGCTGGCATACCGTTCCCAGCCCTTCACCGTTGAAACGGTTAGATGTAGACGTGTCTTCTACTCCAATAGCTTCATGTCTCGCACATCTCGCCTGTGGAACTCCATTCCTTATTCCTGTTTCCCTGAAAAATATGATCTCCAACTATTTAAGTGTAACGTCAATAGACATCTCCAGTTGCCTTGATCTATCCACTTACCTTCTCCACATACTTTCCCCTTTCATTCCTATCTGCTCTCACTCCAAATCTTCTGTAACCCCCTTGCCTTGATCGATCGATTATCTTTCTCCACATCCTCTCCTTTACCACGCCTAACTGCTCTTCCTCCAAACCTTCAGCAACCCCTTGCGTGCTAGTGGCTTCCAGCCTTGCTAGCGGTGAAAAGCTTAAAATAAATCCTCAAGAACAAAGAAAATGTATAAATTTCCTTTCATCATATCTTTAGGTTTTATTACAATTCTAATTATCGCTTGTTAAAGCAATGTACATTGATTGCCGAGGTCGAGGGTGATTTTCCTTTCATCATATGTTTAGGTTTAATTACAATTCCTAATAATCGATTTTTAAAGCAATGTACATTGATTGCCGAGGACGAGGGTGATTTTCCCTTCATCATATGTTTAGGTTTTATTACAATTCTAATTATCGCTTTTTAAAAAAAATGTACATTGATTGCCGAGGACGAGGGTGATTTTCCCTTCATCATATGTTTAGGTTTTATTACAATTCTAATTGTCGCTTTTTAAAGCAATTTACATTGATTGCCAAGGACGAGGGTGATTTTCCCATCATCATATGTTTAGCTTTTATTACAATTCTAATTATCGCTTTTTAAAGCAATGTACATTGATTGCCGAGGACGAGGGGTGATTTTCCTTTCATCATATGTTTAGATTTTATTACAATTGTAATTATCGCTTTTTGAAGCAATGTACATTGATTGCCGAGGACATGGGTGATTTTCCTTTCATCATATGTTTAGGTTTTATTACAAGTCTAATTATCGCTTTTTAAAGCAATGTACATTGATTGCCAAGGACAAAGGTGAATTTCCTTTCATCATATGTTTACGTTGTATTACAATTGTAATTATCGCATTTTGAAGCAATGTACATTGATTGCCGAGGACGAGGGTGATTTTCCTTTCATCATATGTTTCGGTTTTATTACAATTATAATTATCGATTTTTAAAGCAATATACATTGATAGCCGAGGACAAGGGGTGATTTTCCTTTCATCATATGTTTAGGGTTTATTACAATTATAATAATCGACTTTTAAAGGAATGTACATTGATTGCCAAGGACGAGGGGTGATTTTCCTTTCATCATATGTTTAGGTTTTATTACAATACCTAATACTCGACTTTTAATGGAATATACATTGATTGCCGAGGACGAGGGGTGATTTTCCTTTCATCATATGTTTAGGTTTCATTACAATTCTAATTATCACTTTTTGAAGCAATGTACAATCATTGAGAAGGACGAGGGTGATTTTCGTTTCATCATATGTTTAGGTTTTATTATAATTCTAATTATCGCTTTTTAAAGCAATGTACATTGATTGCCGAGGACGAGGGGTGATTTTCCTTTCATCATATGTTTAGGTTTTATTATAATTCTAATTATCGCTTTTTAAAGCAATGTACATTGATTGCCGAGGACGAGGGGTGATTTTCCTTTCATCATATGTTTAGGTTTTATTACAATTCTATTTATCGCTTTTTAAAGCAATGTACATTGATTGCCAAGGACGAGGGGTGATTTTCCTTTCATCATATGTTTAGGATGTATTACAATTTTAATTATCGTTTTGAAAGCAATGTACATTGATTGCCGAGGACGAGTCGTGATTTTCCTTTCATCATATCTTTAGGTTTTATTACAATTCTAATTATCGCTTTTTAAAGCAATTTACATTGATTGCCAAGGAAGAGGGGTGATTTTCCTTTTATCATGTTTAGGTTTTATTATAATTCTAATTATCTCTTTTTGAAGCAACGTACTTTGATTGCCGAGGACGAGGGCGATTTTCCTTTCATCATATGTTTAGGTTTTATTACAATTGTAATTATCGATTTTTAAAGTAATGTACATTGATTGCCAAAGACGAGGGTGATTTTCCTTTCATCATATGTTTAGGTTTTATTACAATTCCTAATAATCGATTTTTAAAGCAATGTATATTGATTGCCAAGGACGAGGGTGATTTTCCTTTCATCATATGTTTAGGTTTTATTACAATTCCTAATAATCGATTTTTAAAGCAATGTACATTGATTGCCAAGGACGAGGGTGATTTTTCTTTCATCATATGTTTACGTTGTATTACAATTATAATTATCGCTTTTTGAAGCAATGTACATTGATTGCCGAGGACGAGGGTGATTTTCCTTTCATCATATGTTTAGGTTTTATTACAATTCTAGTTATCGCTTTTTAAAGCAATTTACATTGATTGCCAAGGACGAGGGTGATTTTCCTTTCATCATATGTTTAGGTTTTATTACAATTCTAATTATCGCTTTTTAAAGCAATGTACATTGATTGCCGAGGACGAGGGTGATTTTCCTTTAATCGTATGTTTAGGTTTTATTACAATTCTAATAATCGCTTTTTAAAGCAATTTACATTGATTGCCAAGGACGAGGGTGATTTTCCTTTCATCATATGTTTAGATTTTATTACAATTCTAATTATCGCTTTTTAAAGCAATGTACATTGATTGCCTAGGACGAGGGTGATTTTCCTTTCATCATATGTTTAGATCTTATTACAATTCTAATCATCGCTTTTTAAAGCAATGTACATTGATTGCTGAGTACGAGGGTGATTTTCCTTTCATCATATGTTTAGATTTTATTACAATTCTAATTATCGCTTTTTAAAGCAATTTACATTGATTGCCAAGGACGAGGGGTGATTTTCCTTTCATCATATGTTTAGGTTTTATTACAATTCTAATTATCGCTTTTTAAAGCAATGTACATTGATTGCCGAGGTCGAGGGTGATTTTCCTTTCATCATATGTTTAGATTTTTTTACAATTCTAATTATCGCTTTTTAAAGCAATTTACATTGATTGCCAAGGACGAGGGTGATTTTCCTTTCATCATATGTTTAGCTTTTATTACAATTCTAATTATCGCTTTTTAAAGCAATTTACATTGATTGCCAAGGACGAGGGGTGATTTTCCTTTCATCATATGTTTAGGTTTTATTACAATTCTAATAGTTGCTTTTGAAAGCAATGTACATTGATTGCCGAAGACGAGGGGTGATTTTCCTTTCATCATATATTTAGGTTTTATTACAATTTTAATTATCGCTTTTTAAAGCAATGTACATTGATTGCCAAGGACGAGTCGTGATTTTCCTTTCATCATATGTTTAGCTTTTATTACAATTCTAATTATCGCTTTTTAAAGCAATGTACATTGATTGCCAAGGACGAGAGTGATTTTCCTTTCATCATATATTTAGGTTTTATTACAATTCTAATTATCGCTTTTTAAAGCAATGTACATTGATTGCCAAGGACGAGAGTGATTTTCCTTTCATCATATGTTTAAGTTTTATTACAATTCTAATAATAGATTTTTAAAGCAATGTACTTTGATTGCCGAGGACGAGGGGTGATTTTCCTTTCATAATATGTTTAGGTTTTATTACAATTCTAATTATCGCTTTTTGAAGTAATGTACATTGATTGCCGAGGACGAGGGTGATTTTCCTTTAATCATATGTTTAGGTTTTATTACAATTCTAATTATCGCTTTTTAAAGCAATGTACATTGATTGCTGAGTACGAGGGTGATTTTCCTTTCATCATATGTTTAGATTTTATTACAGTTCTAATTATCGCTTTTTAAAGCAATTTACATTGATTGCCAAGGACGAGGGCGATTTTCCTTTCATCATATGTTTAGGTTTTATTACAATTCTAATTATCGCTTTTTAAAGCAATGTACATTGATTGCTGAGTACGAGGGTGATTTTCCTTTCACCATATGTTTAGATTTTATTACAATTGTAATTATCGCTTTTTAAAGCAATTTACATTGATTGCCAAGGACGAGGGGTGATTTCCCTTTCATCATATGTTTCGGTTTTATTACAAATCTAATTATCGCTTTTTAAAGCAATGTACATTGATTGCCTAGGACGAGGGTGATTTTCCTTTCATCCTATGTTTAGATTTTATTACAATTCTAATTATCGCTTTTTAAAGCAATTTACATTGATTGCCAAGGACGAGGGTGATTTTCCTTTCATCATATGTTTAGCTTTTATTACAATTCTAATTATCGCTTTTTAAAGCAATTTACATTGATTGCCAAGGACGAGGGGTGATTTTCCTTTCATCATATGTTTAGGTTTTATTACAATTCTAAGTGTTGCTTTTGAAAGCAATGTACATTGATTGCCGAAGACGAGGGGTGATTTTCCTTTCATCATATATTTAGGTTTTATTACAATTCTAATTATCGCTTTTTAAAACAATTTACATTGATTGCCAAGGACGAGGGGTGATTTTCCTTTTATCATATGTTTAAGTCTTATTACAATTGTAATTATCGGTTTTTAAAGCAATTCACATTGATTGCCAAGGACGAGGGGTGATTTTCCTTTCATCATATGTTTAGGTTTTATTACAATTCCAATGATCGCTTTTTAAGGCAATTTACATTGATTGCCAAGGACGAGGGGTGATTTTCCTTTCATCATATGTTTAGGTTTTATTACAATTCTAATGATCGCTTTTTAAAGCAATGTACATTGATTGCCAAGGACGAGGGTGATTTTCCTTTCATCATATGTTTAGGTTTTATTACAATTCTAATTATCGCTTTTTAAAGCAATGTACATTTATTGCCAAGGACGCGGGTGATTTTCCTTTCATCATATGTTTAGGTTTTATTACAATTCTAATTGTCGCTTTTGAAAGCAATGTGCATTGATTGCCGAGGACGAGGGGTGATTTTCCTTTCATCATATATTTAGGTTTTATTACAATTCTAATTATCGCTTTTTAAAGTATGTACATTGATTGGCGAGGACGAATGGTGATTTTCCTTTAATCATATGTTTAGGTTTTATTACAATTCTAATTGTCGCTTTTGAAAGCAATGTACATTGATTGCCGAAGACGAGGGGTGATTTTCATTTCATCATATGTTTAGGTTTTATTATAATTTTAATTTTCGCTTTTTAAAGCAATGTACATTGATTGCTGAAGACGAGGGGTGATTTTCCTTTCATCATATGTTTAGGTTGTATTACAATTTTAATTATCGCTTTTTAAAGCAATGTACATTGATTGCCGAAGACGAGGGGTGATTTTCATTTCATCATATGTTTAGGTTTTATTATAATTTTAATTTTCGCTTTTTAAAGCAATGTACATTGATTGCCGAGGACGAGGGGTGATTTTCCTTTCATCATATGTTTAAGTTTTATTACAATTCTAATTATCGCTTTTTAAAGTGATGTACATTGATTGCCGAGGACGAGGGTGATTTCCTTTCATCATATGTTTAGGTTTTATTACAATTCTAATTATCGCTTTTTAAAGCAATGTACATTGATTGCCGAGGACGAGTCGTGATTTTCCTTTCATCATATCTTTAGGTTTTATTACAATTCTAATTATCGCTTTTTAAAGCAATTTACATTGATTGCCAAGGACGAGGGGTGATTTTCTTTTCATCATATGTTTCGGTTTTATTACAATTCTAATTATCGCTTTTTAAAGCAATGTACATTGATTGCTGAGTACGAGGATGATTTTCCTTTCATCATATGTTGAGATTTTATTACAATTCTAATTATCGCTTTTTAAAGCAATTTACATTGATTGCCAAGGACGAGGGGTGATTTTCCTTTCATCATATGTTTAGGTTTTATTACAATTCTAATTGTTGCTTTTGAATGCAATGTACATTGATTGCCGAAGACGAGGGGTGATTTTCCTTTCATCATATATTTAGGTTTTATTACAATTCTAATTGTCGCTTTTGAAAGCAATGTACATTGATTGCCGAAGACGAGGGGTGATTTTCCTTTCATCATATGTTTAGCTTTTATTACATTTCTAATTATCGCTTTTTAAAACAATTTACATTGATTGCCAAGGACGAGGCGTGATTTTCCTTTTATCATATGTTTAAGTTTTATTACAATTGTAATTATCGGTTTTTAAAGCAATGTACATTGATTGCCAAGGACGAGGGCGATTTTCCTTTCATCATATGTTTAGGTTTTATTACAATTCTAATTATCGCTTTTTAAAGCAATGTACATTGATTGCCAAGGACGAGGGTGATTTTCCTTTCATCCTATGTTTAGGTTTTATTACAATTCTAATTGTCGCTTTTGAAAGCAATGTACATTGATTGCTGAAGACGAGGGGTGATTTTCCTTTCATCATATGTTTAGGTTTTATTACTAATCTAATTATCGCTTTTTAAAACAATTTACATTGATTGCCAAGGACGAGGGTGATTTTCCCTTCATCATATGTTTAGGTTTTATTACAATTCTAATTATCGCTTTTTAAAACAATTTAGATTGATTGCCAAGGACGAGGGTGATTTTCCCTTCATCATATGTTTAGGTTTTATTACAATTCTAATTGTCGCTTTTGAAAGCTATGTACATTGATTGCCGAAAACGAGGGGTGATTTTCCTTTCATCATATATTTACGTTTTATTACAATTCTAATTATCGCTTTTTAAAGTGATGTACATTGATTGCCGAGGACGAGTGTGATTTCCTTTCATCATATGTTTAGGTTTTATTACAATTCTAATTATCTCTTTTTAAAGCAATGTACATTGATTGCTGAGTACGAGGGTGATTTTCCTTTCATCATATGTTTAGATTTTATTACAGTTCTAATTATCGCTTTTTAAAGCAATTTACATTGATTGCCAAGGACGAGGGGTGATTTCCCTTTCATCATATGTTTCGGTTTTATTACAATTGTAATTATCGGTTTTTAAAGCAATGTACATTGATTGCCAAGGATGAGGGTGATTTTCCTTTCATCATATGTTTCGGTTTTATTACAATTCTAATTATCGCTTTTTAAAGCAATGTACATTGATTGCCAAGGATGAGGGTGATTTTCCTTTCATCATATGTTTAGGTTTTATTACAATTCTAATTGTTGCTTTTGAAAGCAATGTGCATTGATTGCCGAAGACGAGGGGTGATTTTCCTTTCATCATATATTTAGGTTTTATTACAATTCTAATTGTCGCTTTTGAAAGCAATGTACATTGATTGCCGAAGACGAGGGGTGATTTTCCTTTCATCATATTTTTAGATTTTATTACAATACTAATTGTCGCTTTTTGAAACAATGTACATTGATTGCCGAGGACATGGGTGATTTTCCTTTCATCATATATTTAGGTTTTATTACAATTTTAATTATCGCTTTTTAAAGCAATGTACATTGATTGCCAAGGACGAGGGGTGATTTTCCTTTCATCATATGTTTAGGTTTTATTACAATTCTAATTGTTGCTTTTGAAAGCAATGTACATTGATTGCCAAGGACGAGTGTGATTTTCCTTTTATCATATGTTTAGGTTTTATTACAATTCTAATTATCGCTTTTTAAAGCAATGTACATTGATTGCCAAGGACGAGTGTGATTTTCCTTTCATCCTATGTTTAGGTTTTATTACAATTCTAATTATCGCTTTTTAAAGCAATTTACATTGATTGCCAAGGACGAGGGGTGATTTTCCATTTATCATATGTTTAGGTTTTATTACAATTCTAATTGTTGCTTTTGAAAGCAATGTACCTTGATTGCCGAAGACGAGGGGTGATTTTCCTTTCATCATATATTTAGGTTTTATTACCATTCTCATTATCGCTTTTTAAAGCAATGTACATTGATTGCCGAGGACGAGGGTGATTTTCCTTTCATCATATGTTTAGGTTGTATTACAATTCTAATTATCGCTTTTTAAAGCAATGTACATTGATTGCCGAGGACGAGGGTGATTTTCCTTTCATCATATGTTTAGGTTTTATTACAATTCTAATTATCGCTTTTTAAAGCAATGTACATTGATTGCCTACGACGAGGGTGATTTTCCTTTCATCATATGTTTAGATTTTATTACAATTCTAATTATCGCTTTTTAAAGCAATGTACATTGATTGCCTAGGACGAGGGTGATTTTCCTTTCATCATATGTTTAGATTTTATTACAATTCTAATTATCGCTTTTTAAAGCAATGTACATTGATTGCCTAGGACGAGGGTGATTTTCCTTTCATCATATGTTTAGATTTTATTACAATTCTAATTATAGCTTTTTAAAGTGATGTACATTGATTGCCAAGCACGTGGGTGATTTTCCTTTCATCATATGTTTAGCTTTTATTACAATTCTAATTATCGCTTTTTAAAGCAATTTACATTGATTGCCAAGGACGAGGGGTGATTTTCCTTTCATCATATGTTTAGGTTTTATTACAATTCTAATTGTTGCTTTTGAAAGCAATTTACATTGATTGCCAAGGACGAGGGTGATTTTCCTTTTATCATATTTTTAAGTTTTATTACAATTGTAATTATCCGTTTTTAAAGCAATGTACATTGATTGCCAAGGACGAGGTGTGATTTTCCTTTTATCATATTTTTAAGTTTTATTACAATTGTAATTATCCGTTTTTAAAGCAATGTACATTGATTGCCGAGGACGAGGGGTGATTTTCCTTTCTTCATATCTTTAGGTTTTATTACAATTCTAATTATCGCTTTTTAAAGTGATGTACATTGATTGCCGAGGACGAGGGGTGATTTTCCCTTCATCATATGTTTAGGTTTTATTACAATTCTAATTATCGCTTTTTAAAGCAATGTACAATGAAACGTAAATATGCAATGCATAACGAATAACGAGAAACTAATTTCTCTCTAAAGGGAGAACAACTCTTACTTCATGTGATCTTTTAATAATTATGTCATTTATAGACTACCATACATACAAAAATGGGAATGATTAAACTGAAGAAAAAATATTTTAAAAATCTTTGTGCAAAATGACTTAAATTAAGTTTTTTAATTTTTGATTCGTAAATATAGTTTCCACTTAATTACACTACCAACTAAAAGCAAGGATTAATTCAATATTTAAAATTTTTTAAATTATTATAAATTATTATAATTAAAATTTCAAAAATGAAAACAATTCTTGTAAAATTTCATCGAAAAAAAAAGTTTTCTTAAGGCAATAGTCCCCATAAAATGTCTTATTTATAAAAGCAATTAAAATATTTTCTAATTAAAATATGTTATAGTTTTATTACATTTTAGACTATCATTGGTGGCAGATTTTCGGAAAAAACAGCAGTAGTTTAAAAAAAAAAAGATATTATGATTTACATTATCTAAGGATTCCCACGCAGTACTCGATTGTCGGTTAGGTCTCATTATTTTATAATTGAAATGGCTAGATGCCCCCGTAAGTTCTAACGTAAAAGTTTCTACGACCGAACTTTTGACTTATGAAATTCTGTTCCGAATTCTTGCTTCCCGGTAAATTTTATCTTCAAAAATTTAAATATAATGTCAATCGTTATCTTCTGTCTTCTTAATTTTTGTTCTTTTATTGTCTTCTCTCCTTAATAGTAGTTTTTTTATTTTCTCTAACACTCAGTAACCCTTGCATCCTAGTGGCTTTATTGCCTTTGATCTTAAAAAATGGAAATGCAATGTCAATCGTTATCTTCTGTCTTCGTAATACTTGTTCTTTTATTGTCTTATCTGCTTAATAGTAGTTTTTCTCATATTCTCTAACACTCAGTAACCCCTTGCGTCCTAGTGGCTTTATTGCCTTTCATCTTCAAAAATTTAAATGACATGTCAATCGTTATCTTCTATCTTCTTAATTCCTATTCTTTTATTGTTCTCTCTCCTTAATAGTAGTTTTGTTTCTCTCATATTCTCTAAAACTCAGTTACCCCTTACGTCTTAGTGGCTTTATTGCCTGACTAGGAGTGAAATGAAAAAAAAAAGCTTTCAAAATGCATATTTTGGTATTCCAACAAGGAATTCGGTGTCACGTTTTCCGTCGTCTGTTAAAACTGAATGAAAGAAAGAACCAAGAACATAACATTGTACGAATTGAGCGCCAAGTCCAAAGAGAAAAAATACAAAACGTGTAAAAAACTAAATGTAAAGTGCACTATTCACTAAGTAGAGCAAAAACTAAAATAATATTTGAAATTTATTTTAGTTTATCTATCTATCTATCTATCTATCTATCTATCTATCTATCTATCTCTCTCTCTCTCTCTCTCTATATATATATATATATATATATATATATATATATATATATATATATATATATATATATATATATAAATATGCAAGTTTCATTAAAAACAACAGACAAGGTACTACGGTTAATTTTTTTATTGAATGTTTCTTGTGTTCGAACAAGTGCTTTCTTTACAGGACAAAGGGTGTGTAAGAACTGTCCAAATGTTTTATTTTTCCAAGCGCTTTCGGCTATACCTTTAGCCATTATCAAGGATGATTTGATTTTTCAGCTTAATTGGGGGTGTGCATTATGTATATGTCTTAGTGTGTAGTAGTGGTGTTTTAATTTCCGAATACGGTTAGCACGTTGTGGCTTTGTTCGTAGTTAATATTGTTAAGGGTAGGCTTTTTCTTTTTTATTATTAAAGCCTCCATTATTTTTAACCTTTTTTTACAGGTGGAAACAATTAATATATTTGTGTTTTCTACTAGTATATTTCTAATGGAGTCTGGTAAATTTTTGTGTGTGTTTAAATGGGTTCTAATGGAGCTGTGATCGGATAGGTGTAACGTAAGGCGTCTGGATAAGGATGTGGTTGTGTAACCGATGTAATTATTTATGAGTCCGGTTTCGTTAGGAACGCAGTTCGTTAAGCGGCATTTGAACACATAAATAATGTTTGTTCTTTGCAATTTTGACTTATCAGGCGTGTTGTTATTTTTGAGGATGAGGTTAGCTGTCTTAAATTTTTTATAATAGATAATTAATTTGATTTTTTTATTTGGGTGGATTGGGATGGTGTATTTCTTTATAATATGTCTTAGTGAGGATTCATCTTGTTTGTAATTCAAGTGCATTTGGTTTTTGTAATAAATGTGTATATGATTTTTGACTGTGTGTTCACTCTCATTATTACTTACTTTAGGGAGAAATAGTCTAATTTGTTGGTCTATAAGATAGTTAGAGAATTGTAAGTTGTAGTTGTTTTGGGATGGGTTAGATGTGATGGGGCATGACATGACCAGCCGATTGATCGGATCGACGGCTTTTTGGTTGGACGTAGTTTATCGTCATACCCAGGACGCGGATGTAGTTTATCGTCATACCCAGGACGTGGGCACACCTTGGGATTTCACTATTTTCCCATAGCTGGGACCCTAACAGGTTCTACCACCCCGGGTCAGGGTGGACCTGGGAACATCAGCCATTAAGAGGTGGTTCCACGCTTCTCAAAACCTCCTGATCAGAGGCCTTGCTGTTGGATGTAGTTTATCGTCTTACCCAGGACTCGGATGCAGTTTAACGTCATACCCAGAACGAAACAGCACTCGTGGCCCGACGATTGCATCTAGCATGAAACAGACTGTCGCCTCTAAGTGTTGACTTTTATGTTCACTTTTATATTTACACACGCTCTACCTCTGATATTGAACACTTTATCCCATAAATATAGCACACTTTAAGACTATATTTCTTTATATATATATATATATATATATATATATATATATATATAACAAAAATAAAGTTTATTAAGTGCTACAAGGGACAATAAGTTGTGGAGACCGGTGATCGCCTACGTCCTTAGTTGATACAGAATATAACATATAAACGAAGATAAGCTTATATCGGCAAATGTTGACCAATTATATATGAGTCTGTAGGTATTGACTCGGTTCGTGAATAGGTAAATATTACTGGTTTATATTTGAGTCAAAGCATTTACTACTGAGAACCGGTAATAGGTAAATAGCGATCGTTTATATTTCAGACATTAACCAATTTACTTAGTCCGGGGATAAGTTAATATTAATCATTTTTATGTCAATCTCCAGGGTGTTGGGACAGTCACTAGTGTTACGACCCGCGAGGGGCGTGTCTTAAATAAAATCAGTGGATCAGTTACCAAGGATATGACCTGGATTCCCCCACGCCAGTGTATTTCTCTTCACAGGGTCAAAAATACGGGAATAAGGAAGCCCAACAGTGACAAAACACAAATATAAAGTGGAAGGAAATTATAATTAAAGGAAAAGTAACTGAATATAGAAATGCCTGCAATGTCCGCGATATGGGCACGAAAAAAAAATTACCTTTTTGTAGTTGACTGAAATCAAATAAATTTTTTCTTCTTTTTTCTCTCTTCTTTTATCTTTCTCCTTTCTTTCTTGATTTTTTTTCTTTTTTTTCTTCTATATAATAATTGCGAATGTCACAGTGTCACTGTCACACCTTTTCAATTAAAGGGACACAACTCTCTAACTATCAATAGGTCAATATCTGTATATTTCTGAGATGAGGTATTATGCAAACTATTTACATTATTCGGACTACTGTCCTCATCTTTGTCGCCATATTTATTAAAACGTTCCGGCCCTTCAGTATCTGTCTATATTTCTGATAGGAGGTACTATGTACACTATTTACATTATTCAGACTATTGTCCTCATCTTTGTTGCCGTATTTATTACAACATACCGGCCTTCAGTATCTGTCTATATTTCTGACATGAGGTATTATGTAAACTATTTACATTATTCGGACTATTGTCCTCATCTTTGTCGCCATATTTATTACAACGTTTCGGTCCTTCAGTATCTGTCTATATATCTGAGATGACGTATTATGTACACTATTTACATTATTCGGACAATTGTACTCATCTTTGTCACCATATTTATTACAACGTTCCGGCCCTTCAGTATCTGTCTATATTTCTGAGATGAGGTATTATGTACACGATTTACATTATTCAGACTATTGTCCTCATCTTTGTTGCTATATTTATTACAACGTTTCGACCCTTCATTATCTCTATATATTTCTGAGATGAGGTATTATGTACACTATTTACATTATTCGGGCTATTGTCTTCTTCTTTGTCGCCATATTTATTACAACGTTTCGGCCGTTGTACGCTCCGGCCTTCTTCAGGTGGTTGGAATGTCGAACTGAAACCTTTATTTCGCTCACTGGGGTAGGTTGTTCTAGTTCCACGGGCCATGTTTAATGGATGTCAGTTATCAGTTATCTCCTGTTAATTTTCCCTCTGATTTAACCGGGTATTGAACTCACACACATTGGGTCCTGTCACTGGATCTAATCAACGCCTTTATCCATTGTGCCATGTGTCATTTATCCACTGTGACATCTGTGTATGAATTTCTGGGTATTATAAAACTAATGTCTTCAGCAACCATTTTTTACTAGTGCTCATATTGCAATTTTTGCTGTTAAATAACAGTTTTTACCAGAGCTCATATTGCAACTTTGTTGTTATTATCGCTTTAATGTAAATAATGTATCAATAGCTCATGTTACAGAAATTTAAGTATTGTTGTTGTATCCTTAAAGAGGTTGCAAACAGACAAAGGTGGTACTCGTGTGAAGGAACGTCAACACACGCGTAGATGAAAGAAGAGAGGTTTATTGTAAAACAGAATACACTACTGAAAGACAGGGAATCTGGTGGCAGGCTAGTAATTCCCGAAGAAAGGATATCTACCAACCGCTCCACGCGGTCAGACGTGGCACATAGCCGAATTTAATGTGGAGTGTCCAAAAATTCGCGTTATAAAACGGGGTCGCGTAGCTGTTTCCCCGAGAAGACTCTGCCCATCGACATAACCTCGTCTGGGGATCCTCTCTGCCAGGAGGCACACATTTTGACCAAAACAGCTGGAGACGAATCTCCAACTAATTCCTGAAGCAAGGATATATAACTTACCTCCCGGCGAGTCAGGATGTGACACGAGGTCGTTTTTTAATGCGGGGCAAAACGGAGCCTATAGGCTCGGGTAAAAATTACCTGTAGACTCCGTATACACGAGGTCGGGTAGCTGTCTACCACCCCAGACGAGACTCTTCCTTCCGCATAGCCTTGTTTGGGTTCCACTCTGCCCGAAGGCAGAGAGTTCGAACAGCACAGATGGAGACGAATTTTTATCAGTAGAAGCCAAGATGGCTGAATTTAATTTGCCCACGGAATTGGCCTAATTTCAAAATGGTATGATATGTTGCGCTACGACCTGTAGGGTTCAAGTTGAAAAAGTGTGACACAGTGCCACACTTACATTTGCATTTATTATATAGATAGGTAGTGTTGCTAATTTTAATATAAGTAGTAATTATTGCAGGTTTTACAATTGTTGCTAATTTTACTATAAAAATATATTGATGGAATTTTTGCAATAAAGATTTATTTTTATACTTTCATATTTTCTGGGGCCTCACTAATTGCCCATAGCTGTGGCCCTAACAGGTACTACCACCCAGGTCAGGGGAGGACGTGAGAACTACAGAAATTAAGAGAGGGATCTGCGCTTCTCAAAATCTCCACTCTCCCGATCAAAGGACTTGATGCCGGATTTAGTTGCATATATTGGTCGATTATTTATAAATTTGTCAACAATTACATATTTTAAAACGCCTCTTTCTCACACTTATATATATATGTATATTATTAGTAGTAATAGTAGAAGTCTTATAAGTATAAGACGCTGTTGGGATTGCTATGAAATGAGTGTGAAATCAGAAGGTTTTTTGTTTGAGATGATAAGCGTGAAAAGCATGTTCTTCATATTAATCACAACAATATTAAGCATAGACATACAAGTTGAATAAATCTCAAGGCAATATTGAACAAAGAAACAACGGTAGTCGTGAATTCAATTAGAAAAACACTGAACATTTATATACAATAAATTATAATACAATTTGGAAAAGCTTGTGTTTCAGTTTTGGTTATATGGGTGTTTGACGAAATGTGAATTAAGTATCTTAATGAATTACAGTTCAGGAATGTTCTTTTGTTTAGAAAATGTTCACATGTAATATTAAGGAAAATTTATCGAGAGATAAATTTTAAAGTAATGTAATGCGAGATTTTTGTTGATTTTTGTTTGTTCTTGTTTTGACAGAGTTATTCACCCTGGACTGTATTTTTTTTTTATCTTAATGCTTGAATTGCAGTTTCTGTTCAGTAGTGTAGAATAACACTTTTTTTAGAAATGTGCAATGAATTCAGAGAGAGACAGAAAGAGGTTGAAAGTTGAGTCAGGTGTTGACGCGCGCAAAGTGCTTTAGTCAAAATGTAGACACGCGTGGATCTCTGTGGAAATCACTCTGAAGGCGAATTACTGATTCGTTCTTTTATTTACTTTGAGAAGTTGGAATAGGCTCCAGAAATTTTTGGCGGTAAACACATTCTGGGGGTCGTCTCGACCAATAATAAGCCGAGTTTCGCAATGTGTGGTGCTGATTGGTCGAAACTAGCTCTTATGGAATAGTCTAGTTTTTAACGGGGGTGAGCGGAAAAATATGGACGATTTCATAACGCTATAATCGATCGGAAAACCTTCGGTGTCCTGATTTGCAAATAATCAAACTAATACCAACGAGGAAAAAAGGTATAAAAAAAGAACGAACCAAGAACATGCACGTTAGCCGAAAATAATCGTCCAGCATGCAAGTTAAAAGCTCAAAGAAAAAAAAAACTATACAATTACGCAAAAAAAATTATATAAATTGCTCAATACAGTGAGTAGAACAGACCTAGTTAGACCTAGAGAGCCAGACAAACCTACCACGTGGTAGGTTTGTCTGGCTCTCTAGGTCTAACTATATATATATATATATATATATTGTACGAGGCAAAAAAATAGACGCACCCTTAGAAAGATGACTTTTGTATTTTTGCCAAGACAAGTGAGTTATAGAATTCGTTTATTAATACAGGTGTACATATGTAGATTATGGGTAATCCATTATCGCACAAAATTTTTCAATTGTATTAAGGTCAGGACACTGACTAGGCCATTGCAAGATACGGGAATTATTGAAGCAAAAGGTTCCCAATCAAAAAACTAAATAATTTTTTGATTTGTATAAAGTATATGTGTACACCTATATTAATATACTGCGTTAATAAACGAATTCTATTACTCCCTTGTTTCAGTAAAAATACAAAAATCGACTTTCTATGGGTGCGCCCATTTTTACCTGGTAATATATATATATATATATATATATATATATATATATATATATATATATATATATATATATATATATATATATATATATTACGAAATTGACAAAATCCGATGATTATTTTATGACATTTTTTATGTTTATACATTCTTTTTTATAGATACAAATATTTAAGTAAATGCTCTGTTTTATAATAAACAGTATTAAATAACATTTACCGGCCTGAATGTCCGAGAAATTGTCATAGAAAATATGCGTCCTCCGACAGGAATCGAACCTGTTTCCTATACGGAACCGTTATATAGCCTGACGTGCTTTTACCGATTGAGCCACAGTAAATTCGACCATGCCAACCGAACGATCCTCTGTGGCCGAATCAGTTAAGGCACGTCTGGCTATATGACGGTTCCGCATAGAATACAGGTTCGATTCCTGTCGGAGGACACATATTTTCTATGTAAATATCTCGGACATTCAGGCCGGTAAATGTTATTTAATACTGTTTATTATAAACAGAGCATTTACTTAAATATTTGTATCTATAAAAAAGAATGTATAAACATAAAAATGTTTTTATATATATATATATGTATGTATATATAAATGAAGGGGCATATTAAAGCATGTAATTGTTTACAAACTTATAAATAATCAACCGATATATACACCTACATCCAGCAGCAAGGCCTCTGATCGGGACATTGGTGCTTTTTCGCCAATTAAAGCAATACTGGAGAAATCTGGCGAAGGACGTTGACTTACTAAAGAATTTAGTCTATAGCATGTGACGAAGAATTAAGGCCTTTATTAAAGTAAAAGGTTACCCAACAAAATACTAAATCATTTTTTGACTTGTATAATGTACATATGTACACCTGTATTAATAAATGTATTTTATTACTTACTTGACTTTGCAAAAATACAAAAATCGGTTTTCTATGAGGGCGTGCAACTCGAACTGTATATATGTGTGTGTGTGTGTGTGTGTGTGTGTGTGTGTGTGTGTGTGTGTGTGTGTGAAGAAGGTGACTTCATGGTGTTATCTGTCTGGACGGGGGCGGCTTCAGCGTTGGAACGTGTCTGATAACCATTCCACCGGTTGACGCAAGTCTTGGGAGAGGAGAAAACAATTCTCAAGGAGGAAAATTTCTACAGATTGCCTTGACTACAAGATATTCCACAGTAAATTTGCGCCATGACTTTTATATTATTTCGCCATTCTTTGCAGAACTTCTATTATCACAATGTGGGGCACCTACTAACAAAAGTGACAGAAAGCGAAAAGAAAAAAAAAAGACTCTAAATAAATTCGGCTAGATATCAAAAGAAAAAAAAAATTCTAAAATCTCCAACGTTCGTAGTCCTAAATTTAGTCCTATGGAGTTCTGAAGGAAGAAACACCTCACAAGTAAACACTATATATATATATATATATATATATATATATATATATATATATATATATATATATATATATATATATATATATATATATATATATATATATATATATATATATATATATATATATATATATATATATATATATATATATAAAAAAAAAAAAATAAAATAAAAAAAAAGTACTTCATCGAAACCTCAACAGAAATCAGTTTCGTCCTATGTTTAGGACTCTTCAGCAGTGCGCATCCATTACCGAGAATTGAAACCCTGAGAGCCACGTTGTCAGGCAAACATCATACCAACTGTTCCAAGGGGCCTCAGTGACGAAGAGGTAGCGAATCAGACTCGATATAGTGTCGCACGATGACATATTTCGTGGTGGAACTCATCCGAGGTTCTCTTTTACCCATAGGACTTTGCCCCCACGAGCCACGACAACTATCCCCAAACCGCTCCATTCAGAGCATTAAAAGCCGGTTCAAGCAAGGATAAATCAAGTGATATAAAAATTTTTAGAAGAAACCTCAACAGAATACAGAAAGCACTGGACGGCCACTTCGTCCTGTATCTGGCACTCATCAGCAGTGCGCATCCACTACCGAGAATTGAAACCCGGACAGTCACGATATCAGGCAGACGTCATACCAACTGACGAAACGGCCGTCCAGTGCTTTCTGCATTCTGTTCAGGTTTCTTCTTGACTCGATGAATTACTTGATTATAATTATCTCAAATCCTCCTAATTTCTATCACACACACATACACACACACACACACACACACACACACACACACATATATATATATATATATATATATATATATATATATATAGTATTAAAAAGTGCTCAATGCACGTCTTAAATAATGAAATAAAACTAAAAATAACAATTTATTTGATTTTAAACTAATAAACACTATATTATTTTATTTAAAAAATAATATAGGGTTCCTTAATTTAAAAAAAAGGATATATAAAAAAACTTAAAGCATCTTGTCTGTCAAATTTAATGAAACTTATATATATATATATACATATATATATATATATATATATATATATATATATATATATATATATATATATATATATATATATATATATATATATGTATATATATATATATATATATATATATATATACCCAAGTATAGGATTTGTGTATACATAATAAATTCCAATAACCAAAAATGACTAGTTTATAACATATAATTTTCGAATAAATGATTATATATATATATATGTGTGTGTATAAATCCGGGTAGAATCCAGGGAATCCAAAACTAGAATCTTTATTTAATCTGAGGGGTTAAATATTGCTCTCTGTTTACAGGCTAGTATATGAGTATGAACTTAGTGGGGAAATAAGAAATAAATATAAATATAGAAATAAATACAATATGCCAGCCAGCAATAAAGAAAACAAAAAGAAATGACAGCAAATCCTCAACAGCAGCAGCAGATTTAGCAGAAGAGAAAATCTTTCTTCTTATATCCATTTCTTGTCAAAATTATATTTAATAAATAAATTATAAGTGTTTTAATACGCGGAGTTACTTTTCAAAAACCCTGTATATAGATCATTAATTTTTTGCAATTCACTTCTCATCGTAATATGATGCGTGTTCGCTTCGAGAAGCACTGACAGTGCCTCTTCTTTGTATAACCACATTTCTTCTGAAGACTCACCTCGTATGTTTTCAAAATAATTACCCGATTAAAGTATATTGTAAGAGACAGAGTACGAAGCGAAAATATCTTATTGTTTAATAACAGAAATAATATTTAAAGATGGTGTACTTTTTCAAAAATTAATACTTGGATTTCCTATTGCATTTTTCAGACCGTTTCAGAAACTCATCACTTGAATTCCATTAAAAAGAAGCAACTTTGTCCCAAAAACCTCTTCTACTGCTGCTAAGGTAGGAAAACGATTTTCTATTTTCTATAAAGATTCAATTGTTTTATTATCTAGCATACTGCATTAGCGCCCATCGTCTTAATTCATTTCTTAAGAAAAGTTCCGTAACGTCTGCTTCTTGAAGTAAACGCCTTGTCCTCATTTTATTGTCCGCTTGTAACACACGCTTTCAATTGCGATGAGAGTTTGGTTTGGTTTGGTTTGGGTGTTTTGTTTTACGGCATATCAACCTCAAGATTTTTATTGTTGGCAATATTTTTTTTACAAAAATGTATTGTTGGTAATATTTTTTTCCAAAATGTATTGCTGGTAATATATATATATATATATATATATATATATATATATATATATATATATATATATATATATAAAATGTATTGCTGGTAATATTTTTTTTAAATGTGTTGCTGGAAATTTTCCCAGGGCGCGGATACAGTTTATCGTCATATCCAGGAAAGGGTGTAGTTTATCGTCTTACCCAGAACACGAATGTAGTTTATCGTATTACCCAGGAAAGGATGCAGTTTATCGTCTTACACAGGAAAGGATGTAGTTTATCGTCTTACCAAAGACGCGGATGTACTTTATCGTGTTACCCAGGAAAGGACGCAGTTTATTGTCTTACCCAGGACGCGGATATAGTTTATCGTATTATCCAGGACGCGGATGCAGTTTATCGTTTTACCCAGGAAAGGATGCCGTTTATCGTCTTACCCAGGACGCGGATGTAGTTTATCGTGTTAACCAGGACGCGGATGTAGTTTATCGTATTACCTAGGAAAGGATGCAGTTTATCGTCTTACCCAGGACGCGGATGTAGTTTATCGCCTTACCCAGGAAATGATGTAGTTTATCGTCTTACCCAGGACGCGGATGTAGTTTACCCTCAGTACGCGATGATAGTTTGGTGTTCTTGTTTTACACATATCAGCAAAGAAAACATGTATTTGAGTATCGTATCGATCTGGACATACTGGTATAGCATAATGTAAGAGAAATAAACATTTCTTTTCTGTGTTTCGTGTTTATAACGATTTTGTTCTAAGTAAGTAACATGAATGTGGTTCTACAGCAGGATGATGAGAATATCATGGACGGAACATGCGAAGTTCTAGAAAAATGATAACCAGAATGAAAGTTGACATTTCTAATAAGGAAAAAGGGCTTGGGAAATCTGATACTCTCAAGACAGATTGAAGACAACAGGGATAAGGGAAACAATGCCTATTTTACCTAATGATCTTGTGCAAATAGACGAGAGAAGATGAATTACCAGAGATAACAAGAAGATGATATTTACTAAGGGCTACAAAGGACATTAATTTGTGGAGCGCCTTAATAGCCAACGCACAAAAGTGACACAGTAGATCGAAGTATAATCAATAACTTGAATGTTATGAGTTACTTTACTCTCCGAGCCTGTAATAATTGCCATAAACTCATTAAACAGGTGTCGATGTTTCTAAAATAAGAACCAATCTTGTTCAATAGCCCTGGGGTAAAAGTAAACAGAGAGTCAGGGAGTATATAAATTTGTTTTCGCAGTAAAGCCTCACATTTTTTGATCTTTAAATTCTAAAGTTTAATATTATTGTTAAGCAAGGCACATTCTTCAATCCGGACATTAGGGAGTCATAAGATTTTTGATAAAATGCAAAAACGAATCTGCAATATTATTAGTGCTGATTAGGCATCTCGGCATCAGTCACTTTCCGACCACATTAAATTTAAGTAAGTTCTATGCTCACTGCTTCTTCTATTTCAGTTATCATTAGTGGAAATCTCTTCCGAATTCTTGCTACCCAGTCATCTGTGTTCTTCAAAAATGCAATGACAATCGTTATCTTCTGTCTTCTTAATTCTTGTTCTTTTATTGTCTTCTCTCCTTAATAGTAGTTTTTCTCATATTCTCTAACACTCAATAACCCCTTGCGTCCTAGTGGCTTTATTGCCTTTGATCTTCAAACATTGAAATGCAATATCAATTGTTATCTTCTGTCTTCTTGATTCTTGTTCTTTTATTGTCTTCTCTCCTTAACAGTAGTTTTTCTCATATTCTCTAACACTCAGTAACCGCTTGTGTCCTAGTGGCTTTATTGCCTTTGATCTTCAAAAATTTAAATGCAATGTCAATCGTTATCTTCTGTCTTCTTGATTCTTGTTCTTTTATTGTCTTCTCTCCTTAATAGTAGTTTTTCTCATATTCTCTAACACTCAGTAACCCCTTGCATCCTAGTGGCTTCATTGCCTTTGATCTTCAAAAATTTAAAAGCAATGTCAATCGTTATCTTCTGTCTTCTTAATTCTTGTTCTTTTATTGTCTTCTCTCCTTAATAGTAGTTTTTCTCATATTCTCTAACACTCAGTAACCCCATGCGTCCTAGTGGCTTTATTGCCTTTGATCTTCAAAAATTCAAATTCAATGTCAATTGTTTTCTCTCTTCTTATTTCTTGTTCTTTTATTGTCTTCTCTCCTTCACAGTATCTTTTCTTATATTCTCTGACACGCAGTAACCCCTTGCGTCCTAGTGGCTTTATTGCCTTTTATCTTCAAAAATTCAAATTCTTCCGGATAGTTTGCTTCATCCGGATAGTATTCTTCTTCGTTATCTGTCGTGCCTCTATCAGGACGTAGGCGATCATGGCTCTCCTTCTGTGCGTTCTTGAGTCAAGAAAGAGAACAAAGACATTTTTAAATAGCTCAGTAATTTGTAAATCGACATAAAATCTTTCTATTGTCTACGATTTCTTATTCTCAATAAAAACCAAAACTGTCTCTGATTAGATATCTCTTCCGTCTTTCCTCGCAAGCAAAACGGAATGGTACATTATTTATCTGATACAATGCAGCAACTAAATAATCGAAGAAAAAGGTGAATAATATATAAAGAAAGGTAGGAAGAAAATAGAGGAGGCGATAACATGCTCCAGTGAAATGTAAATAAACTTGTCAATTTACCATATCCAAAACATAAAAAGAAAAAGTGGCAAAGTTTAACAAATGTACCTTTAAAAATGCTGTGTCAAAAGGAAGGTTTTTCCCTTGACAATGCTATTACTGTATATTGTTGGATTTTTAAGAAATAGAAACCACTTCTAAGGAAATCCTTATTATTTACCATTTTATAAAGTTCAAATGAGTTGTCAATTCATACTTTTCCAATAAAGAATCTAATTGTTATTTTTGTTGTAAATTCGCAAGAACAAAAAATTATGTTTAGGTTTTATTCCAATTCTAATTATCGCCTTTTTAATTAATAAATATTTGCTTATTACATTTGTTACACTATTTACACTATTCGGACTATTGTCCTCATCTTTGTCGCCATATTTATTACAATGTTTCGGCCGTTGTACGCTCCGGCATTCTTCAGGTGGTTGAAATGTCAAACTGAACCCTTTATTTCACCCACTGGAATAGACTGTTCTAGTTCCACGTGCCATATTTTAATGGATGTCAGTTATCTCCTGTTATTTTTCGCACTGAAAGTTCTCCACTTCTGAAACTTAACCAGGTATTGAACTCACACTCTTTGGGATCTGTCAATGGATCTAACCAACGCCTTTATCCACTGTGCCATGTTTCCTTACGGGCATCTGCGTATGAATTTCTGGGTATTATAAACCTAATGTCTTCAGCAACCATTTTACCAGTGCTCATATTGCAATTTTTGCTGTTATCATTGTATGTTTTTATCAGAGCTCATATTGCAATTTTTGCTGTTATTATCGCTTTTCTGTGGCGCTCCTTATTAGTGGTTCCCATATTGTATTCATTTCTATGCTTGGTCAGCCCAGGAGATTTTTGTGGCCTAGCATATGTGCTGATTCCTTAAGTCTACGAATTTTCCAATGGTGTTCCTTGTCTATGATCTCAACCTGATCCCACAGAAGGCGGTGATCTGCCTTCTCTCTCCATATGTGGTCAGCCACGCCTGATTTTTCCACTTCCCCTCGTGTTACAGCTTTATGGTGTTCTTGAAGCCTCACCTTGAGGTGCGGCCTGTCTCTCCTTTATATTTCTTTCCGCAGTTGCACGGGATAGCGTACACACAGTCTTTAGACATGTTCTCCTCTATGGGGGGTCTTACACGGGAGAGATATCTGCGAAGTGTCGTCAAGCTTTTGAAGGTTGTTCTGATGTTATATGGACCGCAGATCCTTTGTATTTTCTCTGATAACCTCTTCATATAAGGCAGGCAGACTCTTTTCTGAGTGTTGTTGTCCTCCTCCTCTTGTACTCGCCTATCCCAGTTTTTTTTTGGGGGGGGGCTGCTGGCATGTACCCAGTGTAGTTGTTACGTTGTAGAGTACTATTATAGTGACCAATTCTTTATCTAATGTCTCTGGGTCGCCGCTTATGACTTTTGCTCTGTGTTGTAAGCAGCGGACGATCCCTTTCTTTACGCTGTATGGATGGTGGGAGTTGAAATTGAGGTACTGTCTTGTGAATGTCGGCTTACGGTATACGGATGTCTTGAACCCAGGCTCTGTTCGAGATATTAGAACATCCAGGAATGGTCGTGTGTTGTTACTCTCATTCTCCATTGTGAACTGTATCGAAGGTCTTATTGAGTTCACATGGTCCAGTAGAACCTGAACATCTTCCTGGTGTGGCCAGAGTATGAAGGTGTCATCTACGTACCTTAACCATATAGTTGGCTTTAGAGATATAGATTCTAATTCCATGTATATATTCGCCATTGCTGGTGATAAGGGCGAGCCCATTGCTAAGCCGTCATCCTGTCGATATATGTGTGATCCCATTCCGAAGTGTGTTGTTTGTGTACAGAAAGTCAACATCTCCATCAGATTGGTTAGTATAAGTAGTACCCTACATTTTTTACATTACGTACATTTGTTAAAATTTTCATTTTTTTCTATTTATATTCATGGACGGTTTTGCGTATGGTAAATATATTTATACGCTTTTTCTTCGGTTATTTAATTGCTGCCATTGCCTCAGATAAGTAATGTACCACTCCGTTTTAATTGCAAGGAAAGGCGGAAGAGATATCTATATATCAGAGACAGTTTTGGTTTTACTGAGAATAAGAAAACGTAGACAATAGAAAGAAAGTTAGGAAGAAAATTGAGGAGGCGATGACGCTCGCAGGCTTTTAACCCATGCTCCAGTGAAAAAGCGGTGTCATGGGAGGGGAACATCCATTTTTAACAGTCCATCTTTTGTTGGCACATTTATCTCTATTTGCCCTCGTTCTAATCTTTGAACGCATTTTGAAAAAATATCGTTGAATCGAATGTTATATTGTCACGATACAAATCCTGTAAAAAAATATTACTATCTCAGAAGGAAGATTTTTTTTCTCTTGACTTTGCTATTACTGCATACTGTTGGATTACCGCCCCCTTACTATAATCACAGGCTGTTCGAGATTTAACGCCTTTTCTGCTGTCTCTTTTACCTTGCGAAGCAACATGACTCGTTTCTTTCCGATAGACAATGTAAGTACTCCAGTGACACATGTTGACGGAAGGCATGAACTGTTCATAACTTTAACTTCATTTCTCATTTTATTCTTCTGTAACATGTCTGTTTTATACATTTATCAATTGTTGTTTGTTTTAATTCCTGTTTTTTAATTTTTTTTACTGCCAAAATATTGTTTATGGGACAACTGAACCAGGAGGCATAAAAAAAATATCTTCCATTCACGCAACAACACTTCCTCTGTAATTTTGTTATTGTTTTAAAAGCTGTTTTTAGAATTTTAATAAAATGTAAACGCATGAAACTGAATTTAGACATCTTTTTCTCGGGTCATGAAAATATATGTTAAATTCTATTTATCTATTAGATTGTTTATTTACAAGAATATGTTTTACATGTACAAGTCTATAAAAATATGCGAACCATCTGCAAAGCGGAATTCGTTATTTACCATTTTATAAATAAATAACGATGAAAATCATTTTTTTTTACTCCATAAATTTATGAAAAAAAAAAAAGAAATTAAATAAGCATATGACGACGAAGAGAAGTGGGTGGGCAATGATGGCGGTGTCAAGAAATAAACTCCTTTTTGACACAGCGTATTTTTATGGATACATTTGTCAAATGTTGCCAAAAGAAATTTCTCAAGAAACATTATCTGAATTAATCGAAAAAAAAATATAATATGGAATGGAATTGATATTTATTTATTTTTAGGAAGAATGGAAAATTTGAGAAAGTTGAGTAGAGCAAGCAATTATCATCTTGCGACCAATAAAAACATAGATAACACGCCACCCACTCATTATATATATATATATATATATATATATATATAATAAAAAGGCATGAACACTAATATTCCATGGTCATAATTTATTCTATTGGAATCGTAAATACGATCCAATTCATCAGACCTACAAATTCAAAAAGATATTTTCCGATTTCTTTTTAATTTGTAGGTCTGATGAATTGGATCGTACTTACGATTCCAACAGAATAAATTATGACCATGGAATATTAGTGTTTAAGCCTTTTTATTATATCCTTACTCTGTCCTGGACATTGAGTTCTACCTGGATTCTATCCTCTTGGAATTATTTTTTTATACATGTAGATATGTATGTGTATGTATGTATGTATGTAAATATATTTACATATTTTATATATATGATTGCATATATTTTAGAATTGGACATAGTCCGACAATTTATTTAAAGACATTTTTATATATATTATGTTTAACGTTCTGTTTATAGATACAAGTATTTAAGCAAATGCTCTGTTTTATAATAAACAGTATTAAATACCATTTACTGGCCTGAACGTCCGAGAAATTTTCATAGAAAATTTTCGCTCTCCGACAGGAATCGAACCTGTATCCTATACGGAACCATATATATATATATATATATATATATATATATATATATATATATATATATATATATATATATATATATATATATATATATAGTGTATTGGGCTAGCAGATGATTATTTTAACATATATTGTTAAATATAACACGCAATGTATGTCTGTTATGTCTGATCAGGAACCGTTCTAAGGTTCGTATGTTTGATTTAATTTCTGGTGAAAATAAAGACAAAAATATCCAACATTTGGATATATTTTATTAAGCTGTTCCTTGATCTAAGCTTTCGATCCCATGAGTCATCTTCAGAGTTGGTTATACGGACATTTAAACAAAGATATTCACCATTAAATATATACGCTCTATATAAAATAATGAGCACTTTATCCCATAAATATAGCACACCTTAAAACTATATTTCTCTCTCTCTCTCTCTCTCTCTCTCTCTATATATATATATATATATATATATATATATATATATATATAAAAGTGAACATAGAAGTCAACACTTAGAGGCGACAGTCTGTTTCATGCTAGATGCAATCGTCAGACCGCGAATGCTGTTATTTTTCTCGGCTATTTATATATACGGGTCAGTGGTGCATTGTGGGTAGTCTATTTTGGTGGTTATTTTACCGGAAGTCGTTTATTTGTTTATTTATTTATTTCTGTCAAATTATTTTGCTTGTTTTTATTTAATTTTATTTTTATTTTTTATCTTATATATTTATTTTTTTAATTTTATTTTGATCCGTGTTTTTATTAACGTATTAAAAATTTGTTTATATAGCTTATTGTGGGTAGTCTATTTTGGCGGTTATTATATATATATATATATGTATATATATATATATATATATATATATATATATATATATATATATATATATATATAGATGAAAAAATTAACCTGTTGAAAAAGACAACATTTATAAATATAAAAGACAATAGGAAAACTGTTAAATAAGCTATATAAACAAATTTTTATTACATTAATAAAAACACCGATCAAAATAAAAATAATAAATAAATAATATATAAGATGAAAAATAAAAACAAAAATAAATAAAAACAAGCAAAATAATTTGACCCAAATAAATAAATAAACAACTTTCAGTGAAATAACCGCCATAATAGATCACCCACAATAAGCCATATTAACACATTTTTACTACGTTAATAAAAACACATCAAAATGAATAAAAAATAAATAAATAAAAATAAAATAAATATAAAGGATAAAAAACAAAAATAAATTAAATAAAAACAAGCAAAATAATTTTACACAAATAAACAAATAAACGAGATCCGGTAAAACACCTGCCAAAAATGACTACGCACGATGCACCACTGACCCGTATATATAAATAGCCGAGAAAAATAACACCACTCGTGACCCGATGATTTAGTCATATTGTATATATTCATTGGGGATTATTTATTGTTTAAAATTTTTACTCCCGCCCCCACAGACTTTATTGTACATATGGGGTTATTTAGGACTTTCATAAAGACCATGACGTATTTTGGTGGGTGTAGTAAGAAAGGCAAGTATAAATGTGGCGTTTTGGTGGAAGGAATATTGTTTTGTATGCTTGGGTCAGTGCTTGCGACTAGCTAAGTTTAAAGATAAGACAATTGAAGACCTCCCTTTCCCAACCCCCATTTTTGGCCTTGTGCCTTATTTACTGTATTTCAAACAGTAATAAATATTGTGACCCGATGATTGCATCTAGCATGAAACAGACTGTCGCCTCTAAGTGTTGACTTCTATGTTCACTTTTATATTTACACACGCTATATCTCTGATATTGAGCACTTTATCCCATAAATATAGCACACTTTAAGACTATATTTCTTCATATATATATCTATATCTATATCTATCTATCTATCTATCTATCTATCTATCTCTCTCTCTCTCTCTCTATATATATATATATATATATATATATATATATATATATATATATATATATATATATATGTATATTAGACCTCATTTATGGTATGGCTTTTTATACTGGCATCCCTTTTCCTACACTTTTAGAATTCAGTTTCTTTCAACGTAATATCTATTAAATAACAATGTCGTAAACTTCATCGACAAAGCGATAAATGTATTTGCCGAGCAATAAGCGAAAATAGTCTTTTAATAGTGCAAGCAAGCTTACGGACCAGTCTGAAGTGGCGAAACTGAACCACTCATTATGGTCGCCGATTCCTTCTCACATTTCGATTTACGGTGCTTATCTTTGAAAGAATGAGCGAAGCGGGAAGTTTGCCACTTGTCCAAGAGATTCTCCCAAGTAACCGTTCATAGACATTAACTTTTGACATTTATATCGGCGTCGAACGTTCCTTTCCGGTGGTATTTACGGCTGCTTACACAAATTGGATTGTTGACCAACAGTCTCCGTTCTTCGCTCGGCCGTGATTGGTTGACCATTTACCAGCCATTTTGAATCATCCATTTTCAATACTCATGCTAAACAATGATAACCGGTCTGTAAAGATATTTACCAATCTCAGATTAATTTGATACAAGGCCTAAAGAAAAGGAGCACTTAGGATGGACTACAGTGGCCTAAGAAAAGTTATTATCCAGGAGAAATAAACTAAATCCAGTTTCAAAATTTATTTACGTAAACCCAACTCAACATATCACAAAGATTAGGAGACTAAGAATGCTTAGGACTTGAAGTGAATACAAGTCTCAACTACTTGTCAAGTACAAAGTCTAGAATCACTGACCAAGATACTATTTACAGTGGCCTAAGAAAAGTTTTTAGCCGGGAGAAATAAACTATATCCAATTTCAAAATTTATTTACGCAAACCCAACTCAACATAAATAAACACTATTTGGAACAAGTATGGAGTAGGTCCTTCATTTGTTAGTTTCAGTGTTTGTATTCGATTTTTCATGGATTTGATCAAGTTATCAACAATCGTCTGAGTCATATTTTGCCACTCCTTTAGTAATGTTTCTTTAACGGTTGCCAATGACGTAATTTTGTTTGCACGCTCTCGAAGACTTCGGTCAAGGTGCTCCCAAACGTGCTCTATTGAATCCATGCCAGGATTTTGGGTTACCCATGGCAGTGACTTGATTTCTTACGATTCCTTTCAGTCCTTTGCTAATTTGCTCGTATGACATGACGCTTCATCTTCTTGAAAAAGGTAGACATTCTTGTCAATCTGATTGGTTTCAAATAGTGGGGGGTAGTCATTTCTCTAATATTTGACAGTATTTTGGACCATTCAATCGCTCGTCAATCAGCTCAGATTTCCCTCCAAACCTGAGAGCATCCCACATCATTACTTCAATCTCTCCGTGTTTCACGGTCGCCTGAAGACATTCAGTGTTCCAAGTCTCATTCTGATTTCTTCAAACATAAACCTGTCTCGAATTCGAATATTGGCAGAACTTACTTTCATCCGACCAATTTACAGGCTACCAAAATTCATAATCTTTATTCTCGAA
>OZ038509.1:81051547-81171547 GCA_964036315.1 Acanthosepion esculentum
ATATATATATATATATATATATATATATATATATATATATATATATAGGGTGTCCATAAAGATCGTGTGCAATTTAAAAAATGTATAACTTTATTTGTATTTGCGATAGAAATAATTTGTAAAAAGGATTAGAAAGAAGTAAATCTATATTTTTTAAGGTTTTATTGAAATTTTATTTAAGTTTCCACATGTCCTCCATTATTAGCAATACAAAGGGTAATACGATTTTTCAGTTCACGGAAAACATTTGCCAACTGATTTACAGTAATGCCTGAAATCGCATTAGTTATTTCAGCTATACTTAAAACTAGGTACATTAAACTTTATAACATTTTTTACAGATTATTTCTATCGCAAATACAAATAAAGTTATAATTTTTTTTAAAGTGCATACGAACTTTATGGACACTCTGCATAAAGATTGAGAAGGAACTGGTAGATAGGTTAACAGGCATGTTGATAGATAGATGGGTAGATAGAAAACGTTCTGAAATACATGGATAGATAAACATTCTAAAATAGACAAATATTTTCAAATGGATAAAGAGAGAGAGTTTGGTGGGAGAAATGTGTCAAAATAGATGGAGAGAGAGGGAAAGAGACAGCTAGATGGAGACATATTTAGATATATAGACATACACACTGAATGAGAGAGATAGAAAGAGAGGTGGAAGCTGTAAAGTAGAATAGATAAAGAGAAAGTGAGATAGATACCAATAGCTTTACATAGATAAAAAGAGAGAAATATGTCAAAATAGATATATATATAGAGAGATTTATATATATATATATATATATATATATATATATATATATATATAGAGAGAGAGAGAGAGAGAGAGAGAGAGAGATAAACATTATGACATAGAAAGATATATAGATATATGTCAAAATAGGGAAAAAGAGATAGATGGACAGAGGTAGATATATATATATATATATATATATATATATATATATATATATATATATGTACAGTTTGAGATAGACAAATATGAACAGGTTGAGATAGATAAATACATAGATAGATAAATATTCTGATATATATATATACATATATACATATATATATGTACAGAGAATATGTATAGATGGACAGAGGTAGATAGATATATCTATATATATATATATACATATATATATATATATATATATGTATATATATATATATATGTGTACAGTTTGAGATAGACAAATATGAACAGGTTGAGATAGATAAATACATAGATAGATAAATATTCTGATATATATATATATATATTATACATTCTTTTTTATAGATAAAAATATTTAAGTAAATGCTCTGTTTATAATAAACAGTATTAACACCATTTACCGGCCTTAATGTCCGAGAAATTTTCATCGATATTTTTCGTCCTCGACAGGAATCGAACCTGCACCGTATATAGTCCCGTGCCTTAACCGTTTCGGCCACAGGCCAGCACTCGGTCAGCAAGGTTGATTTTACTGCCTTTAAACTTCAATCTTCCATAAATCTCTCACGTACATTCATAACTGCTCATGGCGTATCAAATGTAAACAAATGACGTCACACATTATGAAATGGACAAAGTTCGACAATTATTTTAATTTAACTTATTTTTAATTTAAAGAATGTATAAACATAAAAATATCTTAAAACAATTGTTGGGCTTTGTCCATTTAATAGTAATAATAATAATAATAATATATATATATATATATATATATATATATATATATATATATATATATATATATATATATATATATATATATATATATGAACAGATAGATAGATAGATAGACAGAAAAATGGCTAAAACATTCGATTACCTTGATATAAGTGCTTGCCTAATCTTTCATTTTACTTGGTAGGCATGAGTTCAATCTTTATTTACAGGGATTTCATTCATTCGGTTTTGTTGTACGTTATTTAACGTCTCTAGCACATGTTTAGGACTTGCAGCTTGCATTCTCGTCAAGCGTCATCCTAACATGATCTATACACCTTCAACCTATATCCATCGATCGCTATAGACAGAGAAAATCTTTTGGAAGATGTTAACTTACTCGCGTAACACGTGGGTGAATATTATTCTGCTGAAACAGCACACCACCTCCCTGTTGAAAAATGGCATTAGAACACGTTGAAGACTATTCTGGATGTACATGGAGTGGTTCCAACTGTCCTCCATAAACACCAATAATGAGCGAGAATTGTAACCGATGAATTTCACACCATGATGTTGGGTCTATGTGTCATGGCAGAGTACATTCTGGAAGATGACGCTTCCCTTGTCTACTCGAAACGACCATCACTTACCGGAAGCAGAATATACATTACTTACTAACAACTCTTAAGACTACTATGCGGACGTATAGAGTGATTATATTCCTTTTGGTAGGAGAAAACCACGTGGTCACGGGAGGTCGGTAGATGACCTCAACTCGCGGAATGACGAAACTCAGTTGCTAAGTAGACCGCGAGGTAGCCCGAGGTGATATCCTGCAGTGGTAGGGAAATGGAAACAATGTGAATCCAACAAGAAAGATAAAAGACACAGCCGACTTGGTCTTTATCCTTTCGGGTAAGTATTAAACCCTTCCGTTTTCATCCGTTGACACTGCTTTTTTATCGATTAATGTCATAGCTACAGTTCCTCTGTGTGCCAGAGTATATACATATCTGTGTCATAAAATATTCCAAATTAGAAAAAAACGGCCCCTCCTGAAAAACCCAATGAATCAAAAAAATATATATTGTCCTACCAAATAACTCTATCACATCTGCAATTTGAAAGAATCTATCTAAACGTAACCTAAAATTTGTTACTACTACATCTAAACAATAAAAGATTTATATAATACTAAAACAACAACAACAACAAAAAAAACAATATGGTAATACTTAAGGGAGGAATTTACTCGACTGCCCTTAATAATTGCTACAAAAAATACATAGGAGAAACCTCAAGAAATATAAATAAAAGATTATATGAAAACAAAACGAGACTGGCCACAATATTGACATAAAAAATGCTACTTTGATCAAAGGAGAAATAATTCACTACGAGGAAAATCTCTAGAGAGTGCTTTAATTGCAAGGTCCCTCCACAGCTAATTTACCCGCGGGGTCATACAACATTTCACCATTCTCAGCAGAACTTCTGTTATCACATTGTGTGGTATCTACTAACAAAAGTGATGGAATTAAAAAGAAAAAAAGACTTTAAACCAAAAAGACTAGATAAAAAAATATTTAAAAGTTAAAATAATTAAATTCCCAGCATCTCTCGTTCGTTCGCATGTGTAGTCACACCAACATATCAAACTTAGTCTCGTCGTCGTTGGCATCCGTCCGTCTCGAGAGACGATGGAGTAGGTCTGTGATGATCTCTCCCAACGACGGAGGTGACCCCAGGCGCCCGTAGCCAACGCTAATCGGGTTGGGCTTTTAACCGGTAACTGTCACTTCCCGTGTTGTGCCGATGTCTTGCGACGTCGCTGGAGTGTCTTCCCCAGTGCGCTACGAGCCTGGGCGGGATGTATGGAGAACTAGGGCTTCCCGAACGTCTTGTTCCCCCTCTCGGCCTTGCTAGTAAAGTCCAAAGGAAAGGATGAACCAATTCAGTTTGGTACCAGCGCGGCTGCAGGAACTGCCGGGACGTAGCACAGAGTGCCGTCCATCCGCCTTAGGGGCTCCACTCCGGATTTGTGTAGGGTTTACTCCTTAGCCTTTTCTTCTCCCGAAGATTTCCACAAGGCAGTGGAGCTATTTAATCCATAGCTGGGATTTGGTTCATGGGCACCAGGGCGTGTCCACCAATCGGTGGGCCTGCATGCTGGATGTTAAGGGGGATAAACTCCTCCCCCGTCCCCTGTAGTTTAGCCCAGGTCTGCAAGGTGCTCGGTTGCCATGTGTCGCCACGAGGAGGCACTACATAGGGCTTGTTGATGGAGAGGCTATATACTAGCAAGGGAAGACTTACGCACTCGGCTCCCCTTTTCGCATTGCTGCTAGCCAGCGGCGGTAACTGAAAGCGAGAAGCGACAAGCACTATCACTAAAGACTACCGCACTAGACGCATCACAACAGCCGTTGAGACACACAAAAATTTAGTCTGATGAAGTTCTAAAGGTCGAAACGCGTCACAAGAAAACTTTTTCCACTTTGTCATACATTTTCCCCCACATATTTGTATGTAAGTTCTTGTATGTCATATCTATATATAAAATCTTTTTATATAGATTTATATGGACGTCAATGAACTTTAAATGTAGCACTAGAGAGGCGATACAACCTGCAGAGATGAGATACTTTAAATGTCTGCTTGATCCTTTGCCGACTGCATTTTGAATGAAGAGGTGTGTAGGAGAAGAAATCTCTATCTATGAAAGGCCGCAATTTTCGAAAGAATTTGCACCAAAATTTACATGCACATGCTCCAAGTTTGTGGAAAGGCCAAGACCGACTTTGCATTTCTCAACTCCCATCGATAGTGGAAATAATCGATTTTTTCATGCTTCTAAGGTAGTTTTCATGTAGTTTGCGGCCATTTTCTACTGGCCAGGGTGAGAGCCTATAGCTGGCTGCCACGAATAGGCAGGAAGATTCTATTGGCCAGCGTGAGAGCCAACAGCTGACTGAAATGAATGTTAACTAGCATGCTAGCATGCAAAAAAATCGATAGCTGCATTCGTCACAAGTGGGAAAAATTTAAATCTGCATGGCCCTTTACTCCAATTGGCTCATTCCCTTGCTTAAACTCAACGTTGATTCTGATTCCGCACAACTGGGTTGGGTGTGAAAAAGTATTTGTTGTTAACATTCTTTTTTCATTCGGTTTTCCAGTTACGAGTCCTTTTTTAAAGCTGATCGTTTTGTGTTCATTTTGTTTAGTTCTTTTTTAGTATAGAGCTTAGAAAAAAATTCGCAGTCTGAGATAGGCAAGAAGTAAGGCATGTAGCAACATCAGCACGGCAAAGGGCACTCCTTTAAAAGCAAGGAAGAGCAAAAATATTTTAAGTCAAGTGATAGCGATTGCTGAATGAGTCGTACGATTTTTGAATCAAGCCCGGGCAACGCCGGGCCATGCTGCTAGTCATCAGATATATGGCAAGAAAAATGCATTTATGTGGAATTGGTAAGTCCATGTAATCTGATCACGTGACTTCTCCAAGACCATCTCCTACGGAAGGAGACAAAGAAACCGAAGAAGTGCTAGCCAAGGAAAGAGATTGTCGGACATCGTTGTCCAGTGGACTGGCGTAAGACTTGCCTAAACCCAGGGCAATGACTGAATCCAACCAAGAAAAGATTCCCAAATGAATTCTAATGTAGGGGGCCAAGATAAGAACTTTTCAGCACCCACTCGTTTGAGAAAATGAGATCTCTTGATTTAAAACACAAAAGCGGCTAGAGTGGCAGTTAGGTCTCTTTTGTCTTTTGAGTATTTCGAGATAACGTATCTCATGTTCCCCTCTCTTTCTCATTGTCCCACTTTCTCTCTCTCCCTTCCTCTCTCTATCTCCAGCTCTGTCCCCTTCTCTCTCTCAATTCCTTTCTCGCGCTCTCTACCTCCATCTCACTCTCTTTCTTACTCCTCTTTCATTTTCTCTCCCATTCTCCCTATTCCTCCTTTCTCTCGCTATTCCTTTTCTCTTTATCTCTTGCTTACTCCTTCCTCTCTCACTCTTTCTCTCTCTCCTTTTCTTTCTCACTTTCCCTCTTTCTCTCTCTCCCTTTCTCTCTCTACCTTTGTATCTTTATCCCTTTCCTCTCTATCTCCCTTTCTCTCTCGTTCTCTCATTCTCTCTCACTCCTTTCTCTCCTCTTTCTCCTCTATCTCGCTTGCTCCCTCTCTCCTTCTTCTTTCTCTCTCAATCTTCCTTTCGCTCTCTCTCCTTTAATTTCTCTCTTTCCCTTTCTCTATCGCTTTCGCTTTTTCTCTCTCCCTTTCTCTCAATCCTTTCTCTCTTTTTTTTCTTTCTCACTCTTCATTCTTTCTGTCTTTCCTTTTTTCTCTCTCTCCCTTTGTATCTACCTCTCTTTTATCCGTTTCTCTCTCACTCCTTTCTCTATTCCCACCCTTTCTCTCTCTCCCGTTTTCTCTCTTTGTTCTTTCTCTCTATATCTATATCTCCCTTTCTCTCTCTTTCCCTTTTCTCTCTCACGTTACCTTTCTCCTTCTTTTTCCTTTTTCTCTTTATCAATCGTTTTCCCTTTTCTCTCTCTCCATTTCTTTCTCTCTTTCCCTTTCTCCCTAGCTTTTCCTTTGTTCTCCCTCTCCCCCTTTCTCTCAATACCTTTGTCCTTCTCTCTTTTTCTCTCTCTTTCTCTTTCACCCCTTCCTCTATCTACCTTCTCTCTCTCTTCATTTCTCTCTCTCTCTCTTCTTTTCTATCTCCCCCCTCCCCCTCTCTCTTATCCGATGCCTACGCCATGATCTTTCTTCAAACATGGCTGAATGACTTGTACGGGTCTCATTACGCAGAATATGAAGGCCTTTCATCTCCTTGTCACATCAAGCCTAATTAATAAACAATTCGTTCAATCGATCCTTACCGCACAATTCTCTCTCGAAACACAATCAAGTGCTTTTCAGAAATAGAAATTTGGGATGAGAAATTTAAATCCTTAAGAGATCACACGTCCCGTAGGCTATATATATATATATATATATATATATATATATATATATATATATATATATATATATATATGAGTCTGTCTATATTTCTGAGATGAGGTATTATGTACAGTATTTACATTATTCGGACTATTGTCCTCATCTTTGTCGCCATATTTATATAGATCTGGTAAAGAACATGCAATGATAACAGCAAAATTGCAATATGAGTACTGGTAAAAAATGGTTGCTGAAAAATTAGGTTTATAATACTCAGAAATTCATACCCAGATGTCCTCAAGGACACATGGTACGGTGGATAAAGGCGTTGGTTAGATCCAGTAACAGACCCAAAAAGAGTGTGAGTTCAATACCCGGTTCAGGCAGTGGAGAACTTTCAGAGGGAAAAATTACCAGGAGATAACTGATAACTGACATCCATCAAACATGGCTCGTGGAACTAGAACAGTCTACCCCAGTGATCGAAATAAAAGGTTCGGTTCGAAATTCCAACCACCTGAAGAAGGCCGGAGCGTACAACGGCCGAAACGTTGTGACAAATATGGCGACAAAGATGAGGACAATAGTCCGAATAATGTAAATACTATATATATATATATATATATATATATATATATATATACATATATATATATATATATATATATATTATAATTGAGAGAATAGAAAAGCCCAAAGCAGATAACACTAGAAGAATTTTAGAGTTCCATGAAAATAAGTGGATACGACGTTTACACACGCTGTTTCCAGCCGGGCTAAACCATAAATTAAACAACAATATAGATAGTAGCAACACATAACCCTACAAATCAAAACCTACCCACATTCCATACCCATAGAAAAAACACAGGCTTACGGAGGTGTTGAGGCCTCACACCTATACACACACCCACACACAACATACTCACTCACTTTCCTAATGAGCCAAATGATAACACACACCCATAGCAATATACAAGCTAACACATATCATACTCACTCAATCCCTTAAAAACTAAATAACACACACACACACACTTACCAGAGACTAAACAACTAAATAACACACACACTAAACTAAATAACACAAACACACACACACAAACACACTTACCATCCCCTCCCCAAACACAAATAAACTGCTGAACTGACCGGAAAAAAAAAAAAAGGGAATATAGCTCTTATCTCAAATGACAACTTAAAAGAGACTGTTTGACCAACACAAGGAATGTTAAAAAGATAAATAAATAAACAATAAAAAAACAAATGAAAACTACAGACAAACGTTCGTTTTCTTCAACAAGACATTCATTTCTGTAGTTTACTGCTATAGCAAGCAGAGACATTTTTTTCTCTCCCGATGATGGCCATGTTGGTCGAAACTAGTCGAGGAATATAAATGAAATAATAATAATAAAAGCATAAGAATATTAATCTACAACCCAGTATGTCTGAAGATTTTAATTGATTTTTCTAATAATTTTTATCGTTCAAAATATATATATATATATATATATATATATATATATATATATATATATATATATATATATATATATATATATTAGACGCACAGTGGAGTAATGGATAGCGGCTCGGATTGAGGAATCGGAGATTCGAATTCTAATCGAATGTATTACATTCACTTACGTGCTAATACCCTTGGGAAAGGTATGAACCCTGTCCTTCTCCCTCCAGGTATGAGTAAATAGCAGGGCAGGTTGGGTTCTATAGCCTTGGATGGCAACTGTTCTAGGAGAAAGACAACTCTGAATTCAGAACCTGCGATGGGTTGTTTTTGGGGACCTTTGTCCCTTAGAGCACAAGGTCTCTGTATTCGGCCCTTCAGAAAGTGTGGATGGTTCTGCACAAGACCTTCACCACTATAATCAAATCTCATGTGCTGGTGTCGGGCTGTCGGTTCCTAGGAACTGATCTGTTTGATCCTCATACGTACAATTGAACGGGAGAGTCGAGTCTATATATAGATAGATAGATAGATGAAGAAATATAGTCGTAAAGTGTGCTATATTTATGGGATAAAGTGCTCAATATCAGAGATAGAGCGTGTGTAAATATAAAAGTGAACATTGAAACATGAAACAGACTGTCGCCTCTAAGTGATGACTTCTATGTTCACTTATATATATATATATATATATATATATATATATATATTATTGTCATCCACAGACAGACTGTTTCGCTGTATCACAGCTCATCAGTGTGGCTAGACGTCCGGTTGCCTCTAGCTAGGATCGAAACCCGACTGAATTGGTGTCAGTCGGAAATTCTACCACTAAGCCGTTGGCGCACAGCAGGGATGAAGGTGAATTTTAGCGAATATATATTTTTAGATTTAGATAAACACACAGTGACTGACAGTGACTCAATTCTGCCGAAGAGTCTTGCTATATTAGCTTAAATAGTCACTGTTTACAAACACACGCTTCACTCCCACAGAGCTCAACCGAAATTAATTTTTCAGGAGACTATATTATTGTCATCCACAGGCAGACTGTTCCGCTGTATCACAGCTCATCAGTGTGGCTAGACGTCCGGTTGCCTCTAGCTAGGATCGAAACCCGACTGAATTGGCGTTAGCCGGAAATTTTACCACTAAGCTGTCGGTGAACGGAAGGTGAATTTTAGCGTATTTATTTTTTAGAATTAGATAAAAACACAGTGACTGACAGAGACTCAATTCTGCCGAAGAGTCTTGCTATATATATATATATATATATATATATATATATACATAAATAAAAACAGATTGCTTTAAGGTTCCATATAATAAATTATTTCACCACAGCCCTTTCAAAGGACAGTGGATCATCAGATTTATTTCCAAATGTTGAAATGAAAAAATGAAAATATATTTACACATTTATGACGGGCAATAATAAGGAAACTCACGAAGTGGAGGCAGTGTAGGGGGGTAGGAGACAGCATTGAGTTAGATGTAACATTTCTATTGTTTCAAATTTAAATTTTCGCTGAAATCTAGACATTGACACTTTAAATCTGTTAACGGAAGTTATATTTTGATTAGGAAGTGGGATGGACAAAGAAGTATATAAAGAAAAAAGAAAAAAAAGAAAAAGAGAGAAAAAAGAGAGAAAAAAGAGAAAGAAGTTGTAAAAAAGTGTCATTAACTTCTATTGGAATAGGCGTTGTTTTTTCTTTACTTTGAGATTTCTTAAATTTTTCAGTTTAAACAGTCTAAGCCATTTTATTATATGTTACAGTTTTTTTAAAAAAACCTTATTAGGGACATTTTGGGGATTTAATGTGAAATAGTCGATTAAAAAATATAGAGTTTACATTAAAATACTAGAAACTTTTTCTCAAATATAATTTTACATCTAGTTAGTAGTAAGTGATTATTAAGGTGATATCTTTATCAGTTTGAATTTTATTTATGATATTGATTAGTGACTATTTTTACATTGGTAAATTCTATTACTTCAAATTTAGTATTAATAATTTAATATGGAGTGGCATTTTAACGCAATATTAGAGATCATGCTCCATCATATATTGTAAACACATCTATGTGAATTTCATACACATACGATCTTTCACATCTGCAGTCACTTATACAGGTACACGTGTACTGATATACATGGGTAATTTCATATATCTTCTTAGATGTTTCCGTATACTTACATATATGTGTATATATATATAGGGGTGCAACTAGAATTTGCTAAAGAAACTTCTCTAAGAAAGAAATTAGGTGATGACTTTAGTATTTAATCATCAAAAATCTAAATATTTTATTATTAATAATGATTATTAAAATGTAATTCATTTAAGAAAACAATATTGTAAGTATTGTAAGTGGGGTAAAAAATCAATAAATGCTTGTAAGTCTTTTTTCTTTTAAACATTTTTACATACACTCAATACATATACACACATATATATACACATATAGGCACATAAAAATAATAATAATAAGCAAAACAATTTGACCCAAATAAATAAGCGAACAAGCGATTTCCGGTAAATGGCGGCCATTATAGACTACCAACAATAAGCTATATAAACAAATTTTTACTACGTTAACCAAAAACACCGATCAAAATAAAAGAATAAATAAATAAATATATAAGATAATAAATAAAAATAAAAATAAAAAAACAAACAAAAAAACAAGCAAAATAATTTGACATAAATAAATAAACAAATAAGCGACTTCCGGTAAAAGTAACCGCCAAAATATACTACCCATAATGCACCACTGACCCTTATATAAACAGCCGAGAAAAATAACAGCACTAGTCGCCTGACGATTGCACTAGCATGAAACAGACTGTCGCCTCTAAGTGCTGACTTCCATGTCCACTTTTATATATATATATATATATATATATATATATATTATCATTTTTATCGTATCTATGTGGATCAAAGCTTTAACAAAGTGAAGCATATTAGATTGAAATGTTTCCTACTTTTCTTTATCCTATTATATATATATATATATATATATATGTGTGTGTGTGTGTGTGTGTGTGTGTGTGTGTGTGTGTGTGTGTGTGTGTACAGGTAGTAATCCGTTGCTATAATCCAGGTGAGTCCTATTAATACAACATAGAATTTTAAATATGTTAAAAGTAACTCACAAAAGGTGCGCTCCATGTTTATTTTCATTAAACAGAGTAACATTTTCTTAACAGTTGGAATGAAGATATCTTTATTTAATGACTATTTTCACCTACGAATTTTGATTACGAAACTGTTTATGGTATCAATTTCTAGTAGGATACTGGTTAGTTGGAGAAAGAAAGAGAGCGAGGGCGTTATAGGGGACTTACTGGGAGATATAGAGAGAAGAAGGTACCGTCATAGGAGGGCCTGGTTAGCGGGGGGAGAGAAGGGGAGCCCGATAAACTGACCTACATCCTAATATTCAATACTACTAAAGTTTGATTCAACGGAAATCCACGAAATTAACAAAGTATATTATATATATATATATGTATGTAGTTTTAAGTTATGCTTTTTAAGGTATGCATTTATATGAATTAACGTGCCCATTGTAAGGGATAGAGTGTGTGCGAATATTTTAAGATGGCCTGACAATTTTGTTTAAGCATGAAACAAACTTTTGCTGCTAGGTGTTCACTTCAATTTTAACATATATATATATATATATATATATATATATATATATATATATATATATATATATATATTATCAGTATAAATAAATATATATATATATATTGATTCTGATAATATTAGTGGTCACTATATATATATATATATATATATATATATATATATATATATATGTGTGTGTGTGTGTGTGTGTGTGTGTGTGTGTGTGTGCAAATATGTAGAAAATAGGAAAGAACTCGTTCGGTAAATAATCCGAAGTTCATAGTATTTTTGTTTTTATTTAAAAAAAAAACAGTGCTCGATACACAACTAGAGCCTAAATTAAAATTATTTTTTTAAAATATGATTCCTTCGCTACATAAGAGTTCTCATGTTTCAAAAACAGGAGCTAAAAACTTCAATTTGATTATAAAAATTAAATGGAATTAAAGTATCAAGCTCTGTTTCATATTGAAGCGAAAATTTTGGAATAACTAGTCTTGAAATTTATGCAGCTTTATAAGCATGTTCATTCGCAAAATTAATTATAGTAATTAATTTTGCGAATAAACATGCTTATAAAGCAAACGGCTGGAGCGACCATTTTGATAAGGGGCGTAAGGGTTAACAATTTATATCAACATATCCGTTACTTTTGGAAAGAGGTCAAGTCAAGGTAGGGTTGGGATGTCAAATTTAAGGGGATGATGACATTTAAACTCATACCCTCTCGTCTGATTCAGCTAAAGAATAAATGGTGTTTTTGCTACATCGTTAAGAGTCTATGGAGATATTCTTTTAAAAGGGGTGTTTGTATATAAAAGTGTCGTATTGAACTACAATTTGTTTTTGACGACTTCATAAAGGGTTTTTTATATCTTATGATTGGGTTGAGAAATAAACATTTTATTTAGACTATGGAATTTAAAATTTTTATTTATTATGTATTTGTCTTTTTTTATGCTAATTATTTAATGCGAAAATTTGTTGATGTCGGCAAAAAACCGTTAACTCCTGTCTATGGTTTAATAACTTTTCATTATTTAGAAACTTAATGATGTGTAGTTTTTCATGTAGGCATAAATGGCATGGGTCATCCCAGGTTTTACAAGTTCTTGTTCTATTTTTTTTCCATTTTACTTTTGGTGTTTTATTCATTTCTTTTACATGCTAAAAATATTTAGACAGGGATGCCAGGTTTTTATTTCTAATGTTGTTGAAGGAGCTTTTGTGTTGTCTCCATCTGACTTTAAATTCATTTTTCGTGGAACCAATGTATATCCTATCAGTGTTAGGCCTCTGAATGGATGAGATAGTGCATTGGTATACCACAGATTTTATGCAGCATTTATTTTCCAACGAGCAGTCTTTAGGGTTTCTACAATCACATAATTTTTCATTATTTTTGTCTAATTTTAGTTTAGGGTTTTTATTAATACTATTTTGGCATGCGTGTTTTTTCAGGATTTTATTATTGTGTTTTTTTTAATACTTTCTAGATTTTCTGTGCAACTGTAACTTAATTTTAAGGTGTTTTTATTAAAGATTTTGCTAAGTTTGCTATTTGTAGGAAAGTGTTTGTCAATTAAAGCTAGGAATTTATGCCCTAGCTTAATACTAACCATTTGGTTAAACGGAGGGGTATATCAAATGATTTTTCCTTTTCTGTTTTTCTTCTGGTTGGTATAACTTTTCTATAATTGATGTTAGCATTTTTGTATCCGCTGTTTTTTAGGGCTGTGTTATAAAACTTACTGTGCTGTTCGAATATTTCTTTCTTAGCGGAGTTCATGCTGATTCTTTTCTCTATTGATGTGGGTATATGCTTAATTATGGATGGAGGGTGGTTTGAGTTAGGGTGTACATACAAGGGATTAGCGTTAGGTTTTCTGTAAGGTATAAGTTGTTCATTAAGTCCAGAGTTACGTCGAGGAAGTTTACCCTTTTTTAATTTAGTATTGACTGTATTTTTTAAATTAAGTTTTCTGAATTCACTATATATAATCTTTCTAATTTTATCTATTTAAAAAATTAGTGGAACTCCTCACTACCATGGTCCCGTCATCTCTGTATAGCCCGATATCCTTAATGTCTAATTCACGGTGCGCTGTCAGGTTGTACAGTATAAATAGACCGACAAGGTCAGACGTCTCTACAGAGTCCAAAGATCCCATGGTGATGTCAAAATGGTCATCAGTGTTTTTAATCCATTGGTCCCCATTATGAATGAGGACAGATTTTTTTGCACTGAGAATTATATAACCATTTCATAGCATCGATGATATGAGATGCTTACTTTTAGGGGCTTCATTTAACATCCGAGATCGTAGTTGAAATATATTTTCAAATTAAATTCAAACACTTGGGAAGTAAACATGAATTTGGTTTTAATCAGAAAATATAATTTCCACAGGGAGACCACGAATCAAGAGCATTCATATGAAGAGTCATTCCACTTCATTTTTTATTCCTCCAATCATTGAAGAATACAGGCATTTTCGAAAATTCTGACGTAAATTAATGGATAGTGGCTGGGATTGAGGAATCGGAGAGCCGAGTTTGAATTCCAGTCGAATCCATTACATTCACTTACGTGCTAATACCCTTGGGAAAGGTATGAATCCTCTTCTTCTCTTCCCAGCTATGAGTAAATAGCAGGACAGACCGGGCTCTATAGACTTGGATGGCAACTGGTCTCACGAAGAAAGAAATGACAACCTACAGCGGGAAAAAAATAAATAATGGATAGGAGTATGCATTGAGGAATCGGAGAGCCGAGTTCGAATTCTAGTCGAATCCGTTACATTCACTTATGTGATAATACCCTTGGGAAAGGCATGAATCCACTTCTTATCCCCCAGCTATGGGTAAATAGCAGGACAGACCGGCTTCTATAGCCTTCGATGGCAATTGGTTAGCAGTTATTAATAAGAAGAGTTGAAATGAATGCATGCAAGATTTCACAGTTCTAGCATCAATCCTTCTTAGCCTAAGAATCTTTTCAGCCGACCTTCGTACCTGGAAAGTATCAATGCAGTTATTAATAAGAAGAGTTGAAATGAATGCATGCAAGATTTCACGGCTCTAGCATCACTCCTTCATAATCAGCCTATGAACTTTTCAGCCCACACTCGCACCTCGAAAATAAACAATGCAGTTATTAATAAGAAGAATTGAAATGAATGCTTGCAAGTTTTCACAGCTTTTGTGCCAGTCCTTCATAGTCAGCTTACGAACTTTTACGCCCATGCTCGTATCTTTCTTTTATTTGCATTTTTTGTTTTTTGTTTTTGCGTGTTTCTGTCTAGGCGCACACACTTTTGATTATGTCGTATCTTACCCACCGGTAAGAAAGGTTCATGACTCGTATCACTTTTTACTATTGCCTGGTAAGAAAATATGCTATTGTGTCTTCACAATTGAAGGAATTATCTCTCCCGGGGACTGATAACTCTGTAGGTCTCGTATGTAGGTTACGGCACGCAACCGGAAGTGAGATGACGTAAATAAATAGCTCAGGGCCTCATTTTCGCTTGACCACCTTCTTTCCTATCAAAGGCGTGTACTGTCAGGCGATTTTGCAAATGTGATTACACGGCGAAGAGGCTTGTTTACGTTAACGGAGTATCTGACAGTTTCAGGTGAAGGCCAGTCGTTGGATCCAGGTAAGTAATGAGATACAATATTTGTATTTTTAAAAAGAAACAATTAAGAATTTGATCGAAAATCGATTATCCCGAAATGCTTTAAACATTCCAAACTACACTCGGAAAAATACATTCACATTAACAAACATATATGTGCACTATTTTGGCTAATATTCAGCTAATACGACGCTCGAGAGCCTCTCAATGTAGTGCTCTACTGAATGAAGCCTGTGATATGAATGCAAGAGGCGTAAGTAAGAAGTGACACTTATGTGCATATAGACGATATGTAACGTTTGACCTTGACATGACGAGGTCAAGATTTTAGTGAATGGGGAAGCATCCTTCAGGGGCATTACCTTACGGAATATCTAGGAAATATGGTTGATTCGACTCCGTGTACGTAACAGGGCGCATCTTTACTGTAAAGGGCTTGAGCTGATGGCACGAAAACATTAACATTTGCGATGAAATTCGTAAGAATAGAGATGATAGATGACAATTAATCCTAGACTTGAAGAAGTTAAGATTATAGCATTTCACGGGGGAGTCAGTTCCGCAAGACTTACTAATTAACCCATAGATGGGGGGTGAATTAATGGTTTCATACCTAATCATATTTTAATAAACAAACAAGAAATTGTAATTTAGATATGATGTAGGGGATCAATTCTATATTACCACTACTATATAAACTGATCCCTCATTTTATGACCAGAGTAGTTTCTATACATTTATATTCCAGAGAGTGTAAATATATCTAAAAGACATATCTGATTAGCTAATCAGTATTTTATTGATTGATTGATTTGTGTTTTACGGCTTATCAACCCTTTGAAGTTATTTAAAGCGAGAAATTATAATGTGGATGTAATTGGGGGATCAATTCTATATTAAAATCAATATATAAAATGATCCCTCACTTTGTGGCCAGGGTAGTTTCAATACATTTATATTCCAGAGAATGTAAATAAATCTGAAAGACATGCCTGTGTAGCTAATCAGTATTTCATTGATGGATTGATTCGTTTTTTACGGCTTATCAACACTTTGCAGGTTATTTAAAGCCAGAAATTATAATGTGGATGTAATTGGGGGATCAATTCTATATTACATTCATTACGTAAAATGATCCCTCACTTTGTGGCCAGGGTAGTTTCTATACAATTATATTCCAGAGAATGTAAATAAATCTAAAAGACATGCCTGTGTAGCTAATCAGTATTTCATTGATTGATTGATTCATTTTTTATGGTTTATCAACCCTTATAAGGTTATTTAAAGCCAGAAAATATTTTTTACATTATTAGACTTTTTTTTACATAATAAAGATTTAGTGATAAACGTCTTACTAATTAACCCATGGCTTGGAGGAGAAAATCTGAATTCGTACCTTTCTGAAGTGCATTTGCGCGTAAATGAATATAACAAACCCAACGTGAATTGGAACTCCGCTCTCCGATTAACAATTCGAAGCCGTTATCCATTACACCCCCCGCACATACAAGCTTAGAAAGCATTACCTCGAACCGTCGCCAGTGAGACACGCTGCAAGAGCCACTCTGTTTCACGAGGCTCGTCCCTTAATCGAGACGCAATCGAGCCAGTCCTCATTGTTCAAACTTTTTTTTTCAATAAATAAATTTCTCATTGTTTATATTTACTCAAAACCAAAAAATCGTTTAAATGATAAGTAAACGTACAATGTTTCCTTTCGAAAGAGAACATTTTCTGGTGTATGTGTTATGGCGTAGATAATTCGAAATTAAATTTAATTGGTCTCGACTGGATAGAACAACTTACACTTTTTGAGATTCCGCTAAAATCTGCGTTCAATACGTTCTGAATTCAGTTTCGGATATTGAAAATCATTTCACGCAAGAACTTAAATATAAGTTTGGTGACGTTTTTCAAGATGGACTTGGGTGCTGCACAAAAATTCCGTGAATTTGTTTTGCTCAAGTTAAGTCTCGGAAAAAAAAAACCTATATAAAATTCACTATTTTTTATCCATAATGTTGAATGTGTTCAAATTATGCAATATTTTAGCTAGAAAAAAATGATATTAAAAATTATCGCAGGGAATTGTTGATTTATTCAAGATGGAATCATTTATTATGACATGGCAGCCATCTCCGGTGGGTAACCCTGAGGCCGCATTATGATTCAGGCTGTGCCAAACTCTCTCTGCCCACGTCATGGGTGTTAACTGTCGGCTTCCTTTAACTCAGGCCTTCTCTTCTTCTAACTGATCGATCCACTATCTTTCTCCACATCCTCTCCTTTACCACTCCTATCTGCTCTTCCTCCCAACCTTCTGTAACCCTTTGCGTGCTAGTGGCTTCCAGCCTTGCTTGGGGTGAAAAGCTTTAAAAAAAATGTCTCTAATTTGTATTTAGATACATTGTATTTATTTTCAATTTTTCTAATTGAATTGTTTACCTATATTGCATATGAACCATTAGTGTACATAATTAGGTTACAATAGAATTTGTATTTTATATGAATACTACATTAAAAAAATTGAGATTTAGTATGTGGGTATCATATATTTGGGGAGGGGTTATCATATAATAGGGTGAAGGCCATGAAACATTTGCACCGGCTCTGATTTAATCTATAGCTGCGGGTCAGGGGAAAAATAATTTCAATTTTTCCAGTTGAATTGTCCACTTATATTCGTATGTAATATAAGTGAACAATTCAACTAGAAAAATTGAAAATATTTTTTATCCCCTGACCAGCAGCTAGGGATTAAATCAGGATCCATTAGTGTCGATAATTAGGTTACAATAACATTTGTATTTTATATGAATACTACCTTATGAAAATTGAGATCTACTGGAATAGGGGGGGGGGCGTATCATAGATTCGGTGGACATATGGTGTAGGGCACGAGGCCTTTGTACCGGCCCTCTGTATTATGGCACTCTATCATCTACACAAAGTTTTTAAATGTTGAATTATATAGCTTGATCAGTATCTGTCTATATTTCTGAGATGAGGTATTATGTACACTATTTACATTATTCGGACTATTGTCCTCATCTTTGTCGCCAAATCTTTTACAACGTTTCGGCCATTCAGTATCTGTCTATATTTCTGAGATGAGGTATTATGTACACTATTTACATTATTCGGACTATTGTCCTCATCTTTGTCGCCATATTTATTACAACGTTTCGGCCCTTCAGTATCTACCTATAGTTCTGAGATGAGGTATTATGTACACTATTTACATTATTCGGTCTATTCCTTTGCCTTGAGAGCCTCTTGGGACTTAAACTGAACTCAGATCTTAATTGGAACTCGGACAAACGATCCATCATTAAAAATGCTGGGAAAATATTCGGCTGCCTGTACAGCTTCTGATTCTTCTTACTACTCACTAGCCTTACAGGTCTAAAATAGGGACAGACGCTGCACAGTCTTCACTTTCGAGTCTCGATGGAGTCGAAAAGCTTCTTCGCGTCATTGTGGGTGACAAATTATTTCCTCACCCTAGAATCGCTTTCCCACAGGCGAAACGTCACAAGCCAATCGTTACTCCCTGGAAAGGGACCAGGCAAGCATATTCGTTAGTGCCAATAGATAGATAGATAGATAGATAGATAGATAGATAGATAGATAATGAACGGATTGAGATAGATAGATAGATAGATAGATAGATAGATAGATAGATAGATAGATAGATAGATAGATAGATAGATGAACCGACTGCCAAATTTATCTTCCTCACATATCACCATAAACTGTCCCTATTATTCACATATACACTACCTGCATTGTGGGATCGACTCCCTAGAGGATGCTTCCCCGATCATTACAATCTTAATCTATCTATCTATCTATCTATCTATCTATCTATCTATCTATCTATCTATCTATCTATCTATCTATCTATCTATCTATCTCAGTGTGTTGATATCTATCTATCTATCTATCTATCTATCTATCTATCTATCTCAGTCTGTTCATATATATGTATCTATCTATCTCAGTTTGTTCATATATATGTATCTATCTATCTTAGTCTGTTCATATCTATCTATCTATCTATCTATCTATCTATCTATCTATCTATCTATCTATCTATCTATCTATGTCTGTTCATATCTATCTATCTATCTATCTATCTATCTATCTATCTATCTATCTATCTATCTATCTATCTATCTATCCCAGTCTGGTCATATCTATCTATCTATCTATCTATCTATCTATCTATCTATCTATCTATCTATCTATCTATCCCAGTCTGCTCATATCTATCTATCTATCTATCTATCTATCTATCTATCTATCTATCTATCTATGTCTGTTCATATCTATCTATCTATCTATCTATCTATCTATCTATCTATCTATCTATCCCAGTCTGGTCATATCTATCTATCTATCTATCTATCTATCTATCTATCTATCTATCTATCTATCTATCTATCTATCTATCCCAGTCTGCTCATATCTATCTATCTATCTATCTATCTATCTATCTATCTATCTATCTATCTATCTATCTATCCCAGTCTGTTCACATCTATCTATCTATCTATCTATCTATCTATCTATCTATCTATCTATCCCAATCTGTTCACATCTATCTATCTATCTATCTATCTATCTATCTATCTATCTATCTATCTATCTATCTATCTATCTATCTATCCCAGTTTGTTCATATCTATCTATTCCAGTCTGTTCACATCTATCTATCTATCTATCTATCTATCTATCTATCTATCTATCTATCCCAATCTGTTCACATCTATCTATCTATCTATCTATCTATCTATCTATCTATCTATCTATCTATCTATCTATCCCAGTTTGTTCATATCTATCTATCTATCTATCTATCTATCTATCTATCTATCTATCTATCTATCTATCTATCTATCTCAGTCTGTTCATATCTATCTATCTATCTATCTATCTATCTATCTATCTATCTATCTATCTATCCCAGTCTGCTCATATCTATCTATCTATCTATCTATCTATCTATCTATCTATCTATCTATCTATCCCAGTCTGTTCACATCTATCTATCTATCTATCTATCTATCTATCCCAATCTGTTCACATCTATCTATCTATCTATCTATCTATCTATCTATCTATCTATCTATCTATCTATCTATCTATCTATCTATCTATCTATCCCAGTTTGTTCATATCTATCTATTCCAGTCTGTTCACATCTATCTATCTATCTATCTATCTATCTATCTATCTATCTATCTATCCCAATCTGTTCACATCTATCTATCTATCTATCTATCTATCTATCTATCTATCTATCTATCTATCTATCTATCTATCTATCCCAGTTTGTTCATATCTATCTATTCCAGTCTGTTCATATCTATCTATCTATCTATCTATCTATCTATCTATCTATCTATCTATCTATCTATCTATCTATCTATCTATCCCAGTCTGTTCACATCTATCTATCTATCTATCTATCTATCTATCTATCTATCTATCTATCTATCTATCTATCCCAATCTGTTCACATCTATCTATCTATCTATCTATCTATCTATCTATCTATCTATCTATCTGGACCGTGCTGTTAGTCTAACTGATAGCGCCCCAGGATGAAAAATGCTAGAGAGTTCGAACGTCACTTGATTTCTAACCTTGCGAAAGATCAATGAATCAATCGACCACTCAGCAAGAAGTTAAAATGGAGGATTTCTTAATTTATTAATTTCACTTGAAAAAGAAAGAAGACTATTGTTACTATCGAATCTGGTTTCGGTTTGAAGAATCCTATAAATAGGTTGACAAATCCCCCCCCCCAACAAATCAATCAATATCTACCTCTATCGATTGATATTGTTCTAGCAGTTGTCTTGTCATATTTCTTATTTGAAATGGAAATTAAAAATTCCACACGGCTTTTAAATTTTACTTCCTTTCTAAATATAGAACGTGACTGGTTATATTTTAAAAAAAGAGAAGGTCTTTTGTTTACAGACATTACAGCAACTATTAATGCAGCCGTGTTTGCTAAATTCTACCCGACACGTGTTTGTTCACCGCTATGACCGCCAAACCTCTCTCCATTTATTCTTTGTCCGAATTCTATTCTTTCATTCAAGATACAAAAACGTTCTTTAGAAAGAGAAGATTTTGATAACCTTTCGTTTGAAAGGAGACAAAATTGCCAACTGTTTCATGAAATAGATTTTGTTTATCTTTGCCTTGGGTAGGACTGCATGATGTTTGTTCGGGCTCATGAAAACACGACACATGTAATAATAATAATAATAATAATAATAATGATATTGTCGTCGTCCCTCGAGGAAGACGAATCGAGTCGGTCGAGGGCTTAGTCTCAATAGATCGCAGTGAATTATAATGATAATAATACTAATGATAATAATAAAGATAATGATAATAACAATAAGTTATTAAAGACCACAAACAAAAATAAGTGCCTCCTTATTGATATGGCAGTCCCTGCAGACTGCAATGTATCTTTGAAGATATTCGAAAAGCTGTCAAAATACAAGGACCTTGAAATCGAAATCTCAAAAAATGTGCCACATGAGGACATCAACAATCCCTGTTGTAGTTGGGGCCCTTGGACTGGTTGGAAAAGATTCCAGTAGGCTGATTGAAGGGATCCCTGGAAGTCCATGCTTCAAAGAGATACAAAAAATTGTTCTGACAAGTACAGCCCACACTTTACGAAGGGCTTTATCTATGTAATTATTTTTTTTTTCTTTGCAGTGGAAAGTGTCATGATGCCATTTCTAACCTTAGGTCCCTGGGCGGGACCCGGAAAGAAATGTGTAAACGCCAGATATCAAAGAAAATAAAAATAATAATAATAATTTTAATGGGAACATCAACAATCACTTCTGTAGTTGGAGCCCTCGGATTGGTTGAAAAAGATTCCAGTAGACTAATTGAAGGGATCCCTGAAAGCTCAGGCCTTAAAGAAATACAAAAAAAGAAAATGTTCTCACGAGTACAGACCAGTACCTTACGAAGGGCTTTTTTATGTAAAATATATTTTTTTTAATTAGTCATTGGAAAATGTCATGGTGCCATTTCTAACCTGAGGTCTCTGGTCCGGACCCGGAAAGAAATGAGTATACACCAGAAACCAAAGGAAATAATAATAATTATAATAATAATAATAATAATAATAATAATAATAATAATAATAATAATAATAACGCCAATAATAATAATAATAATGATATTAATCCAAAGACAAAATCGTGAGACATATATGTCAGTTACAAAATATTGAAATGGAGGAACGAGAACAACTCCCAATTTAATACCAACAACAGCCGAATCTCAAAACTATTAAACCCTAGAATGCAGCACACAAATTCATTTTGGATGAAGTAGACCCACACACAAGTATCAATGAAGAAATACAGGCTGTCCATTCGTGTGCACTTTAAAAAATGTATAACCTTATTTGTATTTGCGATAGAAATAATTTGTAAAAAGGATTAGAAAGAAGTAAATCTATATTTTTTAAGGTTTTATTGAAATGTTATTTAACTTTCCACATGTCCTCCATCATCAGCAATACAAAGGGTAATACGATTTTGCAGTTCACGGAAACATTTGCCAACTGATTTACAGTAATGCCTGAAATCACACTAGTTATTTTAGCTATACTTAAAACTAGGTACAGTAAACTTTATAACATTTTTTACAGATTATTTCTATCGCAAATACAAATAAAGTTATAATTTTTTTAATGTGCACACAAAATGACGTCACACATTATGAAATATATATATATATATATATATATATATATATATATATATATATATATATATATACAGGGTGTCCATAAATTTTGTGTGCACATTAAAAAATCTGCAAAATCGTTTTAACCTTTGTATTGCTAATGATGGAGGGCATGTGGAAACTGAAATAAAATTTTTAAAATACCTTAAAAAATATAGATTTATTAGGTCATCCCATAAGTTCTGTCCGAATTTTAACTTTTTGTTAAAATGAACGAAATTTAAAGAGTATTTTATAACGTCTAATGGAGCTAAACATTATTTTTATGCTTAGACGCATTTAAAAAGATCAAATTTTATTTCAGAAAACAATAAAATTAAATTTTGTTTGATTAAAACCCTGCTAACATGGAAGTACCCAAGAATCATTTCAGGCACATAAGTCTTTATGAGTTCAAGAAAGGAAACTCAGCAGCCGAAGCGGCTAGAAACATTCACTCAGTTTATGGAGAGGAATGTGTGAATGAAAGAACTTGCAGAAGATGGTTTGCAAAATTCAGACGTGGAGATTTCACCCTTGAAGATAAAGATCAAACCGGACGTCCAGTCAAGTTTGATGAAAAGCTTCTCGAAGCAGCCCTAGAAGAAAATCCTGCTTTATCAGTTGAGGAATTGGCAGTGGTTCTCAGTTCAAACCATACAACTTTTCATCGTCATCTTCAAGAAGTTGGAAAAGTTCCTAAACTTGGAAAATGGGTGCCCCAGGAATTGTCTGAAAACAACCTCAAATCCCGAGTTGACATCTGCTCTTCTCTCCATTCTCGCCAACTTGTTTCACCTTTTTTGGATAGACTTGTGACTGGCGACGAAAAATAAATCTTTTATCGAAATGTTAAGCGTCGTAGACAGTGGCGTGGTAAAGGGGAAGGACCCCAGCCGAGAAGGGAACTTCATGGGCAAAAGGTTCTTTCAATTTGGTGGGATTGCCAAGGAACAATCCACTTTGAATTCTTACCACCTAATGCAACAATTAATGCTCAAATATACTGTCAGCAATTAGAGTGTTTGAACCAAGATTTGAGGATAAAAAGACCTGCTCTAGTGAATCGAAAACGGGTGATGTTTCATCAGGACAATGCGCGACCACACACAGCAAGAATCACGTCACAAAAGATCGAAGAACTTGGTTGGGAGAAAATTCCTCATCCACCTTATTCTCCCGACCTTGCTCCTTCAGACTACCATTTGTTTCGTAGCTTACAGAATCATTTGGAAGAAACAGCTTTTGTAACACAGGAAGAGGTTAAGACTGACATTTGTGAGTTCTTCGAATCAAAGCCAAAAGAATTTTACAGTAATGGAATTAGTAAGCTTGTTAATAGATGGAAGGAAGTCATAGATAATCAGGGAAAATACATTGTTGATTGAATCTGTAATTAAATGTAACATTTGGTCACTTGTTTTCTTAATTCAAAATTCGGACAGAACTTATGGGATACTTCTTTCTAATCTTTTTGACAAATTATTTCTGTCGCAAATACAAATAAAGTTATAAATTTTTTAAAGTGCACACGAACTTTAAGGACAGCCTGGATATTCTGTTTATACGTTATTTTTATAGATACAATTATTTAAGTAAATGCCCCGTTTACAATAAACAGTGTTAACTACATCTACCGGACTGAATGTAGTTAATACTTTTTATTAAAAACAGAGCATTTACTTAAATATTTGTGTCTATAAAAAATAACATATAAACAGAATATACATGCTGTTCATGAAGCTAAAATAACTAATGTGATTTCAGGCATTACTGTAAATCGGTTGGCAAATGCTTTCCGTGAACTGCAAAATCGTATTACCCTTTGTATTGCTAATGATGGAGGACATGTGGAAACTTAAATAAAATTTCAATAAAACCTTAAAAAATATAGATTTACTTCTTTCTAATCCTTTTTACAAATTATTTCTATCGCAAATACAAATAAAGTTATAAATTTTTTAATGTGCGCACAAACTTTATGGACACGACGTATAATGGAGCTACGCCATGAATTTTCTTTTAAATATATGCACCGTTACAATCTAAACAGACGTCAGCCATAACACCAACAGAAAAGCGTATAAGTTGTTGTTTCTCTCTCCGAAGTGACCGGGTCTTTCATCCTTACACAATTCGCATTGGTTTCAACAGATTTTGTTTTTCGCGCGAATAAATCTATTCTGTTCGAGTGTTCGGGTGAATGAGCAAGGTGTCCTAAAATACTGACCTTCCATTGACTCGGATTCTTCAGTGACGCGAGTCAATTCATGCATGAAATGACACCTTCTCTCTACACCAATATCCATTCTTGTCTGTGGTTTGAATGCAAAATATCAAACAATTCTACCTCCACAAGCGAATAAACCGTTTGACCTCTCTGAAGGCATCTAGGGAACACTCATGTGCGGATAGTTTAGTGCAGAATGGAAAATCAGCGTGACGAGTTCAGTTCCCGGCCGACTCTGTTTCGTTCACTTCGCACTGATGCACTCGGAAAAGGCATGAATCTGTCTTCTAGTTATAGGTTAACAACCAAGGCATACTGGGCCCTTTAGCTTTGAGAGGACAATCTGTTTTAGAAAAGAAGAATTCGGCATTCCAACTCCGCCAGGGTACGTTTCGCTAGAAAATCCCACTACTGAGACGATTGCAGTGCGTGTTGTGCTCCCACGATCCTTCAAGATTGGGTTGCTCTGGCTTGCTTAAGAGCAAATCTCTCTCTCTCTCTATCTATCTATCTATCTATCTATCTATCTATCTATCTATATATATATATATATATATATCTAGATAGATAGATAGATAGATAGATAGATAGATAGATAGATAGATAGATAGATAGATAGATATGTTTCGTGACGTACAGAGGCCGTTAATAATTAAGTATAAATCAAGACTTCAATGTTAAGATAAAACAATATTTAATTACAACTACAAATAAAAACTTAACAAGAACAAAGAAGTAAAAGTCAACCAAAGATAATTAACCATTTCAGTGAATACTTTGTTAGTAACACGGCTTGGCTTAATGTCAAGTAAATCTTAAATCAAAACCCAAATCATCAACGCACAGTAATTCACACTAATTCGACTGGATAGTTCCACTCAATAGTCACTCAATAATCACCGCAGTCAGTAGCCTGGAAGCAAGAGGAAAATATATGATCAGCTATCATTAGGATTCTTATAGATTGTGCCAATAATGATTGCATTCATTCCTGGCCACTGACAATTCATTATTTCTTCATTTCAAATTAAAATAAATTTTCACCAATAACACTTATTTATTTACTGCTGACTTTAATCTGTCTTAGTGAAACACCCTTTAGTATTCAAAGTTTGATATATTAAAGTATTTACAGCATATTTGTGTATGTCCTGGTTATTTTAAGCTATACGATTCCACAGAATGCAAGTGAGGCTTGAACGTGCATTGGGATCGTGAAAGAAGCATTCCAAAAGCTAAGCAGAGTATTAAAAAATAGAAATTTTTTTCTAAAAACAAAGAAAAGTGTACTGAACTGTTACATGATATCTGTCCTCCTGCCTGGCAGTGTTTTTTGATGTACGGTGGCTGTTAATAATTAAATATAATTCAAAACTTCAATGTTAAGATAAAACAGTATTTAATTACAACAGCAAATAAATACTTAACAAGAACAAAGAAGTGAAAATCAACAAAAGATAATTAACCATTTCAGTGAATACCTTGTTAGTAGCGCGGCTTGGCTTAATGTCCGGTTAATATTAAATTCTAAATCAAAACCAAAATTATCAACCCACAATAATTCACACTAATTCGACTGGATAGTTCCATTCAATAGTCACTCAGTAATCACTGTAGTCACTAAACTGACACTGCTATTAATACATTTGGCGGTAAACATATTCATAAGTCCAGAGAGTCAAGTTCGAACCTCGCTGTCGGTAGTTGCTCATTTTCTTCCTCTTTGACTATATGTTTAACGGTTATCTATCTATCTATCTATCTATCTATCTATCTATCTATCTATCTATCTCAGTCTGTTCATATCTATGTCTTATCTATCTATCTATCTATCTATTTATCTATCTATCTATCTATCTATCTATCTATCTATCTATCTATCTATCTATCTGTCTGTCTGTCTATCTATCTATCTATTTATCAATCTATCTATCTCAGTCTGTTCATATCTATGTCTTATCTATCTATCTGTCTATCTATCTATCTATTTATCTATCTATTTATCTATCTATCTATCTATCTCATTCTGTTCATATCTATGTCTTATCTATCTATCTATCTATCTATCTATCTACACACACACACACATATATATACATATATATATATATGTAAATATATATATATATATATATATATATATATCAGTCTGTTCATATCTATCTGTCTATCTATCTCAGTCTGTTCATATCTATCTATGTCACATCTATCTATCTATCTATCTATCTATCTATCTCAGTCTGTTCATATCTATGTCTTATCTATCTATCTATCTATCTATCTAAGTCTCTTTATATCTATGTCTTATCTATCTATCTATCTACACACACACACACACACACACACACACACACATATATATATATATATATATATATATATATATATATCAGTCTGTTCATATCTATCTGTCTATCTATCTCAGTCTGTTCATATCTATGTCTTATCTATCTATCTATCTATCTATCTATCTATCTATCTATCTCAGTCTGTTCATATCTATGTCTTATCTATCTATCTATCTATCTATCTCAGTCTTTTCATATCTATCTATCTATCTATCTATCTATCTATCTATCTATCTCAGTCTTTTCATGTCTGTCTATCTATCTATCTATCTATCTATCTCAGTCTTTTCATATCTATCTATCTATCTATCTATCTCAGTCTTTTCATATCTATTTATCTATCTATCTATCTATCTATCTATCTATCTCAGTCTTTTCATATCTATCTATCTATCTATCTATCTATCTCAGTCTTTTCATATCTATCTATCTATCTATCTATCTATCTCAATCTGTTCATATCTATGTCTTATCTATCTATCTATCTATCTATCTAAGTCTCTTTATATCTATGTCTTATCTATCTATCTATCTATCTACACACACACACACACACACACACACACATATATATATATATATATATATATACATATATATATATATATATATATATATATATATATATATATATATCAGTCTGTTCATATCTATCTGTCTATCTATCTCAGTCTGTTCATATCTATCTATATGTCTATCCCTTTTGGCACATTTAATGCCGAAATTTAATTTTCTTTGGAGATTTTCTAATTTCTTTTTACTATTAAAATCTACTGCTGGAATCTTTACTATAAAAATGTATTTTAATACTTTAATAGTATTTTGACCCCATTTCGGGAGTTCGCTATTTCCCCATAGCTGGGACTCTAATAGGTGCTACCACCCCGGGTCACGGTAGACGTGGGAACAACAGCAATGAAGAGCTTGTTCCACGCTCCTCAAAACACCTCATCAGAGGCCTGCCGGACGTAGTAAATCGTCATACCTAAAATCGAATAGGATATGCTGAAATTTGTACCCAGTCCTCTAATTACACAATTTGTGCAGATAACCTTTGCGCTCTCCCCACGTCAATAGCTTATATAATACTTACATAAAAGAGACTCTTATCTAACTTCGTCTGTTAAGTAGTATTCAATATTTCTTCAAGCATTTCGGCCTATTTTACATACTTTCTTCGATATGCCCTCGGAAGAAAACCTTTTGTATCCTGGTGCAGTTATGGCTAACAATAAAAAATTGAACAACCATTTACTAAAAGCAAGTGTAGAAAAAATAGACGGAAAGGTGAGTCACTATGACGTGCCAGAATTTGTTTTCTCGTCAGAGTCCATCTTGCAAATTTATCAAATCAACCAATCGACAGTGCATTGAATACTTCTGCCATATGTGGTCTGGTGCTTCTGCTATTCATCTTGACGTTCTTGACAAAATCCCAAGAAAGATCTGTGATGTAATCTGTCCTGACAAAGCATCTCGACGCCAGTCATTATCTCGCCGACGTAGGCTGTCTTCCTTTTGTCTTTTCTACAAATATGTTCATGGCAATTGTTTTTCTTTCCCTGGTTTCCGACTCCATCAATTTAAGCGTACTACTCGATTGGCGTCTTAGTCCTACTTGGATCCCTGATAATTACAATCTTTAAAAACTTAAATACAACGTCAATCGCCATTTCTATCTTCTTGAATCCCGTTCATCTTTTGTCCTTTCCTCAATCCTCCCTATACTCAGTCTTTTCTCTCACTTTCACTCCCTGTAAACCCCTGCGTACTAGTGGCATTCCCGCCTTGCTTGGGGTGAAATGATTAACAAAATTTAAATACAACATCAATCGCCATCTTCTATCTTCTTAAGAAGAAGAAGAAGAAGAAGAAACAAGAAAAAGAAGAAGTAGGAGGAAAAGAAAAAGAAGAAGAAAAACAAGAAAAAGAAGAAGAAGAAGAAGTAGGAGGAAGAGAAAAAAGAAGAAAAAAGAAGGAGGAGAAGGAAAAGAAAAAGACGAAACAAAAAGAAGTAGAAAAAACAGGTAGATGAATAAAAAGAAGAAACAGAAGATTGAGAAAAGAAGAAAAAAATAAAACCTAAGAAAAGGAAGAAGACGAAGTAGAGGAAGAAGAAAGAGAAGATAATTGACAAAGAAGAAGAGGAAGAGGAAGAAAGGGAAGAGAACTGACAAAGAAAAAGAAGAAGAAAAAGAGGAAGAAGAAGAAAGAGAAGAGAACTGAAAAAGGAGAAGAAGAAGAGGAAGAAGAAGAAAGAGAAGAGAACTAACAAAGAAGAAGAAGAAGAAGAAAGAGAAGAGAACTGACAAATAAGAAGAAGAAGAAGAAGAAGAAGAAGAAGAAGAAGAAGAAGAAGAAGAAGAAGAAGAAGAAGAAAGAAAACTGACAAAGAAGAAGAGGAATAAGAAGAAAGAGAAAAACTGACAAAGAAGAAGAAGAAGAAGAGGAAGAAGGGGAACGAGAAGAAGAGAACTGACAAAAGTCTTCTTTTTAGCATTCATTGGCTGAATAAATGAGCAATGGCTTCTCGTCAGCTTTAGAATCAGCCGACATTTCTAAATAGCAATAAGACCAACGGGGCATTGATCATTTAATTTCTTGTTCTATGATATCGGCGTCCTTTGAGAGAAACGCTCAATCGATGTCGATTCGTTTGATTATACCTAATGGATTGAACGATTCTTGAAGTCATTTGATATCCCGATGTTCGTCATCTCAAAATTCAGTTTCGCAGAGAACAAAATAATGTAAAAGTCGAAGTTAAACCAAGCCATACCAGTCCTTCGTAAACCTCCTATCCAGTTGAAACAGTTAAGTAGGATATAGAGATGGCTTAAGATCAATAGTATTGCCCTCTCTCTCTCCCTCTCTTATATATATATATATATATATATATATATAATGAAATGGACAAAGGCCGACACTTATTTTAAGACATTTTTTATGATTATACATTCGTTTTATAGATATAAATATTTAAGTAAATGATCTGTTTATAATAAACAGTATTAAGCAACATTTACCGGCCTGAATGTCCGAGAAATTTTCATAGAAAATATTCGTTCTCCGATAGGATTCGAGCCTGTATCAGATAGGGAACCGTCATATAGCCTGACGAGCCTTAACCGTTTCGGCCACAGAGGATCGTTCGGTTGGCAAGGTCGAATTTACTGCTTATATGCTACAATCTTCCATGACTCTCTCACGTACATTCATATCTGCTCAAAGCGTATCCAAATGTAAACAAATGACGTCACACATTATGAAATGGAAATGGAAAAAAGTCTTAAATTATTTTAAGACATTTTTATGTTTATACATTCTTTTTTAAAGATACAAATATTTAAGTAAATGCGCTGTTTTATAATAAACAGTATTAAATGACATTTACGGCCTGAATGTCCGAGAAATTTTCATAGAAAATATGTTATTAATATGTAAATGTTATTAAATATTTCTATCTATAAAAAGAATGTATAAACATAAAGATGTCTTAATATATATATATATATATATATATATATATATATATATATATATATATATGAATGTATGTATGTATATACATATATATTATAATATTTTTATTTAAACAATACTTTATCCCGCGACACTAGAATTTCTATGTTTCGCAGCTTAAATCTGTTGGGCAACGTTGATGAAAAAGTTATCATTTTTATCAAAAGTTACCCAACATCGTTGATAATGGAGCAGATTTAAGTAAATTTAATGAACATAATAATTTCTATAATAAAGCTATAAAGAATAGTTGCTATAAATGTCCAAAACTCAATTATATAAAAAATTAAAATGGAGCCTAAAGAAAAAATAGAAAAGTCATTTGGTATACAACCCCCATACAACCAAATGGTAAGAAATAATTCAGGACAAACATTCTTTGCATTAATCGATAAACATTTTGCTAGACAAAATTAACTAAAATTAAGTTACAGTTGTACTGAAAACTTGGAAATTATTATTAAGAAACATAATGCAAATATCTCTATCTATAAAAGGCAGGATGTGAGTGTGTGTGTGTAACGAATGCACGGCCGCAATTTTCGACGGATTTACACCAAAATTTACATGCACATGCTCCAAGTTAGTAAAAAAGCCAATATCGACTTTGCATTTCCCAACTCGCATCGATAGTGGAAATAATCGATTTTTTCATGCTTCTACGGCAGTTTTCATGTAGTTCGTGACCCTTTTTCTACTGACCAGAGTGAGAGCCTATAGCTGGCTGCCACGAATAGGCAGGAAGATTCTATTGGCTAGCGTGAGAGCCAACAGCTGATTGACACGAATGTTAACTAGCATACTAGCATGCAAAAAAAATCGATAGCTGCATTCGTCACAAGTGGAAAAAATTTAAATCTGCATGGCACTTTACTCCAATTGGCTCATTCGCTTTCTTAAACTCAACGCTGATTCTGATTCCGCAGAACTGGTTTGGGTGTGAAAAAGTATTTGTTGTTAACATTCTTTTTTCGTTCGGTTTTTCCAATTACGAGTCGTTTTTTAAAGGTGATCGTTTTGTGTTCATTTTGTTTAGTTCTTTTTTCGTAACAGATTTAATGTTTAGTATAGAGCTTAGAAAAAATTCCCAGTGTGAGACAGGCAAGATGTAAGGCATGTAGCAACATCAGCACGGCAAAGGGCAGCTCTTTAAAGGCAAGGAAGGGCAAAAATATTTAGTGATAGCTATTGCTGTATGAGTCGTACTATTTTTTTAAAATTTGATCATTAATTAGTAATTAAAAATACCGTATAGTCTATTAGTTATCAGAAGATCGAATGGTACTTCAATTTAAATCTATTAGAATAAAATTTAATTAATAAAATTTAAGTATTGCACATATATAAATGAACCTTTCAGAATGTCTGTGTATAAAAATATAAATTAAGAGGATGAAATAAAATGCCTAATATTTTTTTTGTCATTGGAAACACATACGACACGCTGAATAACGGAGGTATACATTTGTTAGCAGGCACCCCCACCTGAACTTAATCTGACTTTGATACATGAGCTCCCTAGGGAAATTAAAACCCAGCCGACCGTAAATTAAAATAGATTTTCCTTAACCATAACAATTTATAATATAAATACTGTCTGCGCTTATAAATTAAGTAAATTTCTTTGAGAGTTTATTCCTATCATCGCTTGACAATGGAACGAGACTTAGTATTTTAAGTTTAATTTTTATAATTGAATTTATAAATTTAGTTTCAGTTTTGAAACATGGAAATTTTCTGTGTCGCGATGGAATCATATTTTTCAAAAGAAATTATATATATATATATATATATATATATATATATATATATATATATATATATATATATATATATATATTTAGTTTACGAAAAACTAGGTAATCCGTATGGGTAGACGCAAGGAGGATAAAATCCAGAGAGCTCAATGTAAATCAGAGCTAATAATTTAAATAAAAACAGACCACTTTAAGGTTCCATATAATAAATTATTTCACCACAGCCCTTTTAAAGGACCGCAGATCATCAGATTTCGCTGTCCTTTAAAAGGGCTGTGGTGAAATAATTTATTATATGGAACCTTAAAGTGGTCTGTTTTCATATATATATATATACAACTAGTTGTCTGACGATTGCACTAGCATGAAACAGACTGTCGCCTCTAAGTGTTGACTTCTATGTTCACTTTTATATTTACACACGCTCTATCTCTGATATTGAGCACTTTATCCCATAAATATAGTACACTTTAAGACTATATCTCTTCATATATATATATATATATATATATATATATATATACCAAGTATAGGATTGGTTTATACGGAATAAATTCCAATAACTAACAAATACTATTCTTAAGAGAGTGTTCAATACAGAGTAGAGCAAATATATTTATTTATTCGAAAATTATAACATAAATATGTTATAAAATCACTACAAAAATAGCCATTTTGTTTCAACACTTCTGGTATCTTATCAAGTCCATTCAAAACCATCACTTGATAAGATACCAGAAGTGTTGAAACAAAATTTTTGTAGTGATTTTATAACACGTTTATGTTTTTATTTTCAAATCGATTGATATGTACCGGAAAGGGATATATTTGTTCGAAGTAGCTAAGTGGTTTTGGCTATTGTAGCCGGGTAGGACAATCTAGCAGGTAGCCATAATGGACTGGTACTCGTCGTAAGCAATAGGCGTAGGCAATAGGCAAAGTCGATGTACCTCCACATCATTCTTTATTTATGGTTGACACCAGCCAATCATATTACTGTGAAGGGGAACCCAGGTGTATGCATATTCATTACATCAATTATATATATATATATATATATATATATATATATATTCAACACTAAAAGGGAATGTTCACGTATCTGCCTTTACACAGAGTGTTATGGAAATTGCATCCACTCGCCAGGTACTCGATAGTAAAATTGAATTTATTCATGGAGATCATATAATTTTTAAAGATGTTATTAAATTTCCTCTCGAAAGATACGGATTTTTGTCATAAAACATAGCACTCAAATGAGCTTGAAAGGTTACACTCGGACATTTAGGCATGCTTGATACTTGGCCGTTTACGACCAACAAACCAATATATATGTATAATAAGATATATATATATATATACATATGTATAATAAGTTACATACAACGAGGAAGAAAATATATTCGGAAGTAAGAAGCAATGGCCTCACCTTGGCGTAAAGGAAGATAGTATCTGTAAAAAGAGCAATAAACCTTTGCAAGGACAATGCTCATGTCCCGCTTTCTTGTGTCTCATTTTATTTTATGTGACGTTGCCCTCCAGGGCCTTAGTGATTATGGCTCTTCACAATTTCCTGTCATTTTTAGATCTTAATAATTTCTTTTGCCTTCTCTTACAAACTTTGCTCCGCTAACCATTCGCACACGAATCTGTAAAGTGAGTATAAAATTTTCCAGGCCTTCTTTCCGCATTATGCGTTGAAGAAAGTCCAACTGTCAATTCGTGATTTTAAGAAGTGTTTTGCTGCCATTGTCTGGAGAACTTCGTCGTTGTTCATATGTTACATCCATGGTATTTTCAGTATTTTTGTTGCTTCAAGTTTCTTTTTTTATCTGTGAGGAGATTGTCCAGCATTCACTGCCATATAGGAGGACTGATATTACGTAACAGTTCAGTACTCTTTTCTTGGTTTCTATTGTTTCAAGTCTCTTCATCTGTGAAGAGATTGTCCAGCATTCACTGCCATATAGGAGAACTGATATTACGTAACAGTTCAGTACTCTTTTCTTTGTTTCTGTTGTTTCAAGTCTCTTCTTCATCTATGAGGAGATTGTCCAGCATTCACTGCCATATAGGAGGATTGATATTACGTAACAGTTCAGTACCCTTTTCTTTGTATCTGTTGTTTCAAGTCTCTTCTTCATCTATGAGGAGATTGTCCAGCATTTACTGCCATATAGGAGGACTGATATTACGTAACAGTTCAGTACATTTTTCTTTGTTTCTGTTGTTTCAAGTCTCTTCTTCATCTGTGAGGAGACTGTCCAGCATTCACTGCCATATAGGAGAACTGATATTTCGTAACAGTTCAGTACCCTTTTCTTTGTTTCTGTTGTTTCAAGTCTCTTCTTCATCTATGAGGAGATTGTCCAGCATTCACTGCCATATAGGAGGACTGATATTACGTAACAGTTCAGTACTCTTTTCTTTGTTTCTGTTGCTTCAAGTCTCTTCTTCATCTGTGAGGAGATTGTTCAGCATTCACTGCCATATAGGAGGACTAATATTGCATAACAGTTCAGTACTCTTTTCTTTGTTTCTGTTGTTTCAAGTCTCTTCATCTGTGAGGAGATTGTCCAGCATTCACTGCCATATAGGAGGACTGATATTACGTAACAGTTCAGTACTCTTTTCTTTGTTTCTGTTACTTCAAGTCTCTTCATCTGTGAGCCTATAATGATGTAGAAAGCTATAAATTGATATCAAAATTGTTTTAGTGAACATCTCCACCGAGTACACACATATATATATATATATATATATATAATTAATATTCCGGTATGATTTGTGAAGGAGGTGCTAAAATGCGTGTCTAACATGACACATTATGAGGCTTCCATTTTTTCTTTATAATTAAATGTATTCTTCATAAGGAAAGTTTTTAATTAACTTTCAAGTAATAATCATATTTAATATACACACGCAATTATATATATATATATATATATATATATATATATATATATATATATATATATATATATATATATATATATATATTTGTGTGCGTGCATGAATGTGATTTGCGTTTGCCAACACCTTTCCGAAGCCTATTAAAATTAATGATATTAACTTATCTCTCGGAAGTGTCACAAAACGGATACCTCACAACTTCAACAAGATTATGCGTTAATTCTTTATCAATGGTAACTGCAAAGATAATATTAGCCGTTTCTCTATAAGGAAACTTTTGGCATTCATTGACAGAACTGTTTTCGGTTGGAATATTTGAAATATTTCTCTTAAAGCAGTTTTTCCGGGAAACGGATTTCGCATTTATTAGTTCCACAAATTCAGACATTTGCAGCTAAGACAAATACACAGTCTTTTGGTAAGAAGACTTATTCTCCAGTCTGCAGCCACTTTCCCAAAGAAGCAACATTGCAAGCCTATCACTACTCTATTTCCATGGCAAATGTTCAGATGACCTCCATTCTTTAGTTCCATTAGTTCAGACCTTTACAGCTAGGACATTTACACTGTCTTTTGGTAAGAAGACTTATTCTCCTATCTGCAGCCTCTTTCCCAAAGAAGCAACATTGCAAGCCTATCACTAGTCTATTTCCTTGGCAAATGTTCACATGAACATAGATAGATAGATAGATAGATAGATAGATAGATAGATAGATAGATAGATAGACTGATTCCATTCTTTCTTTCTTTCTTTCTTTCTTTTTCCCATGGAAAAAAACAGAATCTCTAATGTCTTTCCTCGCGAGTAAAACGGAATCGTCCATTATTTATGAGTTACTGGCAGGGCGTAACGGTCGAGCTAGCTTACTAAGGAACGAGAAGAAATTATAATATGATGTTCTTTGAGATAATCCCCTCGGATTAAAAATCATCTTTTTTTTTTTTCTTTAAAAGAAAGTACTGAAATTCTCGAGTTCAAATCAGAATCGGAAATAAAAAAATTCAGAATACAAATTGGAGTTTGTTAAAAATATGTATGTAAGAAAGAAGACCATTCCAGCTAAAATATTAAGATTGTTTATTTTGAAATAATTTACAATGTTTGCTTTATTTTTTCTGGTCTTAACTGCACCCAAAATGCTGGAAATTGATGTTAGCAAGACGTATGAGAATTCTATCACGTTGATTATCAGCCGTAAATTTAACTTAGTTTTTTTTTATCAAACACAACGTACGAATTTCGTATTTATGGAAGCTTGGTTACGCAATAACTAAATCATTTCCCTCCAGAATATTCGTAGTTCATCACTGTGGTTGAAAAGACGAATTTTGATTGTTTCAAATCGTCTTATTTAACTATCCATTGATGACAGCTATTTGTCATTTTTTTGTCTCTCTTGACATTAATGCGTTGAGAGACGTTATCTCCAGCTGTCATCAACTTCGACCTGAGAAATAAGGCAAAGTAATTGGTTAAAAATTAGCTTTTTAAATGTTTGGGGCGCAGTTTCTTGGTCTTTTGCGTATAGCACCCACCAGTTTGTATAACAATTGTCCCTCTTCAAAAAGAAGAAGAAGAAGAAGAAGAAGAAGAAGAAGAAGAAGAAGAAGAAGAAGAAGAAGAAGGAAGGAAGGAAAGAAGGAAGGAAGGAAGGAAGGAAGGAAGAAGAGAGAGAAATAGAAAAAAGAAGAATGTGGTGTACAAGAAGTAGACGAAGAAAGATAGGAGTTGAGAGGAAGAAGAAAAACTGCGCCAGAATAATAATAATAATAATAATAATAATAATAATAATAATAATAATAATAATAATAATGAGGCGGGCGGAACGTAGTAGGAAAAAAGATGTGGAACAAAAAGAGGAGAAATGAAAATAAAAAATCTGAACAAGAACGAGAAGGGAGAACAAAGGATAAACAGAGGGAAGATGAAAAAATGAAAAAGAAAAGAAGAAAGAAAGAAGAGGAGAGAAGATGAAAAGAGAAAGTTTGATTTGGTTTGTTTTACGGTATATCAACCTCAATGGGTTATTTAATGCCGACAAGATTTTTATTGCCGCTAATATAGTTTCAAAAATATATTGTTGTTAATATTTTAAAAAAATATATTGCCGGTAATATTTTTCTCCAAAAATGCACTGTGGTAATAATGTATTGCTGGTAAACTTTTTTCCTGAAAAAATTCACTGCTGGTAATAATTTTTTTACAAAAATATATTGCTGGTATTAAAACCTATTTTTACACTTTCATAGTGGTTTGACCCCAGTTTGGGGGTTAACTATTTGCCCATAGCTGGTACTCTAACAGGTGCTACCAGCCCGGGTCGTGGTGGACCTGGGAACACCAGCAATTAAGAGGTGGTTCTACGCTCCTCAAAAGCTCCCGATCAGAGGCCTTTCAGTTGGACGTAGTTTCTACACAGGACATAAAACGAGAAAGAAAATGAAAAAAAAAAAAGGATATCAAGAACGAGAAGGAAAGATGAAGAGTGAGTAGAGGGGAGAAGAAAAAAAGGAAGAAGAAAAGGAGAAAGAAAGAGGAGGAGAGAAGATGAAAAGAGAAAGAAAAAGGAAAAAATCAGAACAATGAGATCAAAATCAACAACCAATCAATGAATAATTTATGTTCATGTTTCCGACGGAAATTATTCGAATTCAGGAACTGTCAATAACAAAATACACAAAATTACGTTGCCAAAGTTTATTTAGGGCTTCATGATATGCCAAAGATTAATTTTTCGTCTTTTCCCTTTTTTGCAATTTTACGCGCCTTCAGAATTTTAAGAGCGGGAAATTTTAAACTGCACTTTTTTTTCTTTTCTCTTTTGACTCCAATAATGGCGTATTATTTCGCCCATCTTTTAAGTATCCACCGCAAGGAAAGTTGGCTCCCTGTGCTGGGCCAGGAAATTTTTCTCCCCGGAATCGATCCTCCAAATCTATAAATCAACCATTCGCATGGAGTATTGCTGCCATATATGGTCTGGAGCCCCTGCTGTTTGCCTCAGGGTTCTTGATAAGATCCAGAGACGGATATGCAATGTAATTGGTCCTTATCTGTCATCTCGTCACAGACGCGCCGTTGCCTCGCTCTATCTTTTTTACAAATACTTTCACGGTAATTGCTCCGATGAGATGCTTTCGCTGGTTCCTAGGCCTCATGAATTTAAACGTCCTACGAGGCTGGCATCCCGTTCCCACCCCTTCACCGTTGAAACTGTTAGATGTAGACGTCTCTTCTACTACAAGAGCTTCATATCTCGCACATCTCGCCTGTGGAACTCCCTTCCTTATTCCTGCTTCCCTGACAAATACAAACTCCATCTATTTAAGTGTAACGTCAATCGACATCTCCAGTTGCCTTGATCTATCCACTTCCCTTCTCCACATCCTTTCACCTTTCATTCCTAACTGCTCTCGCTCCAAATCTTCTGTAACCCCCTTGCCTTGATCGATCCATTATCTTTCTCCACATCCTCTCCTTTATCACTCCTATCTGCTCTTCCTCCAAACCGTCTGTAACCTCTAGCTATGTGACTGCATCCTTTTGTTACTCTAGCCATGTCACTATGTTCTTTTGTTACTCTTGGCATGTCACGACATCCTTTGGTTACTCTTGCCATGTAACAACATCCTTTTGTTACATTTGTCATGTCACTACATCCTTTTGTTACTCTTGCCATGTCACTACATCCTGTCCTTACTTTTGCGATGTCACTGCATCCTTTGGGTAATCGTGCCATGTCACTACATTCATTTCTTACTATAGCCAAGTCACTACATCTTTTTGTTACCCTTGTCATGTCACTGTATCCTTTTGGTACTGTTGCCATGTCACTAAATCCTTTTATTAATCTTGCCATGTCACTATATCCTTTTCTTACTCTTGCCATGTCACTATATCATTTTGTTAGTCTTGCCATGTCACTGTATACTTTTGTTACTCTTGCCATGTCACTACATCCTTTTGTTACTCTTCCAATGTGACTATATACTTTTGCTAATTTTACCATGTCACCACAACCTTTTTTACTTTTGCCATGTCACTACATCCTTTGGTTAATCTCGCCATGTCACTACATTCATTTCTTACTCTTGCCTTTTCACTACATCCTTTTCTAAGATTTGCCATGTCATTACATCCTTTTGTTACTCTTGACATGTCACTACATCCTTTTCTTAGTTTTGCCTTGTCATTATACCCTTTTGTTACTCATGCCATGTCACTGTACCCTATTGTTAGTCTTCTCATGTCACTATATCCTTTTGTTATTCTTGCCATGTTACACCATACTTTTGATACTCTTGCCATGTCAATATATCCTTTGTTACGCTTGCCATTTCACTATGACTTTTTGGTAACGTTGCCATGTCACTATATCCTTTTATTACTCTTGCCATGTCACCGTATCTTTTTGTTACTCTTGCCATGTTACTGTATCCTCTTGATACTCTTGCCATGTCACTGTACCCTATTGTTAGTCTTCTCATGTCACTATATCCTTTTGTTATTCTTGCCATGTTACACCATACTTTTGATACTCTTGCCATGTCAATATATCCTTTGTTACGCTTGCCATTTCACTATGACTTTTTGGTAACGTTGCCATGTCACTATATCCTTTTATTACTCTTGCCATGTCACCGTATCTTTTTGTTACTCTTGCCATGTTACTGTATCCTCTTGATACTCTTGCCATGTCACTGTACCCTATTGTTAGTCTTCTCATGTCACTATATCCTTTTGTTATTCTTGCCATGTTACACCATACTTTTGATACTCTTGCCATGTCAATATATCCTTTGTTACGCTTGCCATTTCACTATGACTTTTTGGTAACGTTGCCATGTCACTATATCCTTTTATTACTCTTGCCATGTCACTACATCCTTCTGTTACTCTTACCATGTCATCGTATCTTTTTGTTACTCTTGCCATGTTACTGTATCCTCTTGATACTCTTGCCATGTCTGTTATAGTGGAAGACACCTAGTCTATAGGTAATAGACTCTCCCACCTATTATAAGTAGGAATCAGTAGGTAGTCGAGAGAAGAAGTGATTAGCGATCACAACTCGATTACTCTGCGTAACACTTTATTACAAGTTCCTAACGTTTCTGTACGTTTACCCCATTTAGGACGCATTTAGTCCGACTACAAGTTCTATTGTGGAAATAACTCCACAACAACTTTTGGCGACGAAGATTCGAACTCATACTGGGGAGAAAAAAAAATTCGTTCGCCAATACAACTTTTGGCAGCGAAGATTTGCACTCATGAGGAGGAATAAAAAGTTCGTCCGCCACAGTGGTTTTGACGACGAAATTCGCACTCATAGGGAGGAAGAAAAAATTTGTTCACCACAAATAACGTGGGCGACAAAGTATTGGATTTACACTTTGAAAGTTAAAGAGAAAATAGCCAAGAGGGACCAGTACATAACAAATGTGTTTTCGCTTTGCGATTCAGTATTGTTATATCGGGAACGTGTGGTAATTCCATACACACTCCAGAAACAAATACTAAAGGATTTCCATACTGGTCATCCAGGCAGCACTAGGATGAAGAGCCTAATGCGAAGTTTTGTATATTGGCCGAATATGGACAGGGAGATTGAGAACGCAGTAGCGAAATGTAAAGGTTGTGCTCTGACTGCAAAGGCACCACCTGTAAAATTTAATCCCTGGCCAAAAACAGACCTACCATGGTCTAGGTTGCATGTGGATTTTGCAGGTCCACTGAATGGATACCATTACATCATAGTAGTGGATAGTTTCTCAAAATGGCCTGAGATACAAAGTATAAGAAATCCGACGACGCAAAGTACGAAAAACTTCCTGCTGGAATTGTTCGCAAGATTTGGTGTAGTAGACACAATTGTGACGGACAACGGAAGTCAATTTACGTCGAAACAATTTAAAGATTTCTGCAAGGAATACAATGTAGAACATGTTACCACAGCTCCATATCACCCAAGATCTAACGGGTTAGCGGAAAAATTTGTCGACACCCTTAAAAGCGCTTTAAAGAAAGCTAGGGAAATACCTGCAGATGAAGCCCTACAGAAGTTTTTACACAGGTATACAGACTTACTCCAAATAACGCAACACCAGCGTCACAATCGCCAGCCGAGATGATGTTTGCACGTCCGGTAAGATGTGTCTTCGACAAATTATTACCAAAAAAGACAAAGCCAGGTACAGGAAAAATTATTCCAGTTAAGAAATACAATCCTGGTGAAAAAATATACTTTAAGGTATATAAACAAATTAAATCATTCTGGGAGATTGGAAAAATAGAAAAGCGGATTGGCAATATGATGTACTTCGTGAAAGGTGAAAAATTCACATGCAGACGGCACATTAACCAGATCAGACGACGCTCTTCGGACGTGGTTGACAGCGCTCCAGTTGAATAAACACCTATGATTTTTGATACGTTTGATCTTCCAACAGCAGCAACGATGTTACCTGAGGTACGCCGATCCAAGAGAAAAAGAAAGGCAACTGACCATTTAAAAATGGATCCAAAACGTAGGAGATACGCTACGATGTTGCTAAAAAAATGAAGTTTTTTTTGTTTGTTTTTTTTTCTCCTTTTTCTGTAAAAAAAAAAATGAAATAAAAATATTAAAACTTTTACTCTTACGGAGTAACATTTTAGGAGGAGGGTGTTATAGTGGAAGACACCTAGTCTATAGGTAATAGACTCTCCCACATATTATAAGTAGGAATCAGTAGGTAGTCGAGAGAAGAAGTGATTAGCGATCACAACTCGATTACTCTGCGTAACACTTTATTACAAGTTCCTAAAGTTTCTGTACGTTTACCCCATTTAGGACGCATTTTGTCCGATTACAAGTTCTATTGTGGAAATAACTCCACAACAATGTCACTATATCTTTTTGTTACTCTTGCCCCGTCACTGCATCCTTATTTTACGCTTGTCATGTTATTACATCCGGTTGTTACTCTTGCCATGTCACCATTTCCTTTTCTTACTCTTCCCATGTCACTACATCCGTTTTTACTCTTGCCATGTCACTACATCCGTTACTCTTGACATGTCACGACATCTTTTAATTACTCTTGTCATGTCACTATACATTTCGGTATATTTGCTAGGTCACTACATCCTTGTGTTACTCTTGACATGTCACTACATCCTTTTCTTAGTTTTGCCATATCACTATATCCTTTTGTTACTCATGCCATGTCATTATATCCTTTTGTTACATTCCCATGTCACTTTATTCTTTTGTTACTCTTGCCATGTCATTGTAAGCTACTGTCACTCTTGCCATGTCACTATATCCTTTTGTTATTCTTGCCATGTCACTATGTCCTTTTTTAGTCTTGCCATGTCACTATATCCTTTTGTGACTCTTGCCTTGTCACTCCATCCTTTTGTTACTCTTGCCATGTCAATATATCCTTTGTTAAGCTTGCCATGTCACTATGTCTTTTTGTTAACGTTGCCATGTCACTATATCCTTTTGTTACTCTTACCATGTCGTCGTATCTTTTTGCTACTCTTGCCATGTCACTGTACCCTCTTGTTACTCTTGCCATGTCACTATATCCTTTTGTTACTTTTGCCATGTCACAGCATCCTTTTGTTACGCTTGCCATGTTACTATATCCGGTTGTTACCCTTGCCATGTCACCATTTCCTTTTGTTACTCTTCCCATGGGACTCCATCCTTTTTACTCTTGCCATGTCACGACATCCTTTACTCTTGACATGTTACGACATCTTTTAATTACTCTTGCCATGTCATTATAACATTTTGGTATATTTGCTATGTCACTACATCCTAGTGTTACTCTTGATATGTCACTACATCCTTGTGTTACTCTTGTCATGTTACTGTATACTTTTGTTACGGTTGCCATGTGACTACATCCTTTGGTTTATCTTGCAATGTCACTATATCCTTTTATTACTCTTGCCATGTCACTATATCCTTTTGTTAGTCTTGCCATGTCACTGTATACTTTTATTACTCTTGCCATGTCATTACATCCTTTTGTTACTCTTTCAATGTGACTATATACTTTTGCTAATTTTACCATGTCACTACAACCTTTTTTTACTTTTGCCATGTCACTACATCCTTTGGTTAATCTTGCCATGTCACTACATTCATTTCTTACTCTTGCCTTTTCACTACATCCTTTTCTTACTCTTGCCATGTCACTACATCCTTTTGTTAATCTTGCCGTGTCACGATATCCTTTTGTTACTCTTGTCATATCACTACATACTTTTCTTACTCTTTCATTTCACTATATCTTTTTGTCATGCTTGCCCTGTCATTTTGTCCTATGAGTATCAAATTTTCCAAAACGCCTTTCTACATTAAGTCTCCTAGAAATTTTAATTGTTACTTGATAATTCTGATGTCGTTTTTTGTTCATTTTTTAAAAACTTTCTCGTTACTTAAGCACGGTATTTTCAAAATCTTTCTGTGAACTCTCTGTTTTCTTGTCTCAAGTTTTCTGTTTACCCGTGAAGATATTTTCCTGCATTTACTGGCGATCTGATAATCCTTGGCGCATGAGCACTTTTTCTTTTGATTCTAATGATATTTTCATGTTTCTTAATACTTTACTCAGCTTGTATAAGGCATGTTTTACGAATACAATGTATCTTGGATTTCGGTATAACACTTTCAGTTATCTGTTAAAATACAGTTTTAAATCATTTCACCTCAAGCTATACGATAATAATTCCAATAAGGGTTAAGAGATTAAGGGTTCTGAAAGGGAATGAGAGGTCTTTAGTGCGGAGAAAAGTCAATAAGAGAACAGGAAATACAGGGAGATAAAGTTGCGATTAACGTCGCATTTAATTTATTTTAAAATTATTCTTCCTCATTAATAATTATTTCACACTCAGTAACCACCTTGTGTCTTAGTGGTTTTAAGGCCTTGCTTGGGGTGAATATGATTACAAACGAATGTGATTTTTAGCTTCCATTTTAATTAAAACGTCATCCTTAATCAATTGTTCAGTCTATGACGTATTCGGCAGGTTTGTTTTTTTTTTTAGAAAACGAGCCAAATTGCTATGTAATGTCTAAATAGGGTCAGCAAAGTGAAGTGTTTCATTGCAGCTGAAAGAAATGCTTAAGACTATAGTGATATGGTTCTATGCTGCGAATATCATAGACAGAACATGCGAGTAACGAGGAACTCTTTAAGCGGTATGGGGACTAGAAGGGAATTGTGAATGTAGGAGAGAACGAGGAAAGAAGGCTTGGAGAATTCATCACCCATAGGACACATCAAAGGCAAGAGAAGCAGCGTAGAAATATTCTGGAGAATTTTCAGGATGGCAGGAAATATATCAAAATGGAAAAATAGGAAGAATTGTTGAAAAAAAAGAGGGAAACTTCTAAAGAATTATAATCGCTTAAAAGCTGACGTGTCATATCCTAGAGAGTGAGAAAGGGAGAGAGAGAGAGAGAGAGAAAGAAACGGAGAGAGAAAGAGAGAGAGAAACGGAGAGAGAGAGAGAGAAAAATGAGAGAGAAAGGGTGTGATAGCGGGATGAAGGAACAGAGAGAAAAAATGAGAGAAGCAAACCGGTGTGTGAGAGGGAGAGAGGCTGAGTGTGATAAACTGAAGGAGAGAGAAATGGAGAGAGAGAAAATATATGAAAGAGAAAGGGTGTGATAGGAGGATGGAGGGACAGAGAGAGAAAATGAGAGAAGCAGAAAGGTGTGTGAGAGGGAGAAAGGCGGAGAGTGAGAAAAGGGGTGAGGGAAAGATTGTGATAGAGAGAGGGAGAGAAAGAATGTTTATTAAAGAGAAGTGGTAAGAAAAACTAAAAGAGTGTGAAAGAGAGAGAGGGCAGAAAGAAAGAAACGAGAGTGAGAAAGAAAAGAGAGAAAGAGTGTACGAGAGAGAGAGGGTACGAGAGAGAGAGAGAGAGAAAAGGAGATAGAGACACGTTTGATATAGAGAGAAAGAAATATAGGGTGTGAGAGAGCGGTGGAGGGAGAAAGAGAAAAGGAGAGTAAGGATCTGTGTGTGATTGAGAGGGGCAGAGAATTAGAGAGAGAGAGATGGAGAGTAATTGGACAGAGGTAAAGAGGGGAGGGAAAGTGGCAGAGTAAGTGGGGAGATGGAAAACGAGAAGGAAGATGATAGAAATACGATATATTTGTCACTAGCGCCATTTACATATTTGAACCTGAACAAGCGATGAAGCCACAGTCAAGTGGAGATAATCCCGTGAAAACTGTCAAGAAAAAGAAGCAAAAAAAAAAAAAACGAAACACCCCCCCCCCCAAAAAAAAAAACAAGCTGAACCTTTTACATATCTTTTTATTGATCTATTTATTTATTTCTTGTCCAAAGAAATTACTTATGATATTTCACACTTACGCTATGGCTTCATATTTGAGGCCGATAAGTAAAATGTCAAATGTCTTATCATTCGGAAGATAGCCTTTCGAGAAGAAGTGACAGCTTTCATTCTCTCAGTGAAAACACCTGCGTGATCTCGACATTGACTTTTTCACTCGATTCGAGATTACTTGCTGAATCTTTTCGAAGGAATAGATTGTCGGTCCACATCATTAATACAGATAGAAAATATGGTGACATATTTCGAGATTTAAGATTGCATATTTCAGTAGACCATCTTGCCAACGATAAGCGACATGAACTAAAAATATGATCGATATTGGCGTCCAATTTTCTGAATGTTAGGTAAGTAACGCTGTTTTTAATTTTTTTTCTTCTGTTGATAAACTATTGTTTTAGAAAAATCTTTGAAAAGTGGGAAATGTTTTGGGGCGTCGCGTTTCGTCCTTTCGGCTTCCACGAGTTTCAAATGGACGAAACGGGGTCACATTTAAACAATGGTCTATGGGAAGACGATGTACATTAAATTTGAAATATACCAATAACAGTTTTAGGAAAATCTATGAGAAATCGGAAACATTTTGTCTCTTTGAGATCTCATAAAGTCATAAAAACGAAACACATTTCACATTTTGTCAAAGAGTTTCCTAAAATTATTATTATTATTATCATCATCATATATATATAATGGAAGCCTTACTAATAAAAACAAACAAACCAACACTTAATAATATTAACTTTGAACATGGACATAATATCTTGACCGTGTTTTGAAACAAAAAAATGAATCATTTTATAAAACATACATATAACAAACTATTTCTAATTCTAACAGTTGAAATATAATCCTTGAAAATGGCTAAATGTAAAGCTGAAAGCGCTCGGATAAAAAGAACATTCGGACAGCTTTTATATAATTTATCATCTGAAAAGAAAAACGCACGAGAAATTATATAAAAAAATAAATAAAAGCACCTTGTCAGTCGTTTTTAATGAAATGTGCATGAAAGAAGATTTGCTGCCTAAATAAACACACACAAACACACACACACACACACACACACACACACACACACATATATATATATATATATATATATATATAAATTTATAAATGATAGAAAGAAGAGATGGAGTAAAATTTTACAGCTCTTGTATTTATTTTTTTAAAAGTGCTCATTAAAAGTAGAGCATTATTATTATTATTATTATTATTATTATTATTATTATTATTATTATTATTATAAAACATGATAATAAGAACATGTTAAAATCGATACAGAAAAGCTCTCATGTTTCAATACTTTGATTGTAATGAAGATGCACGAAGTATTGAAACATGAAAGCATTTATGTAGTGATTTCAACATTTTTTTATTATAATCGTTTATAATAAAATAATAATAGTATATACCAATATATAAATTCGTTCTCCCATGAAACATAGTCAAAACATAATTAATTTTTTTACTATTATTTACTTTTATCCTAATTTTTATTCGATATACGAAGACGCATTGGGAAGACCAAAGATACTTTCCAAAAGCTAAGCAGAGTATTAAGAAACGGAAAAATTTTGTTAGCAACAGAGAAATGAGTACTGAACTGTTACGTGATTTCTGTCCTCCTACATGGCAGCAAAGGCTGAACAATCTCCTCAAAGATGAAGAAGAGACTTGAAGCAACAGAAATGTGGTTCTACAGAAAGATGCTGAGGATACCACGGAACGAACATGTGAGCAACAACTAGGTTTTGGAGAGAATAGAACCAAAAAGGAAACTTATATTTAATATCAGGAAAAAGCACTTGAAATATCTGGGGCATGTAATGAGGAGGGAGGGCTTGGCAAATCTGATACTCACAGGACAGATTTTGGGAAAAGGGACAGAGAAAAGCAGCGCGTAACATATTCGACGGACCTGAGAAAATTGATGGCAGAAGAGAGTTTTGTAGAAATAACAAAGGCAAAACTTATTAAGAGCTACAAAGGACAGGAAGATGTGGAGAGCCGTGATTATTAATTTTTGACTGGTATTGACTTTCATTTTCATTTTTTATTTTATGAAGCATTTTCAACCCTTATTTTTTATTATCAACCATTGTTAATAATTATTATGTAGCCTAAAATTCACCCTTCAGGCGGACTTTAAGTTAGCCAATGCGGAGGGATTTGTGGTCTGTGGTCTTTTACCTTCAACGTCCTATGTACGTAAACGTTAAACAATTTATTCGACACCTTAATTCGACATAATCTTTCTTCGTATACACAACCAATCTCCGTAATATGTTTATTATTTTATTTTTAAAATGAGCATTCTCTATGATCCCTTCACATAAGGTCACCCTTAAAAGACATTAGGGAACCCGAACTATGTAGTATTTCGAATACGTGAATTTACGCGCGCTAGAAAAAGAAAAAAATATGAGCAATATACCATGCCCTGCTAAAGTTTTAATTACGGCTTAATTAGACGATATCATTTGCAACTGCGGCGAAAATCGAAATTAAAGTTAAACCACCAATAAAGAATTGTTTTTTTAAACCTTTCAGTCTGTTACATTTAACTTTAAATGAGTAATTTATTTAATTTTTAATCACATTTAACTACAGCAGTGACTACCTGTTACTTCAAGTTGTTTATGATTTGCGAAGATCGAAAAATGGACGGATGGACGGACACACGTACACTGCGCTTTATTTATATAAATTTTTGATTTGTATTTACTTTCATTTTTTATTATTGACCTGTAATTACTTGCTAATAACTCTCATTATTTTTTAGTAGCATTTACTTTCAGAGATATTTTTATTATATGAAGCATTGTCAACTATTATTATTAACTTTTTACTAGTATTTACTTTCATCTTATTTTATTAGATGAAGCATTGCCAGCCATTATTATTATTTTTTGACTAATATTTACTTTCATCTTCATTTTTATTAGATGAAGGATTGTTAACTATTATTAATTTTTGACCGGTATTTATTTCATCTAACGTCGATTGAGTTGTTTATAATTATTCAATGTGAAATTCTCCGTATATATATATATATATATATATATATATATATATATGAAGAAATATAGTCTTAAAGTGTGCTATATTTATGGGATAAAGTGCTCAATATCAGAGATAGAGCGTGTGTAAATATAAAAGTTAACATAGAAATCAACACTTAGAGGCGACAGTCTGTTTCATGCTAGTGCAATCGTCAGGCAATCGTCAGAGTTGCCTGACGATTGCACTAGCATGAAACAGACTGTCGCCTCTCTCTCTCTCTCTCTCTATATATATATATATATATATATGATCTTTGAGAGCTCAACTTAATTTTTTTCGTTCGGATATGTTTTCATATAGCAGTTGTTAACATCCCAATCTAAAGTAGACATTTTCCCGCTGTGTCACAACTTCAACGTTGTCTTTGTCTGTCGGCTGTATAATGATACTCTTGTCATTCTGTAGTCATTTGATAGCTTTTTACTTCCCTCAACATGTTCGATTTTGCTGGCCTGAATTATTTCTAGTGTTTTCCTTACTATTAATTGTAGTGAATCTACGTAGGCCTTAGGCACCTTCAACGCAACCTCGTCAACTGGGCCTATCATATCAGTATGGATGGGACGCGTTTCCTATAGTCAAGCAGCTGCCGTTAGCTAATATTTACAACTGTTCCTATCGATTTGCGTTAGGTTTTTCGGCGAGCACAACACTTTTCTTTCATTTGTTCTAGTTTCTGGATTTGGTGAGCCTTGATCTTTTCAAAGTCTGCAGGTGTTTAACAAACGCTTCATATACAATGGTGTTTGGATCAGTTATAACACATTCAGTATAGGAAAGAAGAAAATGGACATGAAATAGGTCATAGATAGTTGCACCTGACAACTCAATTTGCTCGGAAGTAAAACCGTTGACTAGGAAACTTAAAATTTTTATTAGATGAGTCCTTGTCCACAATTATTATTAATTTTTGACTAGTATTTATTTTCATCTTCATTTTTTATTAGTCGAAGCATTGTCAGCTATTATATATCGGTTCTTTCTTTCGTTCTATCTATCCATCTATTTATCTATATATCTGTCACAGTCTATTCATATATATCTATATATATCTATTTCGTTCATTTCATATCTATCTATCTATCTATCTATCTATCTATCTATCTATCTGAGCCACTTCATATCTATCTATCTATCTATCTATCTATCTATCTATCTATCTATCTATCACAGTTTGTTCATTATCTATCTATCTATCTATCTATCACAGTTTGTTCATTATCTATCTATCTATCTATCTATCTATCACAGTTTGTTCATTATCTATCTATCTATCTATCTATCTATCTATCTATCTATCTATCTATCTATCCCAGACTCTTCATATCTATCTATCTATCTATCTATCTATCTATCTATCTATCTATCACAGTTTGTTCATTATCTATCTATCTATCTATCTATCTATCTATCCCAGCCTCTTCATATCTATCTATCTATCTATCTATCTATCTATCTATCTATCTATCTGAGGCTCTTAATATCTATCTATCTATCTATCTATCTATCTATCTATCTATCTATCTATCTATCTATCTATCTATCTATCTATCTATTCCAGCCTCTTCATATCTATCTATCTAGCTAGCTAGCTAGCTATCAGATAACCTATTTGTATATACCAATATCTGTTCTTTCTTTCTTTCGCTCTTGTTTTCGTATTTGTCCCGCCTTGACACTTTCAAATTTCTCATTGTACGAATGAATTCAGACATTGTTCCAATTTTGCAATGCCGAGGAATGTGCCTGATTGCTCGGAGTGGTTTCGTTGGCGCCCAACCATTCCTTCACTGATACACATAGAAACACGACTGCAATTGTGTAGCGATTTTGACATGTTTTCCATGTAATAACCTAAAATAAAGACCATTACTCGACTTTGTATTGAGCCCTCTTTTAAATTAAATGTTACGACCGTTGGAATTGGACTCTGTTCGTTCTCATCTTAACTGTATGTAGTAGTGCGTAATTATTTATGAGTTTGGTTTGATCAGGAATACAGTTCCTTAAGGGTCATCTCAACTCGTAAACAATGTTGGTCCTTTATAGTTTTGATTTTACACATGTGTTGTTACTTTTTATGATAAGGTTGGATTTCTAAAAATTTTCGGAATAGACGATTAATTTCATTTTCTTTTCCGGGTCGACTGGGATACTATATTTCTTTATGGTATTTTTAAATGAAGATTCATCTTGCTTATAATTGACGTGTATTTGGTTTTCATAGAAGATTTTAATGTTATTGCTTTTGTCTGTGTGTTCAGTATTGCTATTTGTTACTTTGGAAAGAAATAGTCTAATTTCGTAGTCGATGAGGTAGTTAGGAAAACCATTGTTAACTAGCGCCTGTTTTGCATTGTTGAGTTCTTTAAGGAAAAGTAGACGTTAGGGTGAATTCTCTAGTGCTCTCGTGAGGAAATTCTTTTATCACCGCTATTTTGTACCTAAGTCGATATTCACTCTTAAAATTAAGGTGGCAAGTGTTTCTGTTTAGTGGCGTAAGTGTTGTTACTGTATTCTACGAGAAAGTCTCTGAATGGGAGTTTATACGTTTTACTAAGGTGAACTTAAGGACAGAGATTTTTCAAAAGTATTTTTCGCTGAAACAAGAATATCGTCTATATAGCGGACATATATTTGGGGTTTAGTCACCAGTTTAAATATCATATTTTCTACGTGGTGCATGTTGTAATTAAAAATTAACATCGTCAGTTGGAATTTCGACATGAAACCTTTATTTCATCCACCGTTATAGATTGCCTCATCCCGATGTCACAGTAACAAGTTATCTCTAACTCAACAAGTTTGGAATCACCTCTACTGTTGTCAGGTATTAAACTCACAAGCGTTCTTTTATCCACTGGGCATAAATGGACAAATACCTTGGGACCTATATACGTAATATATACCTATATATATAATATCTCAGTAGTCTTTTTTTTACTGGAAATCATTTTACAATTATGTTAGTATTATATTGTTTTTCTTTCGCACTCCGTATCTATCTATCTATCTATCTATCTATCTATCTATCTATCTCAGTCTGTTAAATGTCTGTCTGTCTGGCTGGCTATCTGTCTCAGTCTGTTAACTATCTATCAACTTTCTATCTATCTATCTATCTATCTATCTATCTATCTATCTATCTATCTCTTTCTCTTCATTTTCTATCTATCAGTCTATCTCTATCTATCTATATATGTATACATCTACCTATGTTACTTTGCTCATACATATCTATCTATCTATCTATCTATCTCAGTCTGTTCATATCTATCTATCTATCTATCTCAGTCTGTTCAAATCTATCTATGTATCTATCTATCTATCTATCTATCTATCTCAGTCTGTTCATATCTATCTATCTATCTATCTATCTATCTATCTATCTGCTACTGTTTATATTTATCTATCTATGCCATCTGGTTGTCTGCCGCAGTCTTTCCTGTCATTCCGACTGACTTAATATCGATCAATGTTTTCGTCATCTCCAAACCTCCCGTTTTCCTTCCCTCATATTTGCTTCGTATTTCTTCTTCACGGCCGTCTACCTTCGCCTATTCTTCTTGGAAAAACATCAAAGGCAGACACGAATCTATTTTCCACATCATGCAAACATTAAGAAAAAAAGTCCTTTGAAGAAGTCTGCAAAAAAGCAGACCTAAATCTTTTGTGGCGTCTAGGCGGGATTTTTTTTAAATCTACACATTCCAGAACCGACATCGTTTTGGGAAAAAGAAAGAAATCAGAATTATTTGAGGAATTTTTAGCCGCGGTGGGAATCGACGGCTTGTTTTGTGTTAATTGGGCGATTACAGAGATATGAGCGGTGTTTACTTTTTAAATTAGCGTTATTTTCTTTCGACATATCTATCTATCTATCTATCTATCTATCTATCTATCTATCTATCTATCTATCTATCTATCTATCTATCTATTTCAGTCTGTTCATTATTTATCTATCTATATATCTATCTATCTGTCTATCTATTTCAGTCTGTTCCTTATCTATCTATCTATCTATCTATCTATATATATATATATATATATATATATATATATATATATATATATATATATATATATATTGTGTGTATTTAGGCAGCATTTTTTCATTAATACATGTTTGATTAAATAATATAGATAAGCGTTGTCTATATATTTTATGCAAGTTTTTTTCATATAGTCTGATAATCTTAATAACAAAATAAATAATAATAAAATAATAAAATAATAATAATAAATAATAAAATAATAAATAAAAAAAGTATGTATCAATATTGTGATTTTCTTTCATTATTTAATGATAATGTTATTAAGATTATCAGACTATATGAAAAAAACTTGCATAAAATATATAGACAACGCTTATCTATATTATTTAATCAAACATGTATTAATATATATATATATATATATTTATATATATATCTTTCTCAGTCTGTTCATTATGTATTAGCAAAGTAACATAGGTAGATGTATACATATATATAGAGAGAGATAGACTGATAGATAGAAAATGAAGAGAAAGAGATAGATAGATAGATAGATAGATAGATAGATAATTCGGCGATTACAGAGATATGAGCGGTGTTTACCTTTTAAATTAGCGTTAATTTCTTTCGACCTATCTATCTATTTATCTATATATCTATATATCTATCTCTCTCTCTCTCTCTCTCTCTCTCTCTCTCTCTATATATATATATATATATATATATATATATATATATATATATATATATATATATATATATATATATTCATAGTCTGTTCATTATTTATCTATCTATCTATCTATATATATATATATATCTATCTCAGTCTGTTCATTATCAATATATCTATATATCTTTCTCAGTCAGTTCCTTATCTATCTATCTATATATATATATATATATATATATATATATATTCACAGTCTGTTCATTATCTATCTATCTATCTATTTCAGTCTGTTCATTATCTATCTATCTCTCTATCTCTCTCTCTATCTATCTATCTATTTCAGTCTGTTCATTATCTATCTATCTATCTATTTCAGTCTGTTCATTATCTATCTATCTATCTATCTATCTATGATAATTCTTGCTCCATTTCGAAACAGATTGAAAGACATCTTCGAGGTCAGCTGTCAATTGGACATTATTGAACATATTCAAGCAGGAGTAAATAATTCTGACAGTCGCATAGATACCAGGAAGATCATTAATTAAAATAAGCAACATCATGTGTCCAAGAATAGCTGCATGTCAGTATTAATTAAAGATCTGGAGGAGTGGCCGTTCCAAACACCACTCATTATAATATAATGATAAGAAAAATCAAACCAAACTGACGGCCAGAAACGCTGTACCACTTCAACGTTAAAAATATCTGTATCACTAACGCTCTCGATGTATCTAAAGCACAAGTCTCAGTTTCGCCATTCTTATTTAAACTATAAGAGGCCCTTTCAGCCATAGCCATTAACATATCGGTTGACCTAGAGACGAGAAAGCTGTATTATTTGCCTGAAAGGAAACCCTGTGAGGTGAGATGTTTAATCAAAGAGTTCTTACTCAAATGTGCAGATGGGTCATCCACGTAACCCGGATGTTAGACAAGACATATATACAACAGAAATCAGGCTACGGAATATAAGAAAACCTTTAATCAGAATCAGTTTCAGTCAATTTCCCACCGCCGTAGCGTAGCTTCTCTCGGCCTTTTCTATTAAATCTTCCACGGTAATTGATTTGGTAAACTTTCCTCTGTGATACATAGACTTTCCACGGAGAGTGGCCAGAGGAAATATATTCCTCAGTCCCAAACCTTCACGGCCAGGCCCCACCATGACACTCACATTGCAACGAACCACCCCCATTCTCCCCGTATTCGCCTGGTGAGATGTAAGCTCCACTCAAATAGCTTTTTCACACTATTTACATTATTCGAACTATTGTCCTCTTATTTGTCGCCATATTTATCACAAGGTTTCGGCCCTTCAGTATCTGTCTATATTTCTGAGATGAGATATTATGTACACTATTTACATTATTCAGACTTGTCCTCATCTTTGTCGCCATATTTATCACAAGGTTTCGGCCCTTCAGTATCTGTCTATATTTCTGAGATGAGGTATTATGTACACTATTTACATTATTCAGACTTGTCCTCATCTTTGTCGCCATATTTATCACAAGGTTTCGGCCCTTCAGTATCTGTCTATATTTCTGAGATGAGGTATTATGTACACTATTTACATTATTCAGACTATTGTCCTCATTTTTGTCGTCATATTTATTACAACTTTTCGGCCGTTGTACGCTCCGGCCTTCTTTAAGTGGTTGGAATATCGAACTGAACTCTTTATTTCGCTCGATGGGGTAGACTGTTCTAGTTCCACGTGCCATGTTTTATGGATGTCAGTTATCTCCTGTTAATTGCCATCTGAAATTTCTCCACTGCCTTAACCGAGGATTGAACTCACACTCTTCGGGTCCTCTCACTGGATCTAACCAATTGACATCTATTAAAAAACATGGCATTTAAATATTGAAGGTATTTCTGCCGCTGCCTGTATATCGAGACATTTTCGAATATAAAAAATGTAAATAAGGATAACACATCATCCCAGGAATTGAGACCGAAACGACCAGATATTATTGGTGTGAAAATTCAAATACAACTGCTACTACTACTACTACTACTACTAGTAATAATAATAATTAAGTGAAGAGTATGATTTAGGAAAAGAAAATGAAAAGAGAAAACTCAGCTTATCAATGTTAAACAATATTTTAACAAAATGTCCGTTTTCTTCATGTTATATTATGAAAAAATCCAGGCATACAAATCTCTGTCAAGCGTGATACACGATGAGGCAATTTTTTTGCTATTTGCGGTAGACCAATTGCAATCCAAGGCTATAGTGGGTCTGTCCTGCTATTTACCCATATCTGGGGGGAGAAGAAGAGGATTCATACCTTTCCCAAGAGTATTAGCACGTAAGTGAATGTAATGGTTTCGACTGGACTTCGAACTCGGCTCTCCGATTCTTCAATCCGAGCCTCAATCTATTACTCCACTGGGCCTTTTATATAACTCTATCAAAACTCATAAGTCTTTGTATAAACGTTGCTTGTCTTGTAGTCTAAAAACGGATGTACTGGTAACCAACGCGTCAAAACGAATGAAATACCGCCAACGGGAAGTCATGCAACTGAAACATACTTAATGTGATGATGATATTGTTCATCTTAGAATTTTCCGTTAGTTTATTATTATTATTATTATTATTATTATTATTATTATTATTATTATTAATAATAATAATAATAATAATAATAATAATAATAATAATAATAATAATAATAATAACAAGCAACTTCTACGGGAAGGAAACTGAAAGAGACTGGTACGAACACCAACCTGACCGGTTACGGAGATAGGACCTGTTACAATTCTATGGGACTACACAATACACACTGACAGGACAATCAAAGCCAACCGCCCAGACATTGTTATTAAAGACCACAAACAAAATAAGTGCCACCTTATTGATATGGCAGTCCCTGCAGTCTGCAATGTATCTTTGAAGATATTCGAAAAACTGTCAAAATACAAGGACCTTGAAATAGAAATCTCAAAACGTGGCACATGGGAATATCAACAATCCCTGTTATAGTTGGAGCCCTAGAATTGGTTGGGAAAGTTTCCAGTAGACTAATTGAAGGGATTCCTGGAAGTCCATGCCTCAAAGAGATCCAAAAATTGTTCTGACAAGTAGAGCCCACACTTTACGAAGTTATCTATGTAAAATATATATATATTTTATTTTATTTTATTTTATTTTATTTTTTTTTTTGTCAGTGGAAAGTGTCATGATGCCATTTCTAACCTTAGGTCCCTGGGCGGGACCCGGAAAGTAATATGTAAATGAAAGAAATCAAAGGAAATTAAAAAAAATAATGAGTATGCTGGATCATCGTCCCTGTATCTCCACTAGAAGCCACGAGATATTATTGGTGAAAAAAAAAACAAAAAACAAACGAAAAGAACTTAATTTATTTAATAATAAACAATACTGAGGGAGTTCCTATAGTACTGAGAAGACTTTCATATACGGAGAATGCGACGCGATTTTCATAATGGCCAGTCGTATGACAATCGAGGAAAGGAATAAAAAATGCCTGAACTAACACGAAGAGACGAAATCGCAGAAAGTGAAAGAAATACAGATTAAAATGGCTATGAGAAAACATAAATGCGTGTAAAAGAATAAAGGAAACACTTACACTGTATGTATCGTGAATTTCTATATTTACTCCACAGATAATGAAAACCTCTCAGCGATATTATATATTAAACCCATTCCTTACAGAGTGCGTTGAACTTCTACACCGATGGGAAGTAAACTCGGAACGTCATATCTATTTATTAGTGTCCCCGTTAATTATACGATGAAAAACATTTTCGCAAGTCTGAATATTGGCAAATTGAAGTCTGATATTAACAATGGAAAAGAAAAAAAAAAGTAATCATACGTTTTCAAATATTCTAAAAACAAAAGCAGGGACAGAGTTGAGAAATCTGTACAAAAAAACTCAAGATGACTTCTTTTGAATATGGCTTCTCAGATGTGAAAATATGTGTGCTCGCGAGTAATTTTATTAACGTTAATTAAGGCCCCCCTCTTCATTATCACTAATTATGGAGACGGCTTATAGAAATTAGAGACGTTAATTAATTCCCATGATTTTTCCTTAATTACATCTGGTTGGTTAAGGGTAGATTTACTATAAAGACGCTAAAAAGATCTATAAATGATTAATTTCCGATACGTTATTTACCATCTATCTCTGTTTATATATATATATATATATATATATATATATATATATATATATATATATATATATATATATATATATATATATATATATATATATAATTCTTTTCATATCTATCTATTTATCAATCTATCTAAATACGTTCATTATCTATCTATCTATCTTTTTGTTTATTCATTATCTATCTATCTATCTATCTATCTATCTAGGCATGTTCATTATCTATCTATCTATTTAAATGTGTTCATTATCTATCTATTTATCTATCTATTTGTCTATTCATTATCTATCTATCTATCTATTTATCTATCTATCTATCTATCTTTTTGTTTATTCATTATCTATCTATCTATCTATCTAGGCATGTTCATTATCTATCTATTTAAATGTGTTCATTATCTATCTATCTATCTATCTATCTATCTATCTATCTATGTCTATTCATTATCTATCTATCTATCTATTTATCTATCTATCTATCTCAGTCTGTTCATATCTATCTATCTATCTATCTATCTATCTATTCATTATCTATCTATCTATCTATCTATTCATTATCTATCTATCTATATATATATATATATATATATATATATATATATATATATCTGTCTGTCTGTTCATATCTATCTATCTATCTCAGTCTGTTCATATCTATCTATCTATCTATCTATCTATTAGTCATTTCATGTCTATGCAGATCTTACTTCATATATATATATATATATATATATATATATATATATATATATATATATATATATATATATATATTAAGAGTCTCTCCTGTTTTCTCTCTAACCACTGTCTCTCTTTCTCTCTTTTTCCATGTCTCTATCTCGCTGTCACACTAATAAACATTATACTTCTTTTCTTTTGTCTTATCGCTTTCTGGCGTAGGCGATCACGGCTCTCCACATTTCCTATCCTTTGTACCTCTAAGTAGGTTTTCTCTTTCCACTAATCAGCACTTCTGTAATCTATTTACAGAAGTTCGTTTGGCAGGTCGCCGTTTCGCCCTTGTCTTCAACCTGCGGGTGTCCAATTCGCCATGCCCTCCAATGGGCCCTAGAAATTTCAAGTATAATTGTCCGTTTTGTTTTCATTTTACTTACAACTTCATCGTGACATTTATTATTGGGGTGTTCGGGTCTATGCCATGGAACTGAAAGTCATACACTGAGAGAAGAGGGAATATAATGCAGACATTATGCGAAAGGTTTGGCGGCGTCTTTGCACTAACAAGTCATCCAACTCGCAAAATGGCGGATTTCGATTTAATTTTTACATACCCATTTTATTACAGGTTCTTATGTAGTTTGATGAAGAGAAACAGAAAAAATCAATTACAATCAATTTAATGTAGAGTATTGCTTTAAATCTTAGCATCAACATTTCCGGTCTTATGTCTAGTGAAAGAAAGGGGATAAAATAGAGGCGGGGTATAGATTTTAGAAAGTTGAGGAAGAAGAAAGAGCAAGGAACGTAAGAGGAATCATCGTTAGCTATGGGGAAGAGGATTAGGGAAAATAAGATGGAGGAGAAGAAATGGGGAAGTGAAAAGAGGAGGATGTCTAATCTGAGTGGAAAAAGAGAAAAAAAGAGAAATGAGAAAGAGAAGAGGAAGAATAAAAATGAGGAAAACAAGGTGAGGGATAAGGTGAAGGAAAATGAAAAAAGAGACATGAGAATGAAAAGAAGACAAAAAAATAAATTAAAAAGATAAAGAGGAGAAGAGGGAATGAAAAAAATGAGGAATAATAAGAAATGAAAAACGAAGAAAGGAAGAAGAAAAAAGAAGAAAAACAAATCGAAAATTTAAATAAAAGGAATCAGCAACAACAGTTGAAGAATAAGGAGAAGAAGAAGCAGAAAGAGAAGAAGAAGAAGAAGGAACGAAGAGTGAAGAGGAAAAAGGAGAAGAAAAAGAAAGAAGGAATGAAGAAATGAAAAAGACAGACGAGAAGAAGAAGGAGAATGAAAATATGGAAAGAATAGTTCAGAAGAAGAAGCATGAAGGCTAGAAGAAGAGGAAAGAAGAATAATGGAAGATTGAAGAAGAAAGAAAGAAAGAAAGAAAGAAAGAAAGAAGAAATGTTAAAGACAGATGAGAAGAATAAGATGAAGAAAGAGAATGAAAAGAAGAAAAGAAAAGTGAAGAAAAAAAGAGCGGAAGAGTGAAGAAAAGAACACGAAGAAGAAATGTAAAAAGGTAGGCGGGAAGAAGAAGAAGAAGAAGAAGAAGAAGAAGAAGAAGAAGAAGAAGAAGAAGAAGAAGAAGAAGAAGAAGAAGAAAGAGAATGAAAAGAAGGATCGAAAAGTGAAGAAGAAAGATGGAAGAGTGAAGAAGACAAAGAAGAAGAGAAAAAAGAATAAAGGGAAGAGTGAAGAAAATAAGAAAGAAAGAAAAAGGAAAGAAACAAGGAGAAATGTCAAAGACAGACGAGAAGAAAAGGAAGAAGAAGTAAGAGAATGAAAAGAAGGATGGAAGAGTGAAGAAGAAAAAAAGGAAGAATGAATGATCGCTGAAAAAGCAGAGAAATTGGGGAAAAATAAAAGTACAATGAAAATAAAAAGGAAACATTAAAAAAATAAGTAGAGATTACGGAAAAAGTAGAGGAGCGTGAAGAAAACCCGAATCCCCAAATAGGTTTAGCAACATTGTTTATCCTTATCGTAATTCAACCCCTCAACTGGGATCACGCAACGAACGCGAGAAATAAAATGTCCAACGGTGCACAACGAACGTCCAGGTAATAAACAACACCTGGATTCAAGGACACGCAAAGCGCTTGTAGACATGGAAAATCCCAAAGGAGGGCAACAAAGACCCTGACAGGTTACACTGCGATCATTAAAAGATTCTACACTCTAAAACCAATGAACACCACGCAATAATGGAAACACATTGATTGACAAAGGTGAAACAAAAACTATTACAAGGAAAAAGATTACAAGGAATCTGGATCACGCAACTCGCAAGCAGATATTTAATATGGTAATTGGAATCTAAAATGTTAAGTAAGCTCTCAGCATCCGATTGTAGATTCCATCAAGCTTAGATTCAATGGTTTAAGTTAATGTCCAAGCAGTGACGCCATACATTAAGACTGTTTTTACAATGGCGCGAAAGACGTCCCTTTTGAGGTTGTCTGGTAGATTAGATTTCCAGATAACATCCATTTTATTCAATGTAGCCCAGACTTTAGCTATGTAAATTCACACATCCTTTTCAGAAGAATTTATCTCATTCCAACAGATTTTAATTGCTTGGCCTGAAACTTAAGGTTTTAGTTAATGTCTAGATAGTGGCATCGTACATTAACATTGCCTCTACAGTGGCTGCAAAGAATTTCCGTTTGAGATTGTCTGGTAGATCAGATTTCCACATTCATTCATTTTATTCAAGGCATCCCAAATTTAGCGATGCCAATATTATTATCCTTTTCAGTAGAACTTATTTGGCTTCCTATGTATGTGAATGATTCACCTGGTTTCAGGAATACGCGAAACGCTTGTAGACATGGACATTCCTATTGGAGGGCACGAAGACCCTGACAGTTTACACAGCAATCATTGAAAGATTCTACACTCTAAAACCGATGAACATCACGCAGTAATAGACTCACAATGATCAACATAGGTGAAAAAACTATAGTAACGACATTATTCCAAGGAATCTGGCTGACGCATCTACCAAGCAGATGTTTAACAATATGGTAATTGGAATCAAAAAGATGTCAAGTATAGCTCTCAGCATCCAATTGTAGATTCCATGTGTCATCATACATTAACTGCCTCTACAGTGGCTTTAAAGAATCTCCGTTTGAGGTTGTCTGCTAGATCAGATTTCTACATTCATTTATTTTATTCAAGGAGTCCCAAATTTAGCGATGCCAATATTCACATCCTTTTCTGTAGAATTTATTTTGCTCCTTATGTATGTAAAAGATTAATCTGGTTTCAGGAATACGCGAAACGCTTGTAGACACGGAAAATTCTACGGGGGAAGGCACAAAGACCCTGACAGTTTACACAGCGACCATTAAAAGATTACACACTCTAAAACCAATGAACACAACGCAGTAATAGACACAAAATGATATTCGATGTCTCATCCTAGAAATTGTTCTGTTTCATTAGAATTCTTACAACAGTTTCCATTTTCTCCAGGTCTTGCACTTTCGCCCCAGCCCCTCAACCTCCGGCGTCTTACTCTCTGGGTTGAGGTGTCTACTCGGTCCTAACCGAACTTAAGGGAGTGGTCATAGGTCCCCTGAGCATCCGTAGATTATTCGACCGGTCCGCTCGTTTAATCCTGCTTCCTGCCCACGTTGTGATTTGTTTGATCCAGAAAGCAGAAGTGATGTCCGTCCATTGACGGTTGACTGAAGATGTAGACACGGCTGGAGAGTCTGCGCTAAGAAATTTAGAATACAGCAAAAAAAAATTAATATCTGCAGAAAGCCGGACAAACAACTATTCACTGGTTGAATTGTTAATGTCTTTGATATAGCTGAAAAGAATAGTAGAGAAAAGAAACGGGTTACAGAAATTAAAAGTATTTAACATAAAAACTCATACACTGGATTCTAGACAGAGAGAGAATGTAAGTGATTAACTTGTTGTTAAATCGTCTCAGAACGATATATGACTCTTGCGGTGGAGGGATAAAGATTTCTGTGCGGGGCTTAAAGTTATAATGGCCTTCCTTCTCTCAACGCTTGCCCGGGCCAATTCTCTCATCAAGAATTTTCTCCAGTCCAGCCTTTTTCAGCATAACTACGCGTTTATATAGAAAAACGTGCCTGTTTATACTACTACTTCACACGCGATTATCACGCGGTTCTGGCTGCTTCAACCAAAATCATGTGAATTCCAAAGTTCCTTCTAGCTTACTCAGCTCTATTTCAATTTTTAATTGATAAAAATTATTTCCATTGTCTTCTGATGACCAAGATTCAATGGGTACAATTTCTGCCCTAGATCAGATTTCCCCATCAGTAAACAAAATGCAATGATTTAATTTTGCTATTCAATCTACTCTTATTCAATAAAAAAACATATACGTGTGTGTGTGTGTGTGTGTTTTCCAGACTTTCTCTGTGTCACACCTGGTTAAGATGACAACAGAGGCTTCTGGAGCGATTTGGTCAAGCATGAAATATCTCCAGCAATTTGTTGCGTTCCTAAAGGCATACTCGTATATACGAGTGAACTTGGGTATTATAATGAGCTTACTTCATTCATTTACACTTTATCTGTTCTTTTCGCTTCTCCGAGAGCTCGTCATCCGTGCAATAAGCCCATAGCTATTTTTTTCTTTTATCAAACAACTTCTCTACTTTTATAATGGCTGGTTGAAATTCACCATTTCTGTCTCCCCATTTTTTTCCCCTCTCGGACAAACGAGAAAATAATCCCGGAGTTGTTAATGAAGACAAAGACAGCATTACGGTGTTGAATACACAGTTAAATGAAGCCCAGTGCAAAAGAAGAAATCTCGCGTTACGATATCGCGATAAGATCTCGTTACCTTTGAGAATTGAAAAAAAAGCCTTCAGTTTCATTTCGTGAACCCATCTTGACGCTCGTTACAGGTTTTATTCAATTAAAAGATGAGCTTTGGGAACATCAATAAAGAAAGCTCCATTGGAAGAACGGGACTTTGCTGATGGCGACTATTTTAATTTATTTTATAATTTGACACTATAATTAAATGAAACGGTGTTTAGAACCACATGAAGAGAGGCTTTTTTTTATCTTTCCTTTTCTTGTGTTCGTTTCCCTTTCAAAAACTTTTATTGCTTTGCACGTTTTATTCTGTTCTTTGGCTCACGCTTTCACAACGAACAATCAAACAATTATTGTTTTCACAATTTTAGCCTTTCTTGGTCAAATTCAATTTTATTAATTGATTTTTCTGAATCTTGCTGCACAAGATGTCGAAGACTTTTGGTTGTTTCTTTATTTCCTTTAGTTTTCTTTATCTTCTTTTTCGTTCTCTTGCTTTTGAAAATATTTCCTTGTTCTTTCTGTTTTCAATCATTCTTTCATTTATTCATTCATTCATTCCTTCTAACATCGTACGTTTATCAATAGTCCCATCTTTCTTTCATTCGTGTATTCGTTCTTTTGGCTTGCTGGTATTTCTTTCTTCCTTTCTTTCTTTCTTTCTTTTGTTCTTTTTTCTTTATAAAGTTCTATAGTTCATTTTGGAGTTTTCTTTCCTTCTAGAATTTCTTCATTCCAGAGTTTCCTTCCTTCCTTCCTTCCTCCCTTCCTAGAGTTCTATATTTCTAGAGTTCTAAAGTTCTTTCCTGTGTTATTTTTTCTAAGGTTCTTTCATTCAAGCGTTCTTTCTTCCTTCCTTCATTTGTTTGTTTGTTTCTTTCTTTCTTTCTTTCTTTCTTGCTTGCTTCCAGAGATCTTTCTAGAGATCTTTCTTCCTAGAGTTCTAAAATACTTCATTCCTTTGTTTGTTACTTTCTTTGTAGAGTTCTTCGGGTCTTTCTTTCTAGAATTCTTTCCTTACAGACTTTTTTCCCCAAAGAATTTTCTTTCTAGAGTTCCTTATTTCTTCCTTCCTTTATTTGTTTGTTTGCTTGTATGTTTCTTTCTTTCTTTCTTTCTTTCTTTCTTTCTTTCTTTCTAGAGTTCTTTCTTTCTAGAGTTCTTACTAGACTTCTTCCTTTCTGTCTAGAGTTCTTTCTTCCTTCCTTTGTTTATTACTTTCTTTCTTTCTTTCTTTCTTGACTCCTTTTTCTAAAATTCTTTCATTCATTCTAGAATTCTTTCTTTCTAGTCTTCTTTCTTTCTACATCTCTTTCTTTCTTTCTTCCTTTCCAGAGTTGTTCCTCTCCATCGTCTTTTTCTTTCTACATTTCTTTCTTTCTGTCTTCCTTGCTTTATTTGCTTGTTACTTTCTTTCTTATTTTGTTGGTTTTAGTTTTCCTAGACTTCTTTTTCTAATATATTTCTAGAATTCTTTCTTTCTAGGGTTCATACTTTCCGGAGTTTTTCGTTCCAAAGTTCTTTTTTTCTTTGTTTCCAAACTTCTTTTTTCTAGAATTCTGTCTAGCGTTCATTTTTTTTATTTCCGGAGTTCGTTCGTTTTTTTCTTCTTTCTTTCTAGAGTTATTTCTAGAGCTCTTTCTTATTTTGTTTGTTTTGTAATATCTGTGTAGGGTTTTTCTTTCTTTTTCTGGACTTCTTCCTTTCAAGAGTTCTTTCTTTCTTTCTTTCTATAGTTCTTTCTATAGTTCTTTCTTTCTAGAGTCCTTCTGGAGTTCTTTCTTTCTAGAGTTCTTTCTAGAGTTCTTTCTTTCTAGAGTTCTTTCTTTCTAGAGTTCTTTCTGGAGTTCTTTCTTTCTAGAGTTCTTTCTAGAGTTCTTTCTTTCTAGAGTTCTTTCTAGAGTTTTTTCTTTCTAGAGTTCTTTCTGGAGTTCTTTCTTTCTAGAGTTCTTTCTTTCTAGAGTTCTTTCTTTCTAGAGTTCTTTCTGGAGTTCTTTCTTTCTAGAGTTCTTTCCTTCTAGAGTTCTTTCTAGAGTTCTTTCTTTCTAGAGTTCTTTCTGGAGTTCTTTCTTTCTAGAGTTCTTTCTAGAGTTCTTTCTTTCTAGAGTTCTTTCTGGAGTTCTTTCTTTCTAGAGTTCTTTCTTTCTAGAGTTCTTTCTGGAGTTCTTTCTTTCTAGAGTTCTTTCTTTCTAGAGTTCTTTCTGGAGTTCTTTCTTTCTAGAGTTCTTTATAGAGTTCTTTCTTTCTAGAGTTCTTTCTGGAGTTCTTGCTTTCTAGAGTTCTTTCTTTCTAGAGTTCTTCCTGGAGTTCTTTCTTTCTAGAGTTCTTTCTTTCTAGAGTTCTTTCTTTCTAGAGTTCTTTCTAGAGTTCTTTCTTTCTAGAGTTCTTTCTTTCTAGAGTTCTTTCTGGAGTTCTTTCTTTCTAGAGTTCTTTCTTTCTAGAGTTCTTTCTGGAGTTCTTTCTTTCTAGAGTTCTTTCTTTCTAGAGTTCTTTCTGGAGTTCTTTCTTTCTAGAGTTCTTTATAGAGTTCTTTCTTTCTAGAGTTCTTTCTGGAGTTCTTGCTTTCTAGAGTTCTTTCTTTCTAGAGTTCTTTCTAGAGTTCTTTCTTTCTAGAGTTCTTTCTGGAGTTCTTTCTTTCTAGAGTTCTTTCTATCTAAAGTTCTTTCTTTCGTTCTTTCTTACTAGATTTCTTTCTTTCTAGAGTTCTTTCTTTCTAGAGTTGTTTCTTACTAGAGTTCTTTCTTTCTAGAGTTCTAGAGTCCTTACTTTCCTTCCCGAGTTCTTTCTTTCCAATGTTTTTCTTTCTAGATTTCTTTTTTCTTCCTTTGTTTGTTTAGTTGTTACTTTGTTTCTAGGTTCCTTTCTTTCTAGCCTTCTTTTTCTAGACTTTTTTCTAAATTTCTTTCTTTCTTTCCAGAGTTCTTCCTTTCTAGAGTTCTTATTGTCAAATCTCCCTTTCCCAGTTTCATTTCCATTTCTTGTTCGTCTCTGATTCCCTTATCCTTTTCTTATCAATTACCATTTTCAATCTCCCCTTAGCGCGGAAGAATTCAAGGAATTCTCTCTAGACTCTTCCATCTGATCACCAGTCCCTGTACGGAGACCATGTCTTTGAGAAGAAGTCAGACTGGCATTTGTTGATGTAAGCATTTTCGATTATTATATTCAGATCTGAATTCTCAGTTGAATTGGCGCTAATTTATTCTACTGCAAAATTGTTACAATTTTGCTTTTCGTATTTCGGTAATTACAATGCAATTTTATACAAAGCATCATTCTCGTCCCTCTTGGCAGCTTTTAACGAACAAGACAAATAATTACTTCGTTTTCTTGTTCATTCTCATTAAAAGCGGAGGTCATAACACACATTTCCATAGGCTTTCCTTACAGACTTTTTTCCCCAAAGAATTTTCTTTCTAGAGTTCCTTATTTCTTCCTTCCTTTATTTGTTTGTTTGCTTGTATGTTTCTTTCTTTCTTTCTTTCTTTCTTTCTTTCTTTCTTTCTTTCTTTCTTTCTTTCTTTCTAGAGTTCTTTCTTTCTAGAGTTCTTACTAGACTTCTTCCTTTCTGTCTAGAGTTCTTTCTTCCTTCCTTTGTTTATTACTTTCTTTCTTTCTTTCTTTCTTGACTCCTTTTTCTAAAATTCTTTCATTCATTCTAGAATTCTTTCTTTCTAGTCTTCTTTCTTTCTACATCTCTTTCTTTCTTTCTTCCTTTCCAGAGTTGTTCCTCTCCATCGTCTTTTTCTTTCTACATTTCTTTCTTTCTGTCTTCCTTGCTTTATTTGCTTGTTACTTTCTTTCTTATTTTGTTGGTTTTAGTTTTCCTAGACTTCTTTTTCTAATATATTTCTAGAATTCTTTCTTTCTAGGGTTCATACTTTCCGGAGTTTTTCGTTCCAAAGTTCTTTTTTTCTTTGTTTCCAAACTTCTTTTTTCTAGAATTCTGTCTAGCGTTCATTTTTTTTATTTCCGGAGTTCGTTCGTTTTTTTCTTCTTTCTTTCTAGAGTTATTTCTAGAGCTCTTTCTTATTTTGTTTGTTTTGTAATATCTGTGTAGGGTTTTTCTTTCTTTTTCTGGACTTCTTCCTTTCAAGAGTTCTTTCTTTCTTTCTTTCTATAGTTCTTTCTATAGTTCTTTCTTTCTAGAGTCCTTCTGGAGTTCTTTCTTTCTAGAGTTCTTTCTAGAGTTCTTTCTTTCTAGAGTTCTTTCTTTCTAGAGTTCTTTCTGGAGTTCTTTCTTTCTAGAGTTCTTTCTAGAGTTCTTTCTTTCTAGAGTTCTTTCTAGAGTTCTTTCTTTCTAGAGTTCTTTCTGGAGTTCTTTCTTTCTAGAGTTCTTTCTTTCTAGAGTTCTTTCTTTCTAGAGTTCTTTCTGGAGTTCTTTCTTTCTAGAGTTCTTTCTTTCTAGAGTTCTTTCTAGAGTTCTTTCTTTCTAGAGTTCTTTCTGGAGTTCTTTCTTTCTAGAGTTCTTTCTAGAGTTCTTTCTTTCTAGAGTTCTTTCTGGAGTTCTTTCTTTCTAGAGTTCTTTCTTTCTAGAGTTCTTTCTGGAGTTCTTTCTTTCTAGAGTTCTTTCTTTCTAGAGTTCTTTCTGGAGTTCTTTCTTTCTAGAGTTCTTTCTTTCTAGAGTTCTTTCTGGAGTTCTTTCTTTCTAGAGTTCTTTATAGAGTTCTTTCTTTCTAGAGTTCTTTCTGGAGTTCTTGCTTTCTAGAGTTCTTTCTTTCTAGAGTTCTTTCTAGAGTTCTTTCTTTCTAGAGTTCTTTCTGGAGTTCTTTCTTTCTAGAGTTCTTTCTATCTAAAGTTCTTTCTTTCGTTCTTTCTTACTAGATTTCTTTCTTTCTAGAGTTCTTTCTTTCTAGAGTTGTTTCTTACTAGAGTTCTTTCTTTCTAGAGTTCTAGAGTCCTTACTTTCCTTCCCGAGTTCTTTCTTTCCAATGTTTTTCTTTCTAGATTTCTTTTTTCTTCCTTTGTTTGTTTAGTTGTTACTTTGTTTCTAGGTTCCTTTCTTTCTAGCCTTCTTTTTCTAGACTTTTTTCTAAATTTCTTTCTTTCTTTCCAGAGTTCTTCCTTTCTAGAGTTCTTATTGTCAAATCTCCCTTTCCCAGTTTCATTTCCATTTCTTGTTCGTCTCTGATTCCCTTATCCTTTTCTTATCAATTACCATTTTCAATCTCCCCTTAGCGCGGAAGAATTCAAGGAATTCTCTCTAGACTCTTCCATCTGATCACCAGTCCCTGTACGGAGACCATGTCTTTGAGAAGAAGTCAGACTGGCATTTGTTGATGTAAGCATTTTCGATTATTATATTCAGATCTGAATTCTCAGTTGAATTGGCGCTAATTTATTCTACTGCAAAATTGTTACAATTTTGCTTTTCGTATTTCGGTAATTACAATGCAATTTTATACAAAGCATCATTCTCGTCCCTCTTGGCAGCTTTTAACGAACAAGACAAATAATTACTTCGTTTTCTTGTTCATTCTCATTAAAAGCGGAGGTCATAACACACATTTCCATAGGCTTTCCTTACAGACTTTTTTCCCCAAAGAATTTTCTTTCTAGAGTTCCTTATTTCTTCCTTCCTTTATTTGTTTGTTTGCTTGTATGTTTCTTTCTTTCTTTCTTTCTTTCTTTCTTTCTTTCTTTCTTTCTTTCTTTCTTTCTTTCTAGAGTTCTTTCTTTCTAGAGTTCTTACTAGACTTCTTCCTTTCTGTCTAGAGTTCTTTCTTCCTTCCTTTGTTTATTACTTTCTTTCTTTCTTTCTTTCTTGACTCCTTTTTCTAAAATTCTTTCATTCATTCTAGAATTCTTTCTTTCTAGTCTTCTTTCTTTCTACATCTCTTTCTTTCTTTCTTCCTTTCCAGAGTTGTTCCTCTCCATCGTCTTTTTCTTTCTACATTTCTTTCTTTCTGTCTTCCTTGCTTTATTTGCTTGTTACTTTCTTTCTTATTTTGTTGGTTTTAGTTTTCCTAGACTTCTTTTTCTAATATATTTCTAGAATTCTTTCTTTCTAGGGTTCATACTTTCCGGAGTTTTTCGTTCCAAAGTTCTTTTTTTCTTTGTTTCCAAACTTCTTTTTTCTAGAATTCTGTCTAGCGTTCATTTTTTTTATTTCCGGAGTTCGTTCGTTTTTTTCTTCTTTCTTTCTAGAGTTATTTCTAGAGCTCTTTCTTATTTTGTTTGTTTTGTAATATCTGTGTAGGGTTTTTCTTTCTTTTTCTGGACTTCTTCCTTTCAAGAGTTCTTTCTTTCTTTCTTTCTATAGTTCTTTCTATAGTTCTTTCTTTCTAGAGTCCTTCTGGAGTTCTTTCTTTCTAGAGTTCTTTCTAGAGTTCTTTCTTTCTAGAGTTCTTTCTTTCTAGAGTTCTTTCTGGAGTTCTTTCTTTCTAGAGTTCTTTCTAGAGTTCTTTCTTTCTAGAGTTCTTTCTAGAGTTCTTTCTTTCTAGAGTTCTTTCTGGAGTTCTTTCTTTCTAGAGTTCTTTCTTTCTAGAGTTCTTTCTGGAGTTCTTTCTTTCTAGAGTTCTTTCTTTCTAGAGTTCTTTCTAGAGTTCTTTCTTTCTAGAGTTCTTTCTGGAGTTCTTTCTTTCTAGAGTTCTTTCTAGAGTTCTTTCTTTCTAGAGTTCTTTCTGGAGTTCTTTCTTTCTAGAGTTCTTTCTTTCTAGAGTTCTTTCTGGAGTTCTTTCTTTCTAGAGTTCTTTCTTTCTAGAGTTCTTTCTGGAGTTCTTTCTTTCTAGAGTTCTTTATAGAGTTCTTTCTTTCTAGAGTTCTTTCTGGAGTTCTTGCTTTCTAGAGTTCTTTCTTTCTAGAGTTCTTCCTGGAGTTCTTTCTTTCTAGAGTTCTTTCTTTCTAGAGTTCTTTCTTTCTAGAGTTCTTTCTAGAGTTCTTTCTTTCTAGAGTTCTTTCTTTCTAGAGTTCTTTCTGGAGTTCTTTCTTTCTAGAGTTCTTTCTTTCTAGAGTTCTTTCTGGAGTTCTTTCTTTCTAGAGTTCTTTCTTTCTAGAGTTCTTTCTGGAGTTCTTTCTTTCTAGAGTTCTTTATAGAGTTCTTTCTTTCTAGAGTTCTTTCTGGAGTTCTTGCTTTCTAGAGTTCTTTCTTTCTAGAGTTCTTTCTAGAGTTCTTTCTTTCTAGAGTTCTTTCTGGGGTTCTTTCTTTCTAGAGTTCTTTCTATCTAAAGTTCTTTCTTTCGTTCTTTCTTACTAGATTTCTTTCTTTCTAGAGTTCTTTCTTTCTAGAGTTGTTTCTTACTAGAGTTCTTTCTTTCTAGAGTTCTAGAGTCCTTACTTTCCTTCCCGAGTTCTTTCTTTCCAATGTTTTTCTTTCTAGATTTCTTTTTTCTTCCTTTGTTTGTTTAGTTGTTACTTTGTTTCTAGGTTCCTTTCTTTCTAGCCTTCTTTTTCTAGACTTTTTTCTAAATTTCTTTCTTTCTTTCCAGAGTTCTTCCTTTCTAGAGTTCTTATTGTCAAATCTCCCTTTCCCAGTTTCATTTCCATTTCTTGTTCGTCTCTGATTCCCTTATCCTTTTCTTATCAATTACCATTTTCAATCTCCCCTTAGCGCGGAAGAATTCAAGGAATTCTCTCTAGACTCTTCCATCTGATCACCAGTCCCTGTACGGAGACCATGTCTTTGAGAAGAAGTCAGACTGGCATTTGTTGATGTAAGCATTTTCGATTATTATATTCAGATCTGAATTCTCAGTTGAATTGGCGCTAATTTATTCTACTGCAAAATTGTTACAATTTTGCTTTTCGTATTTCGGTAATTACAATGCAATTTTATACAAAGCATCATTCTCGTCCCTCTTGGCAGCTTTTAACGAACAAGACAAATAATTACTTCGTTTTTTTGTTCATTCTCATTAAAAGCGGAGGTCATAACACACATTTCCATAGGCTTTCATATAGAAACACGCTTTTACTTTTTAATGTTGACAGCATCCATTTTTTTTATTAATATATTTGCGAAAATACAGTTTTCTAAAAATAAATGAACGGGAACATCATGATATGTTTTACGAGGCCATTACGTCTTGCCTCTACAGAAGACAAGAAAAAACATGCAAAGTTGAAGCAGATGTGACGTACCCTAAAGTTAACAGGAATATATTGGAAATAAATGATATGTATTTTAATGTACATTAATATATATATATATATATATATATATATATATATATATATATATATATATATTCATTTTTCGTTTCAACCTTTGGAAGTAAAATCTGATGATCCGCGGTAGTTTAAGGACCGCGGATCATCAGATTTTACTTCCAAAGGGCTGTGGTGAAATAATTTATTATATGAAACCTTAAAGTGGTCCGTTTTTATTTAAATTATTAGCTCTGATTTACATTGAGCTTTCTGGATTTTATCCTCCTTGGCTCTACCCATACGGATTACCTAGTTTTTCGTAAACTAAATATATATATATATATATATATATATATATATATATATATATATATATATATATATATATATATATATATATATATATATATATATATATATATATATATATATATATATATATATATATTAATAGATGAATCGAACCTGTATCCTATACGGAACCTTCATATGTGTTGACCATGTTCGTCATAGTCTATGAATATAGAATCCAGCGCAGTACGTAATCTGTTCAATGAAACAACGTTAAAGATTAACACTCACCAGTCAGACACTCTACTGAATCTGACTATATCGGCAATACCACCAGCAGCTGTTCCGTAATTCTTCAGTCTTCGATATCAAAGGCTGGCAGGGAATATTCCGGAAAATCATGGCTGCCTTTATACACGTCTCATTGAATATTTTGAGCCTTCTGATTGGTTACACTTCTATTGGTGAACTATAAAATGAGTCAGCTCATTTTGGCTGGCTCACTAGTATTCTAGGGTACCCAAAAACTCCAACAATTTGCCATAACCGATTGAGCCACAGAGGAGCGTTCGGTTAGTAAGGACGATTTTACTGTATTGGAACTACAATTTTCCTTAATTTTCTCACGTACATTCATATCTGCTCGGGAGGATGAAATCTTACAAACGTCAATACATACACAATCAGATTATAATACAAAAATACGTAGTCATATTTAGATATATAAACATGAACGAAACAGGAAATGGATGTCCACAACCATAAAAAGAAAGACAACATACGCATACAATGAAAGGCATATATAAGCGATCATACATACATACATACATTAATAAAGACACACACATATACACATCCACAAAGATTCAAATTTGAAAGTGTTAGTAAACGAATTCAACCAGATGATTAAAATATTACATGGGAAAAGATAAAAAGAGGGTTCAACAGATAAAATTTATGAGGGGTAGAATAGAAAAACAAATATTTGGCAACGAACAACGGAAAAAAAGACACCAAAATATATAAAAATGGACAGCAAAAATAAATATATACGAATACACACACATAAAACAATTTCAAATGCCCAGGCAAAATGCAACACTTAAAATAAAACCAGCTAATATATAAAAAAGAAAACACATAAACACATAAATATATATAAATATCTCATATATACTTACATACGCATGAGTACACGTATGAGAGTACAAATATACAGCAAAATATATATAAATACATACATGCGTATATGTACACACGTTCATCACGACAAATAGATACATACATAAATATGCATATATATATATATATATATATATATATATACATATATATATATATACATATTTATATACATATATACACACACGTATCCATACATACACACATACATACATATACGCATATGCATGTATACACACATAAAAATAAATATATCAACCTACACATTAACACACACACACACACACACACACACACACACACACACACACACACACATATATATATATATATATATATATATATATATATATTGAACAATAAAAATTATTTAAAAATTTGAAATCTTCAGACACACTGGGTTGTAGATTAATATTCTTTCGTTTTTATTTTTTTTATTATTTCATTTAAATTCCTCGACTAGTTTCGGCCAACATGGCCATCATCAGGAGAAAAAAATATTTCTGCTTGATGGTATCAGTGAACTTCAGAAATGAAAGTCTTGATGGAGAATATATATATATATATATATATATATATATATATATATATATATATATATATATATATATTCGGCTAGCTCACCTTGTAATAGAAAAAATCGGTACCCGAGAAAAAATTGGAAATAAAAAAGAAAGAATCAAGAAAATTAACACAATACGAAACCATATATATATATATATATATATATATATATATATATATATATTGTGTGTGTATTTAGGCAGCATTTTTTCATTTATACATGAATTTCAGCGTCTCTTATGCACGTTTTTATCGTTGCTTGGAAATCATCCATGTAAACAGAAACAGTCTATCATCAATTTCTCGTCCGTGTATTGCTTCAAATATTCTACTTTTGTAAGCCGAAAGCTTAGATTGGATTAAAAAATATGTATCAATATTGTGATTTTCTTTATTTGTTTAATGATAATGTTATTAAGTTTATCAGACGATATGTAAAGAATTTACATAAAATAAATAGACAACACTTGTCTATATTATTTAATAAAACATGCATCAATATATATATATATATATATATATATATATATATATATATATATATATAGATGTATAGATGTATGTATATACACTAATATGACTATAAAGTATTCAGAGTCCATAAATGTAACAAAATAAAATGCAACAAAACACAAATTTTGACTATTAAGTCCGCAAGTAATTTTAAAACCACTATTAGAAAAAAGTAGATTATAGTTAGCATAGATAATTCATTCAAAAACACTAAGATACACACACACACACACAGATACACATATATATATATATATATACATATATATGTGTACAGATACACACACATACACACACCCATACCCATACACACACATATATATATACGCACACACACATAAGTACATATGCATACACACCCATACATATACAAGCGCATAAATATATGAAAAGCACATATATAACAACCATAAATACAAACAAATATATATACACAAACATATTACTACAAGTACAAATATATTAATATATACGGATATACCCTCAAGCGCACACACCCACATATATATATATATATACATGCACCCACACACACACACACATATATAAACTCATATATGCATGTACATGGAAATACCCAAATATATATACATATATTTATATATATATATATATATATATATATGTATATATATATATATATATAAATTCACATACACATATATACATCTATCTATAAAAATAATCCCACATATGCGCACACAAACAACATAATAAACGTATATCTACATATATGTACATAGATAGGAGGATTAGCAAATAATATGAGAAATAACATACTAAACTTACAGTAACATTGTATTATCGAAAGAATCTTACTACCCCTATAGTATGTTAAATTTTGAGCAATGTTTACAGTTAACAGTGAGTTCATTCCTTTGATTTAAGAGATGGTGCGTATTTTTACATCTAATGATTTCAATTTTCTCATAAGACATAAATAACGAGGATCATATAGAAGTGCACTCTTTTAAAAATAGTATTTTTTGGTTATTGGAATTCATTCCGTATACACCAATCCTATACTTGCATATATATATATATATATATATATATATATATATATATATATATATATATATATATATATATATGTATATATTTCGGCAGCAATTTTTAATTAATGCACATTTCATTAAATAATATAGACAAGTTTTGTCTAATTATTTTAAGTTCCTTTCGTATTGTCTGATAAGCTTAATCACATTATCGTTGAAAGACGAAAGGAAAACACCATATTGACACATGTTTAAATTCAATCTAAGCTTTCGGCTTACATAAGCCATTATCAAAGATGACAATTTCAATAAATCAAACAACACATATACGAAACCACAATAATGTCCTGCCCTTGCTGTTTGAATAAGATAAAGTAACGACAAACTCGTAGCTCGTGACGTCACACATGACCACGCGAGAGTGAAAACGAGAAGTATGAAGTATGGGAAGCCATTGGTATAAACCAATGGCTTCTGCTCTAGATTATAGGTGTTTAAGAATGTTTGTGGAGATTTCATAGTTTATTTTGTTCAGGTTAGGTTTCAACTGTTTTATGTATATAGCTTCAAGGATTTTTAGTTTTTGTTTATTGTTTTCATGTTTAAGTATTTTTCCTGAATTGAGTATAATTGTGTTGTCAACAAGGATTTTCCGGAATTGAGTACGCGGGAAGGCATGTTGTTTTAAATGTCTAAAAATGTTAGAGTTATCAGTTAAATGCAGAGTTAAGCGCAGTGAGTGTGGCCAACAAATATTATTTAATCCATTGGAGATACAATCTCCCAAAGGGCACTTGAATTTGTACACTATGTTAGTTTTTGCAAATCGCTAACGGGGAGCGGGGAAGAATCATTCCGAATAGTTAAGTTGGATACGCCAGATTTAGTGTAGTATATGATTAACCTATTTTTTTTGCTCGGATCTGTTGCAGTTATGTTAGAATTAACCAGTTTTTTTAAAAATATATTTGCGTCTTGTTTATAATTGGTATACATTTGACTACGATAATAGAGATTAATATGTTTGGAATTACTTCAAATAAATAGACAAAACTTGTCTATATTATTTAATGAAGCATGCATTAATATATATATATATATATATATAATATATATATATATATATATATATATATATATATATATATATATATATATAATATATATATATATATGAAGAAATTTAGGCTTAAAGTGTGGTATATTTATGGGATAAAGTGCTCAATATCAGTGATAGAGCGTGTGTAAATATAGCATGGAACAGCCTGTCGCCTCTATATGTTAACTTCAATGTTCACTTTCATATATATATATATATATATATATATATATATATATATATATATATATACATACATAAAATAATATATAGTTTATTAGTTTAAAAACAAAGAAATTGTTATTTTTACTTTTATTTCATTTTTTAACACGTGTATTGAGCACTTTTTAATACTATATATATATATATACATATATATATATATATATATATATATATATATTTATATATATATATATATATATATATATATATATATATAACAAAAACACAGTTTATTAAGAGCTACAAGGGACAAGAATTTATGGAGAGCGGTGATCACCTACGTCCTTGGGTGACACTGAATATAATGAAGAAAAGAACATAAGCTTATATAGGCAAATTTTACATATGAGTCGGTAGGTATTGACTCGGTTCGAGAATAGATCGATATTAGATCGTTTATATTTGAGATTCCTGGTCTGATTCAACACTGACCATTAATCTTTTATTATATATATATATATATATATATATATATATATATATATATATATATATATATATATACATATATATATATATGTGTGTGTGTGTGAGTGTGTGTGTGTGTGTGTGTGTGTGTGTGTGTGTGTGTGTGTGTGTGTGTGTGTGTGTGTGCGTTTTCCAGCTTTCTTACATTTTTCAGGTTTGGTAGGAGTAAGCGAATATAAATAGAATCTATATCGGCCATTGTCCAAAATTTGAACACTGCTTTAGACATTTTAAGGGGTCTTTGTGATGATTGAGTTTCTTTTCATGCTTTGAGTGTGCGAGATGTATTATTTGTGTGTTTCTGGAAATCTAATAGGAGCTTTAATTCCGATCAGTCATGTGTGTGTCATAATAACTCTCCTTTTCTCTGTCTCTCTGTTTTTCTCTCTCCCTCTCTCCCTATATATATATATATATATATATATATATATATATATATATCATATATTAATTAATTTCATATATAAATTTAATATTTTATATTAATTAATTTTTTATAAATATTTTATATTAATTAATTATTAATTATTATATTAATTAATATTTTATATATACATATATTGTCTGATGATTGCAAAAACTTGAAAACCAGGGTCGCCAACTCATATCCATATAACTTATTATATATATATATATATATATATATATATATATATATATATATATATATATATATATATATATATCTTTAAAAATTTCATTCGGAAAATATATAAGAAAAAATGCTAGCTAATAATACTAGCAAGTAATATATGAAAGCATATGTACTTTATATAAATTTTACATAATTTCTGTCAATAAATTGTTTAATTAGATTTGAGCGATTATTATTATTTTTATATTAGAAGGAAAATCATTCATTCTTTATGACAGGTCATCAGAGTGTTTCGTAATTTTTTCAATCACGATTTGGGACTCTCGTCAATCGTATAAATGATTTCTTTTGCTGATTGGTTTTGTTTAATGTCATATGACGTTCTATCGTTAATTTAATGCGAATGCAATTGTTTGCTATCATCGCCAGATAGAATGTTTTGTTGGTAATTTCAGTATAAATAGGTATTGTTGGCAATTACGGTAAAATAGTTATTGTTGATAATTTCGATATAAATAGGTACTGTTGGTAATTTCAGTATGAATAGGTATTGTTGATAATTTCTGTATAAATGAGTATTGTTGGTATTTTCTGTATAAAATGGTATTGTTGATAATTTCAGTATGAATAGGTATTGTTGATAATTTCTGTATAAAAACGTATTGTTGATAATTTCAGTATGAATAGGTATTGTTGATAATTTCTGTATAAATGAGTATTGTTGGTATTTTCAGTATAAAAAGGTATTGTTGATAATTTCAGTATGAATAGGTATTGTTGATAATTTCTGTATAAATGAGTATTGTTGGTATTTTCTGTATAAAAAAGTATTGTTGATAATTTCAGTATGAATAGGTATTGTTGATAATTTCTGTATAAATGAGTATTGTTGGTATTTTCAGTATAAAATGTATTGTTGATAATTTCAGTATGAATAGGTATTGTTGATAATTTCTGTATAAATGAGTATTGTTGGTATTTTCTGTATAAAAACGTATTGTTGATAATTTCAGTATGAATAGGTATTGTTGATAATTTCTGTATAAATGAGTATTGTTGGTATTTTCAGTATAAAAACGTATTGTTGATAATTTCAGTATGAATAGGTATTGTTGATAATTTCTGTATAAATGAGTATTTTTGGTATTTTCAGTATAAAAAGGTATTGTTGATAATTTCAGTATGAATAGGTATTGTTGATAATTTCTGTATAAATGAGTATTGTTGGTATTTTCTGTATAAAAACGTATTGTTGATAATTTCAGTATGAATAGGTATTGCTGATAATTTCTGTATAAATGAGTATTGTTGGTATTTTCAGTATAAAATGTATTGTTGATAATTTCAGTATAAATAGCTATTGTTGGTAATTTCACTATAAATAGGTATTGTTGGTATTTTCAGTACAAAAAAGTATTGTTGGTAATTTCAATATATTAGGTTGGTGCAAAAATAATGTCGTTTTTTGACGTTCAAATTATTTTGACATTATTTTTGCACCAACCTAATAAATAGGTATTGTTGGTACCTACACTATAAATAGGTATTGTTGAAAATATCAGTATAAATACATCTTGTTGGTAAATTCAGTATAAGTAGGTATTTTTGGTAATTTCAATTCAAATAGGAATTGTTGTTCATTTTTCTTATATAAAAATATATTAATGATGTTTTTATTATAAAAATGTATTTTATATTTTTATGGTGTTTTGTTTTTGTTTGGGGTAAGTCACTATTTGCTTACGCACATTGATGTTTGCTCGGCACCCACAGAGCCAAGGTCCTGGGCTTGATACTCTGCAACTATACTGAGCAGATCTTGGTTACAGTTTCTGGGGAAGAGCGTGTTATCTGGCGTGACCAACAATTTGAACAAGGCCAGCACACTCAAACCCTCGGTCACGATGACTTGTGACTTCGTGCTAGCACAGCTATCGACGGCCCCCAATTTCACTCATGGTGGTATGGTTTCCATGTACCATATATATACATATATATATATATAAGGCTCAAACACTAATATTCCATAGTTATAATTTGTTACATTGGGATCAAATTCATCAGGGAAAATTATATAAATATATATATATATATATATATATATATATATATATATATATATACATATATATATTGACCAGTAATATTATCTATCTATCAATCTATCTATCTATATATATATATATATATATATATATATATATATATATATATATATATATAGATACCCAAGTTTAGGATTGGTATATACGGAGTGAGATCCAATAACCAACAATTAATATTCTTTAAAGAGTGCTCAATACAAAGTAGAGCAGATATAATTCTTTATTTGAATATTACAACATAAATATGTCATAAAATCACGACAAAAGTAGCCATTTTGTTTCAACACTTCTAGTGTCTTTTCAAGTGACGATGTAGAATATAGAATAATCGTCACTTGAAAAGACACTAGAAGTGTTGAAACAAAATGGCTACTTTTGTCGTGATTTTATAACATATTTATGTTGTAATATTCAAATAAATAATTATATATATATATATATATATATATATATATATATATATATATACCGGCCTCACGCTTATACACAGATCAGCATTTTAAATTTAAGTTTATTTTCATAAAAAGTTTCGCACATCGATCAATCAGACATCGGGTTTTTGCTAATAATATGATTTCCAACAGAAAATACATCGTCTACAAAAACATTTGTTGGTGATTAATTCCTATTTCTCTGGGATTTTTTTTTCCGTTGATGAAGGACACAGGCGTCTCCGAAAATTTCTGAATTAAAACATTTCTCTCCGTGCTTCATTTCTGTCATATGGTTAATAATTAATATTTTATAAATGTTTTTCGTAATTGGGTCTTCGTCACAATTTTCAACCCTTTTTCGCACAAACTCATTGACTTCATATTCCCAATAGAAGACGCCGCGTAGTTTTCTCGTGCATTTGTCCTCAAACGCTTGGGTCCTTCTCTCTGGATCTGCCAACAGTGTTCACGTTTCACATCCATATAATTAGAATCTAATATAATAATGTTTCAACAGTACCTTGCATGATGGTCTTGCCCATGTTGTCGTGCCTTGGAATGTAGCCAAACCACGCCATTATTCTCCGTTTGACAGTGGCGAGAAGAGGTTTCTGGTGGCCCCCAATACTTTCAACCCTTTTCCGCAAAAACTCATTGATTTCATATTCCCAATAGAAGATACCAAGGAGTTTTCTCATGCATTTGTCCTCAAACGCTTGGATCCTTCTATCTGGATCCGCTAGCAATGTCCACGTTTCATATCCATATAGAGGAATGAAGATTACCACCGATTTGTACAGTCTATATATATATATATATATGAGCAAACAAGCGACTTCCGGTAAATGACCGCCATAATAGACTACAAACAATAAGCTATATAAACAAATTTTTACTACGTTAACAAAAAACACCGATCAAAATAAAAAATAAATATATAAGATTAAAAATAAAAATAAAATAAAAAAAAAAAAACAAATAAACAAGCAAAATAATTTGACATAAATAAATAAACAAATAAGCGACTTCCGGAAAAGTAACCGCTAAAATAGACTCCCCGTAATGTACCACTGACCCTTATATATAAATAGCTGAGAAAAATAACAGCGCTAGTCGCCTGACGATTGCAAATGCATGAAACAGACTGTCGCCTCTAAGTGTTGACTTCCATGTCCACTTTTATATTTACACACGCTCTATCTCTGATATTGAGCACTTTATCCCATAAATATAGCACATTTTAAGACTATATTTCTTCATATATATATATATATATATATATATATATATATATATATATATATGCATAGAAAATATCGCACATTGACGTATGCTATATATAAATTACAATGTGTGTGTGTGCCCAAGCAAATCCTCTGCTGACATTGGTCTGTTTTCAATGAAAAAGAAACGTTAGCCGCAGGGAACGATTTTCGTTGAGCTCAGATTCAGAGTTGCAAGATTAATCGAGGTTAAAAAATATATATTAATATATGTTTCTAGCCATTATCGTTACCTTCATAGTTCAAGGGGGGTAAATCTTATTTTCCTTTTTTATCCAAAATTGCAGTGCACGTTTTATTATAAATTAGCCTAATAGCTACCCTATCGGGCGGCATTTAAGCTAGATCCTGTGGAGGACTCTTGGTTTGGCCATAATCACAATAGCTAGGGAGGAGTAGATGCGATAGGCAACAATAAACTATAGAAGAACTCAAAATTGATCGCTGTATTTAAGTAGTGCATTAATATTTAATTTACCTTTGAAAAGATCGATGATAATTTTTTCTGCCGCCACTTAATTTAAAGTCAGTTTGATGCACGTAGGTCCTTACTTTCCTTGCAAAAAAATTTTTTTTTTAATTTCATGTGTGACTTTCGCAATTAATTTCGATTATTCACAAATTTCTTTCCAAGTTATAAGAATTGTTGTACAAGAATATCTGTCGCAAAATGTCACGTAAAAAAAAAGATCGCCGATGTAACGAAAACTTAGGAATTAAAGATTTCAGGATGGCGGGTTCGAAACTGGCTCGTAATGTTTAAAAAATGCTCACGGGGTCGGGCTGATTGCAAAATGGTATGATATGTTGAACTACGGCCTCTAGTAGTTAATTTGAAACAGTGTGACACACTGACATTAGCATTCATTATATATGTATATTGTGGTAGGACGGTGTGTGTGTATGTGTGTGTGTGTGTGTGTGTGTGTTTATGTATGTGTGTATATGTACAAATGTGTTTACTAATTCCTCGTAGTGCGACAGTGTATGTATGGAGAGGGAATATGCACACGCATATATACACGTATGCTGACAGAAACACACGAAAATGGAAATAGATCTAAGAACACACAGTGGTCATTAAAACATTAAAAGATAAGATACCGACAACTAATTCATCACTTCTCAAACCAACCTTAATTGTTTTATGACCCTTCGCGCAGAACTCTTCACTGCCTTTTCAAGAAAGACATTCGGATTACTAGCACAAAAATAGAGAATGTCTCGTATCGAGAATTTTTAACATTGAAAAACATAAAGAAAAAAATTAATTATTTTTAATAATATGTGGAAATCTCCACCCTTTATCTGAAGACGGTCGCGAGATCAGAAACCCGTATAGTAAAATTGTGAAAAATAAAGAATAATATTTTTAAAAAATCCACATTACAACCAAAAACGGTTGCGGTACCTCTCTTCTTTTTAATATATATACAGTGTAACCCGGATATAAGATAAACCCGGATATAAGATAAACCAGGATATAAGAGCTATTTTCTCTGGTTCCAAATTAGAGCCTGTGTTAATAAAACAAAATAGACCAAACTCGGATATAAGAGAAACCAGGATATAAGAGACTTCTTCTCTGGTCCCGACAACTCTCTTATATCCGGGTTACACTGTATATATATATATATACATATATACATATATATATATATATATATATATATATATATATATATATATATATATATAACATAATCTTGTGTCGTTTGCCTCGTACATACCAGCGGAAGTCGTCACAAAGCGCTAGCATGAGTAAGTCGACGTGGGTCACTTCCTGTTTGTACGCCATATTGGATTGTTTTGCATTCGCTCTCTATCGTTTGTTTTGGTCTTGTGGAAACTCATTGCTCCTCCTTATGGATCTCAAACGCAGAGTAAAAGCTCTTCTGATGGCGGTGCTTCGAAAGAAAAGGAATACTATCACCACAGAAGTGTAATTAGACCTTGTTAAACTCTCTGAAAACTGAGAAACAGCGACGAACGTTGGCCGGTCGCCAGGCTTACGTCGTTCGATTGTCGTTTAAATCATGGACATATGTGTATACATATCGAGTTTCAGTGTAAGAGATAAGGACATTTTCTTGTCAAAGTATCAGTTGGTGCATTCCCGATAAAAAAGAAAAAAGAAAAACATATATTTGTTTTGCTTTCTTCCTCAGGTTTCTTGCTACTTTCGAGTACTACAAGGGAGACAAGATCTTAAGCTTCGTCATCTGATATACCGAGAGCCAGTTACATCACTGGCAATAAACATAGAAGCAACTTAGAACAATTTCATTTTATGTATTATATTTAAGTTTTCTGGGGGAACTTATATAATGCACGTCCTAAAGCTAGTAGCAAATTTATTCTGGGTGCGGGCTGAATACAGATCATATTCGGTCAGGTCGTCCATCAAAGAAATCTATTGTTTATTTAGACCCGAAACTTCTAGTGACATGGAAGCAACAACACTGACAACGCACCTGGATACGGCACTTAAGGTGTAATTTTAAGTCAGCCATGTATTATATTAGTCCTAATTCATTTAATATATCCCATGGAAATGTATTGCGATATAAGTGAGTGATATAAGTGCTTATTCGCGGAAAATCGTGTGTATGTTACGACTTGAATGGAAAATCGCGTTTCGACAAATCATAGGGAGAGAAATCTGTCATAATTTGAAAACCCCAATATATATATATATATATATATATATATATATATATATATATATATATATATATATATATATATATATATATATTATGAAATGGACAAAGTCCGACAATTATTTAAAGACATTTTTATGTTTAACATTCTTTTTATAGATATAAGTATTTAAGTAAATGCTCTGTTTTATAATAAACAGTATTAAACAACATTTACCGGCCTGAATGTCCGAGAAATTTTCACAGAAAATATTCGTCCTCCGTACGTGAGAGATTCATGGAAGATTGAAGTTTAAAGACAGTAACTTCGACCTTTGTAACCGAACTCTCCCCTGTGGCCAAAACGGTTAAGGCACGTCAAGCTAAATGACCGTTCCGTGTAGGATACAAGTTCGAATCCTGTCGGTGGACGAATATTTTCTATGAAAGTTTCTCGGACATTCAGGCCGGTAAATGTTATTTAATACTGTTTATTATAAACAGAGCATTTACTTAAATACTTGTATCTATAAAAAAGACTGTTAAACACAAAAATGTCTTCAAAATATTTGTCGGACTTTGTCCATTTCATAATATATTATAATTATTTTTCTTTTAAATACGATTCCATCGCTATGTTTGATTGTCAATCTTTCCATGGTTGAAATTGCCAAAGACTTAAGTTGTTAAATCTGAAAGATAAAAATCATTAGAGCAGTGGTTTTCAACTTTTTTGCTGGAGCGAAACCACAAGGAAACATTCCAGTGGCTCGAGGAACCCCTGCAATAAATTAATTGTCTTATGCAACAAAAAAAAAAGCTTTCAATTATTAAAATAAAATAAAAATACTCATCTTCAGATTTATTTACAAAAAAAATACAAAGACAAACTGTAAAAATATTGTATGCGTCCATATGCAATTTTAATCTGGCTTCTACGGTTATTACACATGGATTAAAAAACTTCAGTTTAAAACGATTGCATTTATTTTCATTAAAAATTCAATGAGGAACTTGAGCCTGATGTTTCTTGCACAAATCTTTAATATTGGGTCGTGTTTTTGACAGACACACACGAAGTTCATCTTCCACAGACAGCAAATTTCCAAATGAATGTGTTTGTCACCGAAAAAAAGTGGGTGATATAATTTTACGTTTTCCATTGCAAAACAGTCGTAATGTTTGTTTAACCGTTAACTCAAATCAAAACAAAATTTTCTGACAAAATTTCGAAAATGTTCGAAGGGATTAAAATTTTTTTAAAAATAATTAAAAATTACTTTGATCTTTCCTCTTAATAAAAATATAAACATTTTGATGGAAAAAGTTTGTTTTATAAAGTTTGGGACCTTTTTTTATTCATACTATGCTGTTTTGTTATTGATTTAGTGGAGGTACCTAAACACACATATCTGCACAGGAGAATTAAAAATTACTGTCAATCATAGAACTTGTGAAACTTCTTGCGGAACCCCTCGGCTTTACTGGCGGAACGCTAGGGTTCCGCTGAACCCTGGTTGAAAACCACTGCATTAGACGCTCAAAGTTAATTCAAATTCAAAATCGATCCAAATTATTGGAAGACCTTTTATATATATATGATAAATATATGTTTGCATGTATAGATAGATAGATAGATAGATAGATAGATAGATAGATAGATAGATAGATAGATAAGCACATAAACACACACGCACATATACATATATATGAAATATTTGCGTGGTCGTCTATAACGATTTTTACGAGCGCGTCAATAACGGCAAACGCGTTCAGGAACTTTCATTTCGGACAGAAGCGGCAAAGAGGAACAATCGTTTTATGTATTTCATTACGAAATTTTACAAAGAGGAACGGTCAATTAGCTTTTCTTCATACCCTGCCTGGTGGCAAACGCTGCTGGTGGCGCCTGGGGTGGCGGTCCCGCCATAGCCACCGAAACCGTGATATCACCCCTGGTCGTCGGCTGATGAAGACAGGGTATCGCACGGGCTAACACACGTTGTATGTTATATATATAAATATCTAAATATATCTAAATATATATATATATATATATATATATATATATATATATATATATATATATATATATATATATATATATATATATATATATATATATATATATATATATATATATATATATATACTGAGGTGAAAATGTTTCGTATAACGAGTTTCGAAAATTCGGACCACACATGCGTTCGAACGAGAGAGACGCTGGGAATTTTAAAATTTAAATAAGATTTTTGGGGGGCTTTTGATTGGTTATAATGAAACAGATTTCATTTAAAATATTTTCTTTTTATTCCCACCATTTTTGTTAGTAGATATCCCATATTTTGATAATAAAAGACCTGCCAATTATGGTGAAGCCTTTTAAGAAACGGGACGCAAAATTCTTGTGGATGAAGTAGCCAATAAAACACTTTGTAGATATTTTCGTCATAGTATGTTGTCTTCTCTTTTAATTAGTCTAACATTTTTTATGTCAAAATGGTGGTCGATTGCGTTAGGGTGTTTTACCATATATATTATAAATGTGTTTAAATTTTCCAATAATTTTAGATAGATAGATTTACATGTGCAAAATGTTTTGCATCTATGTTTATATAAACATAGATGCAAAACATTTTGCACATGTAAATCTATCTATCTGTCTGTTCATATCTATCTATCTATCTATCTATCTCAGTCTGTTCATATCTATCTATCTATCTATCTATCTATCTATCTATGCATATCTATCTATCTATCTATCTATATATCTCTTCATATCTATCTATATTCATATTATCTATCTGTATTCATATCTATCTATCTATCTATCTATCTATCTATCTATCTATCTATCTCTTCATATCTATCTATATTCATATTATCTATCTGTAGTCATATCTATCTATCTATCTATCTATCTATCTCAGTCTTTTCATATCAATCTATCTATCTATATATATATATATATATACATACATACATACAGAGAAAGAGAGAGAGAGAGATCTTTCTGTTCGTATTTATCTATCTCTTTCAGTTGGTATCTATCTGTATATCTATCTATCTACCTTTCTCTCTATCTTTCTCTCTCTCTCTTTAAAAACGCATAGATAGATAAATAGATACCAACATTCTTCAAACAAGAGACAGATGGACAAATACGAACAGAAATCCCTCTCTTTTTCTATCTACATATATATATATATATATATATATAGATAGATAGATAGATAGATAGATAGATAGATAGATAGATAGATAGATAGATCTACCAGGACAACGATAGACAGATACATTAATAATCAGAGAGAGAAAGAGAGAGCGAGCGAGCGAGCGAGAGAAATGGGGGAGAGAGACTGAAGAAGATAGATAGATAGATAGATAGATAGATAGATAGATAGATAGATACCAATAGAAAGAGACAGATAAATACGAACAGAAACATTTCTCATTTTCTCACTCTCACGCTCTGTATGTATATACAGAGGTAGAGATAGATAGATAGATAGATAGATAGATAGTTAGATAGATAGATAGATAGATAGATAGATAGATAGATAGGATAAGAAAAAGTGGATAGATAGACAGATAGATAGATAGATAGATAGATAGATAGATAGAAGCCAGTAAATTGCATAGATAGATTCCAACAGAAAGGGATAGATAATACGGGCAGAATTGTCTCCCTCTCTCTTTCTCTGTATGTATTTATCCTTCTTTATGTTTGTATCTATCTATCTATCTATCTATCTATCTATCTATCTATCTATCTATCTATCTATCTATCTATCTATCTCTCTCAATATATATATATATATATACATACATATGTGTGTGTATGTGTGTATATATATGCATATATATGCATATATATAAATATATATATATATATATATATATATATATATATGTCTATCTATGACTTTTTGTTGGTATAGATCTATCTCTTTTCGAACCCCTATCCTTGCGACAGTCAGTTCACACTGTATATTTTTGAGTCTAGTTACATACTCTTACTCTTCATATACACATCAAACATGCACATGGACGACAATCATATGTATATATATATATATATATATATATATATATATATATATATATATATATATATATATATATATATATATATATATATTCAACTGAAATTGCCAAGATTTGCTTAATATTCCTAACTGAATATTTATTCTTCAATGATAAATATTTATCGTGTAAAATAAATACATTTTCTATCACCAGATTACATATTTTCTACAAACACACACACAGACACTGAATATATATATATATATATATATATATATATATATATATATATATATATATATATATATATATATATATATATATATATACACACACACGCAGGAGAGTGAAAAGAAATACAAACAAACAATAACAAGTAACAAACCTGTAATGTCCTGTTTCTTTGTTCTTGTAATAATGCACACACGCACACAGACATACACACCACACGCACACGCGCACACGCACACGCATATATATATATATATATATATATATATATATATATATATGTATATATATATTTTTTTACATATATATATATACATACATATATATATATATATATATATATATATATATATATATATATATATATATATATATATATATATATATATATATATATACGAATTTTCTCATAAGAAATAGCCAGTTAATAAGTGGTTAATATTTTTCATCTTTTGAAGTTCATGACTCTTTCTCCACTGGTGATTCTTGTCCTGAGAGACTCGGGGTCATTAAAAAAAATTTCAAAAATACATATGCAGATAATCATATATTGTTTTTTTTCTCCTTCTGTTAGTTCAGTACATTTTCTTAAAAATTTGTACATCCATTATTATTATTATTATTATTGTTATTATTATTATTATTTCTTTTGATGTCTCTTTTAGACTTATTTCCATCCGGGTCCCTACCAAACACCTCTAAGGTCAGAAATGGCATCATGACATTTTCCACAGAATATTTTTGTGAAAAAAAATAAAACATGACTAAAAATAAAACGATTTAAGATCACACATTTTACATAGATAAGACCTTCGTAAGTCGTGATCACCTCATGATTCTTGTATCTTGATATTATTATTATTATTATTATTATTATTATTATTATTATTATTATTATTTCCTTTGATTTCTGATGTGTACTCATTTCTTTTCGGGTCCCGCCCAGAGACCTAAGGTCAAAAATGGCACCAGGAAACTGACAAAAAAAAAAAAATTTCATAGACAAAGCCCTTCGTAAGGTGTGGGCTTCTACTCGTGAGAACAATTATTATTATTATTATTATTATTATTATTATTATTATTATTATTATTATTATTATTATTATTATTCTCTTTTGGCTGGGTCATAACCGATTGTATCGGTTGTTTTTTTAGAGAGATTTTGTGCATTTTCTGGAGAGATGGTGCACCTGGGATTTTGCTGATTTGTTTTTGAGTTGCTTTCTTATCAGACCCAGAGCTCCAACCGCAACGGAAGGAAGGAAGGGAGAAAGGAAGGAAGAAGAAGTTGATGGACGAAAGGAAAGAAGAAAGAAAAGAAGAAAGGAAGGCATGAAGAAAGGAAGGAGAGGGAAGGAAGGAAGGAAGGAATATAGAAGGAAGGAAAGAAGGAAGGAAGGAAGGAAGGAAGAAGAAGAAGAAGAAGAAGAAGAAGAAGAAGAAGAAGAAGAAGAAGAAGAAGAAGAAGAAGAATGAAAGAGGGAAGAAAGGAGAAAAAGATGGAAGGAAGGAAAAATGTAATAAAGAAAAAAGGAAATAAGAAAGGAAGAAGAAGAGAAATAAAAATGAAGGAAGGAAGAAAAGAAGGAAAACGAAGAAGATAAAGGAAGGATAAAGACACCATATAAAGGAATGAATGAAGGAAGGAAGAAAGAAAGAAAGAAAGAAGTAGTGAGGAAAATAAGAAGAGAAAGAGAGAAGAAGAAAGAAGATGAAAAGAAGGAAGAAAGAAGGAATGCAAATGGGACGGGAAAAGAAGAAAAAGGGAAGGAAGAAAGGAAGAAGAAGAAGAAGAAGAGAGGAAGGAAAGAATGCAGAAGGAAGGGAAAAGAAGAACAATGGAAGGTAGGAAGGAAGAGACAAGAAGAAGATGGAAGGAAGGAAAGAAGGAAGAAACGAAGGAACTAAGGGAGGAAGAAGAAGAAAGAAAGCAAAAGAAGGAACGAAGGAATGGAGAAAGGAAGGAAGGAGAATAAAAAAGGGGGAAGGAAGGAAAGAAGAAGAAGAAAATGTAAAACCGAAAATAAAAATGAAAAAGTAGAAGCGGAAGGAGAAGAAGAAAAAAGCAAAATGTCGGGAAGTGGAGAATGAAGCCAGTAGAAAGAGAAAAAAAAAACGTGAAGGCGCGAGATGTCGTACGAGATGTCGTACGAGATGTCGTACGAGAACGTGTACAGAGATGTAAAAACGACGAAAAAGACACCGAAGCACAGCGAAGACAATTCGAACATTTGTGTGGAGGATAAAACCTAGCGATCCCCCCAAAGTATAATCAACCCTTGCAAGCTGCTGTTTTCTATCAAAGGTTGATTGCAATTTACAAATATTTACAAATCTGGTGTCTCAGCTGGTCGGCCATTTCTATAAGTGGGCATCGCTAGCGCGCCTAGCTGGCGCCATTTTGATTTATTTTCCTATACATCTACATACATTCGTCTGTCTCCCGATTTCTCATCCGTATTGCAAAAGAGTGCTCATTGTGTGCTTCTTACTAGATATTCAAATAATAAAAGTAACACCGAGCAGCATTCCTGTCGGAAAGCAATACGTAATCTATTTTCTATGGGCCGAACATGTGATAATAGTCCGAATAATGTAAATAGTGTACATAATACCTCATCTCAGAAATATAGACAGATACTGAAGGGCCGAAACGTTGTAATAAATATGGCGACAAAGATGAGGACAATAGTCTGAATAATGTAACTAGTGTACATAATACGTCATCTCAGAAATATAGACAGATACTGAAGGGCCGAAACGTTGTAATAAATATGGCGACAAAGATGAGGACGATAGTACGAATAATGTAAATAGTGTACATAATACCTCATCTCAGAAATATAGACAGATACTGAAGGGCCGAAACTTCGTAATAAATATGGCGACAAAGATGAGGACAATAGTACGAATAATGTAAATAGTGTACATAATACCTCATCTCAGAAATATAGACAGATACTGAAGGGCCGGAACGTTGTAATAAATGTGTCTGCAAAGATGAGGACAATAGTCCGAATAGTGTAAATAGTGTACATAATACCTCATCTCAGAAATATAGACAGATACTGAAGGGCTGGAACGTTGTAATAAATATGTCTACAAAGATGAGGACAATAGTCCGAATAATGTAAATAGTGTACATAATACCTCATCTCAGAAATATAGACAGATACTGAAGGGCCGAAACGTTGTAATAAATATGGCGACAAAGATGAGGACGATAGTACGAATAATGTAAATAGTGTACATAAAGTGTTAGTTTACTTTGGATATATTAGATTTAATCAGTTACAATTTTTTTTTATAAGTGTAATTAGAGTTAAATTCAGAGATTAAAAAAAAAATTATTCTGTGTAGAAGAGACAACCAACATTACTTAAATATAGCTGTGATATTTTGGCGATAAGATTTAAAACTTGTTTTTTTTTACATTTAATGATGTTTCACTTGCGTGTGAGAATAGAATTATATAGAGAAGCATCCCAGATTGCTCGTACAAAAATGTAAGTAAGACCAAGGTAAACATTACGTAAACATATCCATTTACATGTAAACAAATATATATATATGTGTGTGTGTGTGTGTGTGTGTGTGTGTGTGTGTGTGTGTGTCTGTGTGTGTGTGTGCCGTTAAACATTCATATAATATCCTACAATTTCTTCAAGAAATCAAACTGTATTCCAAAATATAATTTCAACAAAACTGCAACATAAAACACACATATCACCGCCTCTGATAATTAAATTTCGGCATTAAATGACCCATGAAGGAATTGATGTGCCGTTAAACATTCATATAATATCCTACAATTACTTAAAGAAATCAAACTGTATTCCAAAATATAACTTCAACAAAACTACAACATAAAACACACATATCACCGTCTCTAATAATTAAATTTCGGCATTAAATGACCCATGAAGGAATTGATGTGCCGTTAAACCTTCATATAATATCCTACAATTTCTTCAAGAAATCAAACTGTATTCCAAAATATAATTTCAACAAAACTACAACATAAAACACACATATCACCGCCTCTAGTAATCATGTCCACCCAAACATGTATATGCTCAAAAGCTGAGTATCGTCTACCATGGATTCAGTTGTGAGAGCAGAATAACATATGGTTTTACTACTTCAAAACGCCCATGGAAATCAATATTATATGCCACTAAACAATCACAATAAACGATAAACTGAGATTCTCTTTAATTCCTTTAATTTTAACCATGGGGACTGGTTTACAAATGCTACCCCCACCTACAGTCCTGAAGCACACGATACTGCACGAGCCTAGTTAACATTTAGTTTAAATGTGGAACTCTCTAATCTAAGGGAGATAACTCAAATCTTTCATTTCTGTTCTCGCAGCCAAGAAGTATCATGGAGGCAGAATAAAATATATTTTTATTATTTCAAAGCTCACAATAAAATTAAATTTTGGCATTAAATGACCCATGACGAGTTGATATGCCGTTAAACAAACAAATCAAATCTAATCAAGAGATTCAAGTCCAAACCTAAGGAATATTTACTTATATTTACAAATGTATAAAAACTTGACCAGGATTTTTTCTCGAGACTTAAATATAATTAAAGTCAGATCTCAATGTATAAAAATAGCAACCATTGCATGTTTTAAAATTAACATTAGTACCTAAATGGAATGCACATAGAAAATAATCGAACTAAATCACATGTAGAAAGGACCAATAAAAAAAGACTCTGGATAAAAAAAAATGTTTTCAGTAAATAACTGGTGGTATTAACACAAGCTTTCATGATTTGAGATCGAAGTTTAGGACATGTGCCTCTTTCGCTTGTTGAATTCTCAAGATACTTTTTTGCCTGGCTTTTAATTATTCTGACTTCAATTCAAAGCTAAAATACAATAAAGTCTGGCAAAACATTAAAGAAAAGATAAGAATCGACATAACAGGGGAAAGTAAATCTTCAAGAAGAAGCAGGTGTGACATTTCAATTCTTTATTTAGAGTTCAACAGACGTAAACACCAGCTGTGAAAAGCGTAGATATCTCAACACCTTTGTCGGTCACGGCTGGATAGAAGGGTGGGGTCATTGAGAATGGTGTTTTGGAAAAAATACGCGAGCTTTACAATTCACAAATATGGCGTGATTAAAGATTTTATAGGCACTCAAATAACTCTTTTTTTTTAAAATGACATGTAGCAGCAGGACGTAGGTGATTATAGCTCACAATGGGGGCACCTCGAGGTGGAGTAATAGTTAGCAAGCTTGTCTCGCTAAAACGGTTACGAATGAGTAGTGAGTTCGATTCTCACTGGATGTCTCCCCCACTAATTTCGGCCTTGTGCCACATCTAAGCTACGCTTGGAAAATCAAGGGCACCCCGAGGCGGTGTAATGGTTAGCAAGCTTGTCTCGCGAGAACAGTTACGACTGAGTAGTGAGTTCGATCCTCACTGGGTGCACCCTACTTTCGGCCTTGTGTCACATCTAATCTACGCTTAGAAAAGCATTTGGGGCACCTCGAGAATGTGTAATCGCTAGCAAGCTTGTCTCGCTAGAAAAATTACAACTGAGTAGTGAGTTCGATCCTCACTGGGTGCCTCATACTTTCGCCTTTATGCCACATCTAAGCTACGCTTGGAAAATCACTATAGCTCACAATGGATTTCTTTTTCCTTATTGTATATGAATTGCCATCATTCTTGGAAAAGACAGTAAGGGACACGGTCATGGTAATATTAGGCGTTACCTTATAAGGAAACATTTGGTATTCATCGACCGAGCAGCCAGTACTCGGAACAGATTTCTTTTTCCTTCTTATATGTGAATTGCCATGATTCTTGGAAAAGACAGTAAGGGACATGGCAATGGTAATATTACCCGTTTCCCTATAAGGAAACATTTGGCAACCATCGATCGAGAAACCTATATTCATGACAGATTTCTTTTTCCTTCTTATATATGAATTGCCAAGAGACAATAACTGTCATGGTCGTGGTAATATTAGCCTTTTCCCTGTAAGGAAACTTTTGGTATTCATCAACCGAGCAGCCGGTTCTGACAGCGCTCTTCTCGCCATACATGACATCCATAAGAAAGTATTGATCTGACGTGTATATTTAAGAATATGTCTCAGACTTTTACGCTGATGTTTTTGGTTTTGTAGCTACGTGCGGTTTTTGGCAAAACTACCTCTGACGCTACCAATTCTATGTTCACTTGCCTTTTCATCTCTACCAGATTTGTGATAGCTGATCCATGTGCCGATCTGTTTGAAATGTTGTAGTCAACGTAGCCTTCTCCATGACTTTGAATTCAGAATAGTCATTCCCTTAGACTGGCCTCCATACTGAGACAGAGAGCTGTTTTTACTTTACTATTTAAGTCATAGCTGGGAGGAGAAAATTAAATAGTTCTTCTCCTACACTGGCAGACAACCTTGAGCCGGCTTTAGTACCCAGAAGCTGGATAGAAGCCAGCATGGTTCTATCCATAATCCTGCTATTATCTGTGAACTCTGAGTTTTTTACAACATCGTTTTACCCCAAACAAGGTGACAATCCCACTAGAACGCACGGAGTTACAGGTAGTGAAAGTGAAAGTGAAAGTGAAAGTAAGTGAGAAGATTTAAAATGAAGAGGATTGAGGAAAGGACAAAAAAAGGAACAGGGTTCAAGAAGGAAGAATATGGTAAATATGGTTGCAGTTTATTTTTTTTAAGATTGTAGGGGCCCCTGCTGATAATATTCATCGTTGAAATAAGAATGATCTAGAACAGAAAATCAATATCCTTTACCAAGTGTTTCAAGAATCAGGAACAAACCGAAACTATGATCCGTCATTAGAATGAAAGCAGTGACTACACCGACCCTGTATCCATCATGATAAAAATTCAGAATGTGGATTTAGTAAATACGACATATTTCAAATAACTCGGTGTATGGATCAGTTTAAAAAAATATTATAGGACAAAAGGAAAAATAAACATAGACTAGGTGGCGCTAAATGTACTTTCGCCCAATACCGCCAATTGCTACAAAACTGTTGTGGTAGGATCCACCTAATCTGCATAGGTGACTACCGACTATATAAATAATGGTTGGTACCGGAAGACGAGGGAAGCGAATACAGAGATCCAGCTAGAGACTCTGCCCGACTGCGACTTAGTCAACACATTCTCCAGGAACGTCTTCCCAGAAATATACAGAAATACTATATGTAAATATTGTGTACATTTTCTTGTTATAATACATTCTTGTTCTAAGTACATTTTGTGTTGCATTATTATTCCATGCATTAGTCGAGATTCAACAATGAGTCAAGACTCAACAAAAACTAAAACATTAATCTGAAACCTAGAGCCAATTCTAGTCGAATCCATTACATTCACTTTGGGTGGAATTAATGAGAACAATTCCTTAATTTTTATCTATAAAGTATAAATTGTCTAGTCACACAGGGAAAATATATAGAGTTCTACTTCTTTCAAGATCACGAGATCCATATCCCGTTAGGATCTAAGGGCAACCAAATATACTTCTGCTGTTGCAGCAGTAATGTTTCCTAGGTAACCTACCCTGACAGAGACCAGCTCTCTTTAGGATGGTTGGAATTCAGCGTTTTCGGATTTGCCCTCGGGGTTTACTCACGAAGACTTTCCCATGGTTGGTTAAGGGCCGAAAGGGCAGCGGAGGTTTAAAATCAGACTTTCCTTCTCTTTGATGGACTACCCTTCTGGGCTGGCGAGTTCCAGCTACCTGAAACAATGGTTTAAGGGATCCAGGAACCGTCCTCGACTCTTCTCCTGTCACAGGCAACAATTCCACTGGACTTACAGGTTAAACCACACGTGAAGGCCAGGATTTGGAATTGGTTGTCAGAGGCTATTTTGACACGCATGCGGTGAGAAGCACTTTTTGACCAATTTAGCCCAAGGTTGCCAAGACGTACAGTGGTAATGAGGATGTGCTCTCATACTCTTCACCCACGCCCACACCCATATATATATATATATATATATATATATATATATATATATATATATATATATATGTGTGTGTGTGTGTGTGTGTGTGTTGTTGATCTCGCGACCAGTTGTCATGGTCCGTGAGTTCCAACATCCAATTTTGGATGCTGCCTTTTTTCTTTGGTTCCTCATTGTTTTGCTTAGTGTAGTGTTGGCAGACCCCGATTCAGGATATTTATATCCCAACCCCCCCCCCCCGGACATCCAGTGAAGAAAGCGGACTGTAGAAGGACAGTAATTGATTGGTTGGGAGCTACCTTAGTTTGAGGTCGGCGATAGTTATCCAGCGAAGCGCGATGAACCCTCGCTCCATCGAAAACAAACCCTGGCGCCTTGCTAATCGAGTGCGGGCATAACAGGTAAAATGTTGCTTCCGGTGTTTTAACGTCGCGCTGAAGAGACTCTGGATTGTAATCTCAAGGAAGGCCAGGAGTTGAAATTGGTTGCCAGAGGCTATTTGACACGCATGCAGTCAGGAGAATTTTTAACCAGCTTTTTCCCAAGGTTGCCAAGCCGAAGTGTGATAGTGAGGATGTGCTCCCATTGCTTAAAAATACTTCGCCCCCCATATATATATATATATATATATATATATATATATATATATATATATATATATATATGATTAGATAAATAAAGAATAGGAAACGTTTATCAATCTCACATGTGTCACTTTTAATAAAGATTCGTCAGATATTTTAAGAAAAACCTTTGTTTGGGTCGATTGAAAATACCAAAGTTTCCCATACAGCATATCTCCCCTCTCTACACCAATAATGTTGTCCAATGAAAAGGCAGAGGCAAATACAGCTTGGCACTGGATTCGGTGCAGGAATTGCCAGATGGAAGTTGATCATGACATCAGACTGTCTTAGAGACTCCAGTTCCGGATTTGTCCTCAAGTTTTAATCACAAAGTTTTCCCAAAGATTGTGTATGGCTGCAAAGCAGCGTAGGTTTACATTCAGAGTTTTCCTTCTCTTAGATGCTAGTAACTTTAGACGATTTCACAATTTCAACACCATAAGATATGCAAACAACTCAAGGTTTTATGAGAGATCGGCGTTTGACCATACAACGCATCTTCCCTCTCTACACCACCAATGATGTCCAAGGGAAAGACAGAGACCAGAACTGGTTACGGAGCAGGATTTGCCAGAAGGAAGTTGATCAAAATATCGAACTGTTTTAGGGACACCGATTCCGGTGTGTCTTCAGGGTTTACTCCCGAAGCCTTACCTATAGTTGGGAAAAGACCGAAAGGTAGCGGAGGTTTAAAATCAGAGTTTTCCTATTCTTCGCTTTATTCTAATAATCCGAATATATCTGGCTAGTTACGTAGGCCATATTTTTTTTACTCTTCCTGCTTTTTTCATTTCTGAATCGTTTTTCCGGCGGGCGGTGATCCATACTGCCTCTCTGCTGCCCTGTCGACATTTTATTTAGCAGACCTTATTACTTCAGACTTGAAATGAACAGTGCATGCCTGTCTTGTCTAATTTGATGCCATTCTGTTCGTTCATAGAATATCCTCTATTCAATGACTGTGCCAACAACATTGGGTCATGTCGTCTGCTTCGACGACAACAGTTGGCTTGTCTGACTGAAGCTGGCATCGGCGAGACATAAACAAACATGGCGGATAGCAAGCAAAGCGAATTCACAGTACATCTGGAATTAACGCCGGGCCTATTGAGCTAAGTGGTTTGTTTGAGTCGTACACAAAGTGCGGCATTAAGGCTTGTATTTTTGGTGTACATATGAATCGTAACTGTCATCTTGTATTACGTGACTGGGGTTGTTATATAGGTGAAGACAGCGAACGCTATACCTAGATGACCGAAAAACATGTAGTACCGACAGGAAGCTGTCTAGTGTTTGTTATCAATACTTTAAAGGAGACCTAATATAAAAGGTGTCTCCTCTCCACCGAAAAAAATGTACCCTATCTGTAAATGACTTAAAGTTTATTGACTGGCAACGAAGATTAATTGTTTAAATTAAATATTAAATGAAATTAAATATATGGATTTGAAAAGAAAGTGACGAAGTTACTGAAAGCCAAAAAAAATAAAAAATGTACCCAATCTTTAAATGATAATAAACGCAGTGTTTATTGACATGCAAAGAAGATTAATTGTTTAAATTAAATATTAAATTAAATATATCGATTTGAAAAGAAAGTCAAAAAGTTATCGAAAGTCAAAAAAAATATACCAAATGTCTCAATGACAATAAACGCAGTGTTTATTGACTGACAAAGAAGATTAATTGTTTAAATTAAATATTAAATAAAGTTAAATATATGGTGTAGCGGACACCCTGGAGGGGGGCGCGATGTCCCGAGTGCCCCCGTGTCGTATATGATGATGTCACAAGGAGCCCGCCATATTTTTACTTTGTGATCTGACCAGGTGAAACAATATGGACAACAGAACGAAGATATGTATGATTTACGCCAGGTTTATTACATGAAGGAGAAAAGCTAGTGGATTAAATTGGTCATGCTGACGTTCCGGTTGAGTCGATGGTTGGACGTTGAAGATGCGGACGCTTCGGTTGAGGTATTTACTTGACCCCCCCCCACACACACACACACACTGAGTCAGGTTGTGACACAAAGTCGGTTTTTAATGTGGGAACCCGAATGTTTTCACCCTAGCCGCTGGTCTTGGCTGGTCATAGCTTGTCTTGGTTTATCATAGCTGGTCCAGGCAGGTGCCGGTCCAAGGTAGTCGTAGCCATGATACTACCAGCGCAGGGACGAATCCCTACACCAGGTAAGTATCGAGTGAAGCTCTCAGCCAAAAGGCCGACAAAGCGAGCGATGGATTTACTTGACCTCCCACAGGGCCAGATTGTTTTCACCCGGGCCGCTGGTCTTTAGCTTGTCCAAGACGTAGGCGCGATACTACCAGCGCAGGGACGACCAGCCTGTATCAGTGATCGAATCTCAGCCAAAAGGCGGTCATTCAGCGAGTAATCTGAGAACAGATACTAGGTATCTACTTGACCTCCCACAGGGCCGGGTTGTAACACAAGGTCGGTTTTTAATGTGGGAAGGGAGGGGGAGTGGACCCGAGTTTTCACCCGGGCCGCAGTACTTTGGCTTAGCTGGTCTTAGCTTGTCCAAGCTGGTCATAGCTAGTCTTAGTTAGACGTAGCTGCGATACTACCAGGGCAGTGACGAATCCCTGCGACCGGCCTGTATCAGAGATCGAATATAGATCAGTCCCATAAGCGATCGTCCAGTGAGTAATCTGAGAACAGATAGTACACCGTGATCGGGATTTACTTGACCTCCCACAGGGTCAGGTTGTGACACAAGGTCAGGGTTTAATGTGGGAAGGGAGGGGGAATGGACCCGAGTTTTCACCCGGGCCGCAGTGCTTTGGCTTTAGCTGGTCTTAGCTTGTCCAAGCTGGTCATAGCTAGTCTTAGCTGCGATACTACCAGCGCAGGGACGAATCCCTGCGACCGGCCTGTATCAGAGATCGAATCTCAGTCCATAGGCGATCGTCCAGAGAGTAATCTGAGAACAGATACTACAACGTGATCTTAGCCAAAAGGCTGTGGATTTACTTGACCTCCCACAGGGCCAGGTTGTGACACAAGGTCGAGGTTTAACGCGGGAAGGGAGGGGGTTGACCCGAGTGTTTCCACTCAGGTCGCTGGTCTTAGCTTGTCCAAGCTAGACGTAGCCGCGATACTACCAGTGCAGGGACGAATCCCTGCGACCTGCCTGTATCAGTGTGCAATCCCAGCCTAAAGGCGACCGTTCAGCGAGTAATCTGAGAACAGGTACTACGCCCTAGATCCAGGCCTTCGGACAGAGCAGCGTTCCGGTGAATGTTGATGTGCGACCGGTCAGTTCGAATTCGGCGAGGAGTCGCTGTGTTATGTTGAAGGCGACTTACAACAGAAATGGCATCACTAAAATGCTAAAAATCTCTCTAAAAAATGAGTAGAGATTTGCTATGCGAAACTTAAGGTGTAAAACGCTTAGAGGCGTATTACGACTAGGTTCGTAATAACAGCGAACTGAAAGGGCAATTAGTTCATCTCTAAGCGAAATTACAAGCGTGTAGGGATCACGATGTAAAGGTCAAGGTTGAGATGCCCTGTTCTCTTCCGCTTTAGTGTGCAGCTGCGATAATGGATTTGTAAATAAAATCACAAAGTTATCGAAAGTCCCAAAAAAGAAAACGAGAATATTTTTGGAACATTTTTATTGGCTTATAAACCACCAATAACGAGACATTAATTTTTCAAGTATTCATGTTTTTAATTATTCGATGAAATGTCACGAGAGCAGCACGTGTCAACGACGTTGGTATCAGTGATAATGTTATGGGCACATGGTCGAGTGGCTAGAACGTTTGCTTTCTGACCATAAAAACCGGGTTCGAATCTCATCATCGATTTTCCAGGGAGGTGATTTCTTGATGTTATCGGTCTGGAGGAGTCGAGTCCAGCGTGCTGCACCCCCTTTGCAAAATGCCTGAAAACCATACCACGGGTTGAAGTCCTGACGGTGAAATTGGGTAGACAGGACCCTTGGGGGCCGTCGATGTACTAGGACGAAGTCGCAAGTCATCGTGACCGAGGCTTAGAGTGTGCTGGCTTTCGAGATTCGAACCCAGGACTAATATTCGAAAAGCAACTGAACGAATCAAATTTACACGCCATTCATTTTTTGTTTTAATAATTTCACGCCCAGGAAGGGGGGAATGCCACTAATACGCAGGGGTTTACAGGGTGTGAAAGTGAGAGAAAAGACTGAGTATTCTGAGGATTGAGGAATGGACAAAAGATGAACGGGATTCAAGAAGATAGAAGATGGTGATTGACGTTGCATTTAAATTTCGTTAATCATTTCATCCCAAGCAAGGTGGGAATGCCACTAGTACGCAGGGGTTTACAGGGAGTGAAAGTGAGAGAAAAGACTGAGTATAGGGAGGATTGAGGAAAGGACAAAAGATGAACGGGATTCAAGAAGATAGAAGATGGCGATTGACGTTGCATTTAAATTTTGTTAATCATTTCACCCCAAGCAAGGCGGGAGTGCCACTAGTACGCAGGGGTTTACAGGGAGTGAAAGTGAGAGAAAAGACTGAGTATAGGGAGGATTGAGGAAAGGACAAAAGATGAACGGGATTCAAGAAGATAGAAGATGGCGATTGACGTTGCATTTAAATTTTGTTAATCATTTCACCCCAAGCAAGGCGGGAGTGCCACTAGTACGCAGGGGTTTACAGGGAGGGAAAGTGAGAGAAAAGACTGAGTATAGGGAGGATTGAGGAAAGGACAAAAGATGAACGGGATTCAAGAAGATAGAAGATGGCGATTGACGTTGCATTTAAATTTTGTTAATCATTTCACCCCAAGCAAGGCGGGAGTGCCACTAGTACGCAGGGGTTTACAGGGAGGGAAAGTGAGAGAAAAGACTGAGTATAGGGAGGATTGAGGAAAGGACAAAAGATGAACGGGATTCAAGAAGATAGAAGATGGCGATTGACGTTGCATTTAAATTTTGTTAATCATTTCACCCCAAGCAAGGCGGGAGTGCCACTAGTACGCAGGGGTTTACAGGGAGGGAAAGTGAGAGAAAAGACTGAGTATAGGGAGGATTGAGGAATGGACAAAAGATGAACGGGATTCAAGAAGATAGAAGATGGCGATTGACGTTGCATTTAAATTTTGTTAATCATTTCACCCCAAGCAAGGCGGGAGTGCCACTAGTACGCAGGGGTTTACAGGGAGGGAAAGTGAGAGAAAAGACTGAGTATAGGGAGGATTGAGGAAAGGACAAAAGATGAACGGGATTCAAGAAGATAGAAGATGGCGATTGACGTTGCATTTAAATTTTGTTAATCATTTCACCCCAAGCAAGGCGGGAGTGCCACTAGTACGCAGGGGTTTACAGGGAGTGAAAGTGAGAGAAAAGACTGAGTATAGGGAGGATTGAGGAAAGGACAAAAGATGAACGGGATTCAAGAAGATAGAAGATGGCGATTGACGTTGCATTTAAATTTTGTTAATCATTTCATCCCAAGCAAGGCGGGAGTGCCACTAGTACGCAGGGGTTTACAGGGAGGGAAAGTGAGAGAAAAGACTGAGTATAGGGAGGATTGAGGAAAGGACAAAAGATGAACGGGATTCAAGAAGATAGAAGATGGCGATTGACGTTGCATTTAAATTTTGTTAATCATTTCACCCCAAGCAAGGCGGGAGTGCCACTAGTACGCAGGGGTTTACAGGGAGGGAAAGTGAGAGAAAAGACTGAGTATAGGGAGGATTGAGGAAAGGACAAAAGATGAACGGGATTCAAGAAGATAGAAGATGGCGATTGACGTTGCATTTAAATTTTGTTAATCATTTCACCCCAAGCAAGGCGGGAGTGCCACTAGTACGCAGGGGTTTACAGGGAGTGAAAGTGAGAGAAAAGACTGAGTATAGGGAGGATTGAGGAAAGGACAAAAGATGAACGGGATTCAAGAAGATAGAAGATGGCGATTGACGTTGCATTTAAATTTTGTTAATCATTTCATCCCAAGCAAGGCGGGAGTGCCACTAGTACGCAGGGGTTTACAGGGAGGGAAAGTGAGAGAAAAGACTGAGTATAGGGAGGATTGAGGAAAGGACAAAAGATGAACGGGATTCAAGAAGATAGAAGATGGCGATTGACGTTGCATTTAAATTTTGTTAATCATTTCACCCCAAGCAAGGCGGGAGTGCCACTAGTACGCAGGGGTTTACAGGGAGGGAAAGTGAGAGAAAAGACTGAGTATAGGGAGGATTGAGGAAAGGACAAAAGATGAACGGGATTCAAGAAGATAGAAGATGGCGATTGACGTTGCATTTAAATTTTGTTAATCATTTCACCCCAAGCAAGGCGGGAGTGCCACTAGTACGCAGGGGTTTACAGGGAGTGAAAGTGAGAGAAAAGACTGAGTATAGGGAGGATTGAGGAAAGGACAAAAGATGAACGGGATTCAAGAAGATAGAAGATGGCGATTGACGTTGCATTTAAATTTTGTTAATCATTTCATCCCAAGCAAGGCGGGAGTGCCACTAGTACGCAGGGGTTTACAGGGAGGGAAAGTGAGAGAAAAGACTGAGTATAGGGAGGATTGAGGAAAGGACAAAAGATGAACGGGATTCAAGAAGATAGAAGATGGCGATTGACGTTGCATTTAAATTTTGTTAATCATTTCACCCCAAGCAAGGCGGGAATGACACTAGTACGCAGGGGTTTACAGGGAGTGAAAGTGAGAGAAAAGACTGAGTATAGGGAGGATTGAGGAAAGGACAAAAGATGAACGGGATTCAAGAAGATAGAAGATGGCGATTGACGTTGCATTTAAATTTTGTTAATCATTTCACCCCAAGCAAGGCGGGAGTGCCACTAGTACGCAGGGGTTTACAGGGAGTGAAAGTGAGAGAAAAGACTGAGTATAGGGAGGATTGAGGAAAGGACAAAAGATGAACGGGATTCAAGAAGATAGAAGATGGCGATTGACGTTGCATTTAAATTTTGTTAATCATTTCACCCCAAGCAAGGCGGGAATGACACTAGTACGCAGGGGTTTACAGGGAGTGAAAGTGAGAGAAAAGACTGAGTATAGGGAGGATTGAGGAAAGGACAAAAGATGAACGGGATTCAAGAAGATAGAAGATGGCGATTGACGTTGCATTTAAATTTTGTTAATCATTTCACCCCAAGCAAGGCGGGAGTGCCACTAGTACGCAGGGGTTTACAGGGAGTGAAAGTGAGAGAAAAGACTGAGTATAGGGAGGATTGAGGAAAGGACAAAAGATGAACGGGATTCAAGAAGATAGAAGATGGCGATTGACGTTGCATTTAAATTTTGTTAATCATTTCACCCCAAGCAAGGCGGGAGTGCCACTAGTACGCAGGGGTTTACAGGGAGGGAAAGTGAGAGAAAAGACTGAGTATAGGGAGGATTGAGGAAAGGACAAAAGATGAACGGGATTCAAGAAGATAGAAGATGGCGATTGACGTTGCATTTAAATTTTGTTAATCATTTCACCCCAAGCAAGGCGGGAGTGCCACTAGTACGCAGGGGTTTACAGGGAGTGAAAGTGAGAGAAAAGACTGAGTATAGGGAGGATTGAGGAAAGGACAAAAGATGAACGGGATTCAAGAAGATAGAAGATGGCGATTGACGTTGCATTTAAATTTTGTTAATCATTTCACCCCAAGCAAGGCGGGAATGCCACTAGTACGCAGGGGTTTACAGGGAGGGAAAGTGAGAGAAAAGACTGAGTATAGGGAGGATTGAGGAAAGGACAAAAGATGAACGGGATTCAAGAAGATAGAAGATGGCGATTGACGTAGCATTTAAATTTTGTTAATCATTTCACCCCAAGCAAGGCGGGAATGACACTAGTACGCAGGGGGTTACAGGGAGTGAATGTGAGTGAAAAGACTGAGTATAGGGAGGATTGGGGAAAGGACAAAAGATGAACGGGATTCAAGAAGATAGAAGATGGCGATTGACGTTGCATTTAAATTTTGTTAATCATTTCACCCCAAGCAAGGCGGGAGTGCCACTAGTACGCAGGGGTTTACAGGGAGTGAAAGTGAGAGAAAAGACTGAGTATAGGGAGGATTGAGGAAAGGACAAAAGATGAACGGGATTCAAGAAGATAGAAGATGGCGATTGACGTAGCATTTAAATTTTGTTAATCATTTCACCCCAAGCAAGGCGGGAATGACACTAGTACGCAGGGGGTTACAGGGAGTGAATGTGAGTGAAAAGACTGAGTATAGGGAGGATTGGGGAAAGGACAAAAGATGAACGGGATTCAAGAAGATAGAAGATGGCGATTGACGTTGCATTTAAATTTTGTTAATCATTTCACCCCAAGCAAGGCGGGAATGCCACTAGTACGCAGGGGTTTACAGGGAGGGAAAGTGAGAGAAAAGACTGAGTATAGGGAGGATTGAGGAAAGGACAAAAGATGAACGGGATTCAAGAAGATAGAAGATGGCGATTGACGTAGCATTTAAATTTTGTTAATCATTTCACCCCAAGCAAGGCGGGAATGACACTAGTACGCAGGGGGTTACAGGGAGTGAATGTGAGTGAAAAGACTGAGTATAGGGAGGATTGGGGAAAGGACAAAAGATGAACGGGATTCAAGAAGATAGAAGATGGCGATTGACGTTGCATTTAAATTTTGTTAATCATTTCACCCCAAGCAAGGCGGGAGTGCCACTAGTACGCAGGGGTTTACAGGGAGTGAAAGTGAGAGAAAAGCCTGAGTATAGGGAGGATTGAGGAAAGGACAAAAGATGAACGGGATTCAAGAAGATAGAAGATGGCGATTGACGTTGCATTTAAATTTTGTTAATCATTTCATCCCAAGCAAGGCGGGAGTGCCACTAGTACGCAGGGGTTTACAGGGAGGGAAAGTGAGAGAAAAGACTGAGTATAGGGAGAATTGGGGAAAGGACAAAAGATGAACGGGATTCAAGAAGATAGAAGATGGCGATTGACGTTGCATTTAAATTTTGTTAATCATTTCACCCCAAGCAAGGCGGGAGTGCCACTAGTACGCAGGGGTTTACAGGGAGTGAAAGTGAGAGAAAAGACTGAGTATAGGGAGGATTGAGGAAAGGACAAAAGATGAACGGGATTCAAGAAGATAGAAGATGGCGATTGACGTTGCATTTAAATTTTGTTAATCATTTCACCCCAAGCAAGGCGGGAATGCCACTAGTACGCAGGGGTTTACAGGGAGGGAAAGTGAGAGAAAAGACTGAGTATAGGGAGGATTGAGGAATGGACAAAAGATGAACGGGATTCAAGAAGATAGAAGAATGCGATTGACGTTGCATTTAAATTTTGTTAATCATTTCACCCCAAGCAAGGCGGGAGTGCCACTAGTACGCAGGGGTTTACAGGGAGTGAAAGTGAGAGAAAAGACTGAGTATAGGGAGGATTGAGGAAAGGACAAAAGATGAACGGGATTCAAGAAGATAGAAGATGGCGATTGACGTTGCATTTAAATTTTGTTAATCATTTCACCCCAAGCAAGGCGGGAATGCCACTAGTACGCAGGGGTTTACAGGGAGGGAAAGTGAGAGAAAAGACTGAGTATAGGGAGGATTGAGGAAAGGACAAAAGATGAACGGGATTCAAGAAGATAGAAGATGGCGATTGACGTAGCATTTAAATTTTGTTAATCATTTCACCCCAAGCAAGGCGGGAATGACACTAGTACGCAGGGGTTTACAGGGAGGGAAAGTGAGAGAAAAGACTGAGTATAGGGAGGATTGATGAAAGGACAAAAGATGAACGGGATTCAAGAAGATAGAAGATGGCGATTGACGTTGCATTTAAATTTTGTTAATCATTTCACCCCAAGCAAGGCGGGAGTGCCACTAGTACGCAGGGGTTTACAGGGAGTGAAATTGAGAGAAAAGACTGAGTATAGGGAGGATTGAGGAAAGGACAAAAGATGAACGGGGTTCAAGAAGATAGAAGAATGCGATTGACGTTGCATTTAAATTTTGTTAATCATTTCACCCCAAGCAAGGCGGGAGTGCCACTAGTACGCAGGGGTTTACAGGGAGTGAAAGTGAGAGAAAAGACTGAGTATAGGGAGGATTGAGGAAAGGACAAAAGATGAACGGGATTCAAGAAGATAGAAGATGGCGATTGACGTAGCATTTAAATTTTGTTAATCATTTCACCCCAAGCAAGGCGGGAATGACACTAGTACGCAGGGGGTTACAGGGAGTGAATGTGAGTGAAAAGACTGAGTATAGGGAGGATTGAGGAAAGGACAAAAGATGAACGGGATTCAAGAAGATAGAAGATGGCGATTGACGTAGCATTTAAATTTTGTTAATCATTTCACCCCAAGCAAGGCGGGAATGCCACTAGTACGCACGGGTTTACAGGGAGGGAAAGTGAGAGAAAAGACTGAGTATAGGGAGGATTGAGGAAAGGACAAAAGATGAACGGGATTCAAGAAGATAGAAGATGGCGATTGACGTAGCATTTAAATTTTGTTAATCATTTCACCCCAAGCAAGGCGGGAATGACACTAGTACGCAGGGGGTTACAGGGAGTGAAAGTGAGAGAAAAGACTGAGTATAGGGAGGATTGAGGAAAGGACAAAAGATGAACGGGATTCAAGAAGATAGAAGATGGCGATTGACGTAGCATTTAAATTTTGTTAATCATTTCACCCCAAGCAAGGCGGGAATGCCACTAGTACGCACGGGTTTACAGGGAGGGAAAGTGAGAGAAAAGACTGAGTATAGGGAGGATTGAGGAAAGGACAAAAGATGAACGGGATTCAAGAAGATAGAAGATGGCGATTGACGTTGCATTTAAATTTTGTTAATCATTTCACCCCAAGCAAGGCGGGAATGCCACTAGTACGCAGGGGTTTACAGGGAGTGAAAGTGAGAGAAAAGACTGAGTATAGGGAGGATTGAGGAAAGGACAAAAGATGAACGGGATTCAAGAAGATAGAAGATGGCGATTGACGTTGCATTTAAATTTTGTTAATCATTTCACCCCAAGCAAGGCGGGAGTGCCACTAGTACGCAGGGGTTTACAGGGAGTGAAAGTGAGAGAAAAGACTGAGTATAGGGAGGATTGAGGAAAGGACAAAAGATGAACGGGATTCAAGAAGATAGAAGATGGCGATTGACGTTGCATTTAAATTTTGTTAATCATTTCACCCCAAGCAAGGCGGGAGTGCCACTAGTACGCAGGGGTTTACAGGGAGTGAAAGTGAGAGAAAAGACTGAGTATAGGGAGGATTGAGGAAAGGACAAAAGATGAACGGGATTCAAGAAGATAGAAGATGGCGATTGACGTTGCATTTAAATTTTGTTAATCATTTCACCCCAAGCAAGGCGGGAGTGCCACTAGTACGCAGGGGTTTACAGGGAGTGAAAGTGAGAGAAAAGACTGAGTATAGGGAGGATTGAGGAAAGGACAAAAGATGAACGGGATTCAAGAAGATAGAAGATGGCGATTGACGTTGCATTTAAATTTTGTTAATCATTTCACCCCAAGCAAGGCGGGAGTGCCACTAGTACGCAGGGGTTTACAGGGAGTGAAAGTGAGAGAAAAGACTGAGTATAGGGAGGATTGAGGAAAGGACAAAAGATGAACGGGATTCAAGAAGATAGAAGATGGCGATTGACGTAGCATTTAAATTTTGTTAATCATTTCACCCCAAGCAAGGCGGGAATGCCACTAGTACGCACGGGTTTACAGGGAGGGAAAGTGAGAGAAAAGACTGAGTATAGGGAGGATTGAGGAAAGGACAAAAGATGAACGGGATTCAAGAAGATAGAAGATGGCGATTGACGTAGCATTTAAATTTTGTTAATCATTTCACCCCAAGCAAGGCGGGAATGACACTAGTACGCAGGGGGTTACAGGGAGGGAAAGTGAGAGAAAAGACTGAGTATAGGGAGGATTGAGGAAAGGACAAAAGATGAACGGGATTCAAGAAGATAGAAGATGGCGATTGACGTTGCATTTAAATTTTGTTAATCATTTCACCCCAAGCAAGGCGGGAATGACACTAGTACGCAGGGGTTTACAGGGAGTGAAAGTGAGAGAAAAGACTGAGTATAGGGAGGATTGAGGAAAGGACAAAAGATGAACGGGATTCAAGAAGATAGAAGATGGCGATTGACGTAGCATTTAAATTTTGTTAATCATTTCACCCCAAGCAAGGCGGTAATGCCACTAGTACGCAGGGGTTTACAGGGAGTGAAAGTGAGAGAAAAGACTGAGTATAGGGAGGATTGAGGAAAGGACAAAAGATGAACGGGATTCAAGAAGATAGAAGATGGCGATTGACGTTGCATTTAAATTTTGTTAATCATTTCACCCCAAGCAAGGCGGGAATGCCACTAGTACGCAGGGGTTTACAGGGAGTGAAAGTGAGAGAAAAGACTGAGTATAGGGAGGATTGAGGAAAGGACAAAAGATGAACGGGATTCAAGAAGATAGAAGATGGCGATTGACGTAGCATTTAAATTTTGTTAATCATTTCACCCCAAGCAAGGCGGGAATGACACTAGTACGCAGGGGGTTACAGGGAGTGAAAGTGAGTGAAAAGACTGAGTATAGGGAGGATTGAGGAAAGGACAAAAGATGAACGGGATTCAAGAAGATAGAAGATGGCGATTGACGTTGCATTTAAATTTTGTTAATCATTTCACCCCAAGCAAGGCGGGAGTGCCACTAGTACGCAGGGGTTTACAGGGAGGGAAAGTGAGAGAAAAGACTGAGTATAGGGAGGATTGAGGAAAGGACAAAAGATGAACGGGATTCAAGAAGATAGAAGATGGCGATTGACGTTGCATTTAAATTTTGTTAATCATTTCACCCCAAGCAAAGCGGGAATGCCACTAGTACGCAGGGGTTTACAGGGAGGGAAAGTGAGAGAAAAGACTGAGTATAGGGAGGATTGAGGAAAGGACAAAAGATGAACGGGATTCAAGAAGATAGAAGATGGCGATTGACGTAGCATTTAAATTTTGTTAATCATTTCACCCCAAGCAAGGCGGGAATGACACTAGTACGCAGGGGGTTACAGGGAGTGAAAGTGAGTGAAAAGACTGAGTATAGGGAGGATTGAGGAAAGGACAAAAGATGAACGGGATTCAAGAAGATAGAAGATGGCGATTGACGTTGCATTTAAATTTTGTTAATCATTTCACCCCAAGCAAGGCGGGAGTGCCACTAGTACGCAGGGGTTTACAGGGAGGGAAAGTGAGAGAAAAGACTGAGTATAGGGAGGATTGAGGAAAGGACAAAAGATGAACGGGATTCAAGAAGATAGAAGATGGCGATTGACGTTGCATTTAAATTTTGTTAATCATTTCACCCCAAGCAAGGCGGGAATGCCACTAGTACGCAGGGGTTTACAGGGAGGGAAAGTGAGAGAAAAGACTGAGTATAGGGAGGATTGAGGAAAGGACAAAAGATGAACGGGATTCAAGAAGATAGAAGATGGCGATTGACGTAGCATTTAAATTTTGTTAATCATTTCACCCCAAGCAAGGCGGGAATGACACTAGTACGCAGGGGGTTACAGGGAGTGAAAGTGAGTGAAAAGACTGAGTATAGGGAGGATTGAGGAAAGGACAAAAGATGAACGGGATTCAAGAAGATAGAAGATGGCGATTGACGTTGCATTTAAATTTTGTTAATCATTTCACCCCAAGCAAGGCGGGAGTGCCACTAGTACGCAGGGGTTTACAGGGAGGGAAAGTGAGAGAAAAGACTGAGTATAGGGAGGATTGAGGAAAGGACAAAAGATGAACGGGATTCAAGAAGATAGAAGATGGCGATTGACGTTGCATTTAAATTTTGTTAATCATTTCACCCCAAGCAAAGCGGGAATGCCACTAGTACGCAGGGGTTTACAGGGAGTGAAAGTGAGAGAAAAGACTGAGTATAGGGAGGATTGAGGAAAGGACAAAAGATGAACGGGATTCAAGAAGATAGAAGATGGCGATTGACGTAGCATTTAAATTTTGTTAATCATTTCACCCCAAGCAAGGCGGGAATGACACTAGTACGCAGGGGGTTACAGGGAGTGAAAGTGAGTGAAAAGACTGAGTATAGGGAGGATTGAGGAAAGGACAAAAGATGAACGGGATTCAAGAAGATAGAAGATGGCGATTGACGTTGCATTTAAATTTTGTTAATCATTTCACCCCAAGCAAGGCGGGAGTGCCACTAGTACGCAGGGGTTTACAGGGAGGGAAAGTGAGAGAAAAGACTGAGTATAGGGAGGATTGAGGAAAGGACAAAAGATGAACGGGATTCAAGAAGATAGAAGATGGCGATTGACGTTGCATTTAAATTTTGTTAATCATTTCACCCCAAGCAAGGCGGGAATGCCACTAGTACGCAGGGGTTTACAGGGAGGGAAAGTGAGAGAAAAGACTGAGTATAGGGAGGATTGAGGAAAGGACAAAAGATGAACGGGATTCAAGAAGATAGAAGATGGCGATTGACGTTGCATTTAAATTTTGTTAATCATTTCACCCCAAGCAAGGCGGGAATGCCACTAGTACGCAGGGGTTTACAGGGAGGGAAAGTGAGAGAAAAGACTGAGTATAGGGAGGATTGAGGAAAGGACAAAAGATGAACGGGATTCAAGAAGATAGAAGATGGCGATTGACGTTGCATTTAAATTTTGTTAATCATTTCACCCCAAGCAAGGCGGGAGTGCCACTAGTACGCAGGGGTTTACAGGGAGGGAAAGTGAGAGAAAAGACTGAGTATAGGGAGGATTGAGGAAAGGACAAAAGATGAACGGGATTCAAGAAGATAGAAGATGGCGATTGACGTTGCATTTAAATTTTGTTAATCATTTCACCCCAAGCAAGGCGGGAATGCCACTAGTACGCAGGGGTTTACAGGGAGGGAAAGTGAGAGAAAAGACTGAGTATAGGGAGGATTGAGGAAAGGACAAAAGATGAACGGGATTCAAGAAGATAGAAGATGGCGATTGACGTAGCATTTAAATTTTGTTAATCATTTCACCCCAAGCAAGGCGGGAATGACACTAGTACGCAGGGGGTTACAGGGAGTGAATGTGAGTGAAAAGACTGAGTATAGGGAGGATTGGGGAAAGGACAAAAGATGAACGGGATTCAAGAAGATAGAAGATGGCGATTGACGTTGCATTTAAATTTTGTTAATCATTTCACCCCAAGCAAGGCGGGAATGCCACTAGTATGCAGGGTTTTACAGGGAGTGAAAGTGAGAGAAAAGACTGAGTATTGGGAGGATTGAGGAAAGGACAAAAGATGAACGGGATTCAAGAAGATAGAAGATGGCGATTGAGGTTGCATTTAAATTTTGTTAATCATTTCATCCCAAGCAAGGCGGGAATGACACTAGTACGCAGGGGGTTACAGGGAGTGAATGTGAGTGAAAAGACTGAGTATAGGGAGGATTGAGGAAAGGACAAAAGATGAACGGGATTCAAGAAGATAGAAGATGGCGATTGACGTTGCATTTAAATTTTGTTAATCATTTCACCCCAAGCAAGGCGGGAATGCCACTAGTACGCAGGGGTTTACAGGGAGTGAAAATGAGAGAAAAGACTGAGTATAGGGAGGATTGAGGAACGAACACAAGTTAAACTTGGTTCAAGAAATTACAAGATGGCGATTGATGTTGCATCTAAATTTTTGAATATTTTAATTAAAGAAAGTGCATTCCACAAGTGAAAACTGTGGGATAAGAAACTCTTAGAGTAGAAGAGGCATTTGCATATCGCTATTTCAAAAGTAAAACTATTTAACCAATCCACCTCCATTGCCAATCCAGTAGCACGCTTAAATATATATGTTTGTGCCATCAGGGAGAAATAAGCTTGTCATTGCAGTTACCATGAAATACTTATAGAAAAGGCAGAATGAAATCACTTCACGTCAATGATAAACATGAAATGCTTGGTCAGCATCGATTGCATAACAGATTGAAAGCTTACAGCAGTTAGCTATTCCCAGGCTGTTACCTAAAAAATGACCAGGCCAGAAACCTGGGAAACATGGTTGCATTGCCAGTCAAAAATGATTTCTTTATTTAGCATAGCATAGTCGGACATACATATGCAGTATACAGTGATAAAATTCTACGTTTCTATGGAGTTGTTTGTTTTTGTTCCACTTTCATCAAATATAAAAAGTATTCAGTCGTCTTAAATGTCTCAAGTTTTGTCTTTTGTTTTAAATGAAAGAGAAATGTTTTCACTATTTACATTATTCGGACTATTGTCCTCATTGTTGTTGCCATATTTATTACAACGTTCCGGCCTTTCAGTATCTGTCTATATTTCTGAGATGAGGTATTATGTACACTATTTACATTATTCGGACTATCGTCCTCATCTTTGTCGCCATATTTATTACAACGTTTCGGCCCTTCAGTATCTGTCTATATTTCTGAGATGAGGTATTTTGTACACTATTTACATTATTCGGACTATTGTCCTCATCTTTGTTGCCATATTTATTACAACGTTTCGGCCCTTCAGTATCTGTCTATATTTCTGAGATGAGGTATTATGTACACTATTTACATTATTCGGACTATTGTCCTCATCTTTGTTGCCATATTTATTACAACGTTTCGGCCTTTCAGTATCTGTCTATATTTCTGAGATGAGGTATTATGTACATTATTTACATTATTCGGACTATTGTCCTCATCTTTGTTGCCATATTTATTACGTTTCGGCATTTCAGTATCTGTCTATATTTCTGAGATGAGGTATTATTTACACTGTTTACATTATTCGGACTATTGGTCCTCATCTTTGTCTCCATATTTATTACAACGTTTCGGCCGTTGTATGCACGGGCCTTCTTCAGGTGTTTGGAATGTCGAACTGAACCCTTTATTTCGCTCACTGAGGTAGACTGTTCTAGTTCCACATGCCATGTTTAATTGATGTCAATTATCTGTTATCTCCTGTTAATTCCCCTTTTATGATTCTATTTTCTTTTTTTTATTTCTTTTCTAGGAATTACCAGAAATAGCCGTTATCTGTGACTCATGGTTGAATTGACAAAACTGTTCTTTCGGTAAGTGTTGCACTTTGAAATATAAAGTTTTAAAAAATTCTAGATAGTTTCGAAACAAATGAGAAATTCTCGGCGTCATTTCAGCGTCTAGGGATGAAAGCTGAAGAGGCCCCCGCCTAAAAACACAACTTGTGTATCACTTGAACAAAGAAACTGATCGGAGGGTTCGAATCCCGAAAATACATTCTGTAGTCTATATATTTACTTCAATTCATACTGACATATTAAGCCTGCTGTGAACGAGGGATCGGGTACATTCATAAGAGAATAAGGTTTGGGGGATGATATCTGGAGATGGTGTGGGCCCTTTGGTGCGATTACATGGAAAGGTAAATGCAGGAATTTATAAACAACTTGTAAAAGATCATCTCTTGCTTGTGCTGAGAAATTCAACTAAGCGACCACCCATATTCATGCAGGACAATGCCCCATGTCACAAGGCTAAGGTGGTCATGAACTTCCTCAAGGCTGAAAAGGTTATTGTTATGGATTGACCTGCTCAAAGCCCAGATCTCAATCCTATTGAAAATGTGTGGAATATTCTAGGAGAACGTTCGAAAGCCAGAAATCCTAAAACAACCGAGCAATTATGGAATGCCCTTCAGGAAGAATGGAATAAGATCACCCAACAAGAAATTGAAAATTTAATTTCCTCATGTAGTCGAAGATGTCAAAGTGTGATTGAAGCTAAAGGACTTCACACTAAATATTAAATAATTCCAGTATTCTCTGTCATTTTTTATTATTTTGTTATTTTTTCAACCGTTCTGATCATTTTAGCCGCCATGGGTTTTGCAGTAAATCACTAAATCATCCATAAATTTTGTATTATACTCTTAAATTACACCAAAATCTCAGACAATAACAATTAATATGGTATTTATTGTCTGTGAAAATTATAGAATATAAAACAACTTTGATAAAAACTTATACCTACTTTTCTGACGAAAACAATGCCGTTCTGAACATTTTGGCCGCATCTGTATATTAAGCTTGCTAAGAACGATGGATCGGGTACATTCATAAGAGAACTTTCCCACTGAGCCTTTTTTTAAAGAAAGGTAAGACTGTGTTGTTTCGGTGTTAGGAACATTGTTGTATGTTTGGGTCAGTGTTTGTTACTAGCTTGGTTTAAGTTTAAGACAGAAAAAGACCGTCCTTTTTCCATGTTACCCATTTTGGTCTTGTCTTACATCTTTTTTTACAAATAAATATCGATCTTTGCTATGATACCTAGATATTATGAATTTAAGCTCAGACAAGGTCTTATCAATTTAGAGTTCGGTTGGCTCGATGCAACCACAAGTTCTTTGCTGACAGTTCCTTTTCCAGCAATTTTGATCTCCCTTTCGGCTCCATGCTTTCCAGCCACATCTGATCTTGAAAAATTTAAATGCAATGTCAATTGATATATACTGTCCTCCTGAATAGTATTCTTTTCTTCTCACTCCTTAGAAATATTTTTGTGTTTTTCTTATTCTTTCATAATCAGTCGTCCTTTGTGTCTTAGTGATTTTGATAACTTGCTTGAGGTAAACGCGATAAAAAAATTAGTAAGTAACTTTCCCAATATATTTAGCATTGTCACTACATATTCTGTGGCTCGCACTGGTGTTGTTTACGGATGTTGTTCCACAGTAGGCTGCTGAGGCTGTCCTCAGGCTAATATTTAAAAGTCGCACTGACTCGATTCGTTTTCCACTCACGACAATAAACAAAAACTTCACAAAAAAAAAATGCGGAAAGCGACCCTGTTTCTAATCGGGAAATATTACCTTCTTGCTCGTTCCTGATTAGTTATTTCAAAGACCAAAACATGACACATCCTGTTCTTTTTACCCCTTCTTTCGAGCGAGACCTGTTACAATTTACTGGCCATCGCATTTCAGAAATGCACACTCTTTCCAACAGCTTGTGTATCTGTTTATTAATTTGGAGGTTTTCTTTCTTATCCTTAAATTTTATTCTACTCCCGCTATATTACATATCATCAGAGCGCCTCATGGTGTCTTAATGGTAAACGAGGTACTTTTGTTGGCCATTACTACTATTATTACAATATACTATCCTATTCAATCCAGGATTCTAAAAATAGAATATAGTAACTACAATGAAACTTATACTTACACTCCTAAATTCACTTGTTACAAACGTCGAGGAAAAATGTATATTTATTATAAATAGTATATATATATATATATATATATATATATATATATATATATATATATGTATATAATATCTGGATAAAATAAATGAAACAAAATTGGGTGTTTTTTTTTATGAAAGTATTTATTTCTGTGTTTTTGTATATATTTATTTATTTAATATTTCAGACCACCTTGGTCTTTCCTTTACAGCTGTAAACAAACGCTGTAAACAAACGCTGTAAACAAACACACAAACACAGTATCTCATTTGATTTCTGAGGAAAGACCGAGGTGGTCTGAAATATTAAATATATACAAAAACACAGAAATAAATACTTTCATAAAAAAAACACCCAATTTTGTTTCATTTATTTTATCCAGATATTATATACATATCAAGAAAGTATACGTGGCCTTTCATTATGCTATATATATATATATATATATATATATATATATATATATATATATATATATATATATATATATATATATATATATATATATATATATATATATATATATATGTGTGTGTGTGTGTATATACATATATATATATATGTGTGTATGTGCGTGTGTGTGTGTGTGCGTGTGTGTGCGCCTGTGTGTGTGTGTGTGTGTGTGTGTGGAGGCACAGTGCTGTGGGCGAGGGAAAATCGAATGAGTTCCACCCCGGAATATGTGATCGACCATAGCTATATCGAGTTTAATTCGTTACCTCTTCGTCACCGAAGCCTGGTAGTACAGTGTGTATGGCGTTTGCTTTCTATCGTAACTGTTCGGGTTTCAATTCTCGGTAGTGTATACGCACTGCTGATGAGTCTCAAATATAGCACGTCCAGTACATTCTATTGAGGTTTCTTGGCGAATTACTTAATTATGATTATTTCAAATCCACCTCTCTCTATATATATATATATATATATAGTGAACAATAAATGAGGGTCAGCATTGGATGGTGCCTTTTGTTTTACACTTATGCATCCTAGCAGGGGCTCTCGTGGAGAAAATCAGGTAAGGGAAAGACAGATTTAATTTGTGCTTTCTTAAGTGAGATACCAGCCCAGCCTTGCTGCAGGCAACAAAGCCACAATTAAATTTCTTAAAGCAGGATTTTCATGGCATCTCTGCTTCAGAGCTTAACAAAGCTGATCACGGTGCTTCAGTCTACTATCTTCAAAACCCTTTAATTTAATGAAACATGTCTTACACCACTCCTTTCGGTTTCATACTTGCTCTTCCCAGGTTTTCAGATCAAAGTCGAGACATTTCAAATTTTCTTTCAATTTGTCTTCGTAGTGTAAAAGTGGGCGTCCAACTGAACGCTTGCAGTTTGCTTGTTCATACTGCACCTTTTTTTTGGAAGTCTATTCTCATCCTTTATCACATTACCAGCCCAGCTAAGTTGTATTTTTGCTAGAATGATTCCAATGCTTGTGATGTTACATTTCTTCAGTATTGGACTATTCTTGACCCTGTCATCCCATTTTATATCACATATGGCACAAAAACAGCGCATGTGAAATACCCATATATATATATATATATATATATAGAGAGAGAGAGAGAGAGATAGATAGATAGATAGATAGAGAGATAGAGAGAGAGAGAGAGAGAGAGAGACCATAGATCCAGTGATATTATTATATATTTTTACGCCAATTCCTTTCGGTTTGATGCTTGGGCTTCCCAGGTTTTCAGATCAAAGTTGAGACATTTCAAGTTGTCTTTCAATTTGTCTTTGTAGCATAAGTGTGGACATCCAACTGAACGCTTAGAGTTTGGTCGTTGTCCATATAGCACCTTTTCTAGAAGCCTATGCTCATCCATTCTCACAACATGACCAGCCCATCTAAGTTGTATCTTTGCTAGAATGGTTTCAGTGCCTGTGATGTTGTTCCATTTCTTCAGTATTGCACTATTCTTGACCCTGTCATTCTAGTTTATATCACATATGGCACGAAGACAGCGCATGTGAAAGGCGCCAAGTTGATTTATGTGCTTGCAGTACTGGGTCCAAGTTTCAGCCCCATAGAGAAGGGTTGAAAGAACGACTCATCTGGAAATGTCGATCTTTACTCTGGGAGACACGTCTTTGGTGTTCCATAACCTACGTTTAAGATTACCGAATGCTGTGCTGGCTTTGGCTATTCTCCATTGGATTTCTCTGTTCGTTTTTCCACCAGAAGAGACTGCTGATCCAGGGTACGTGAATTCCTCAACAGTTTTTAATGTCGTGCCACCAATGAATACGGAAGGATTTGTGAGAGATGGATTGCCTGGTACTGGTTGCTACATTAGCTCCGTCTTCTTTATGTTGATAGTGAGTCCAAATGCTTTTGCTGTTTCAGAGAATATATAAAATATAGTTTGCATTTCTTCTAGAATGTGTTCTAAAAATAGCTATAACTGTTATATAACGATAAAAAATGAATAACAATAAAAAACTTTGGTACTGCTTTACCAAAAAGAGATAATATGCAGTGTAACAAATAAATAACAAGTAAAATAAATTGTCTAAATACATCCAAATATATAAATAAACTAACAACCGATACCGATAAACTAGCCGTTTAGAAAAAAACAAATAAAGATAATGAATCCAAATAAATAAATAAATAAAAAACTGTTTCCGCCAAAATAAGTCAGAACAAACCACAACAATCAACCCCCAAATTCCACAAATAGCTTTAATTATCTTCCCAACCAAAAACAAAACTATTAAATAAGCTATATAAACAAATCTTTATTACGTTAATAAAAATACCGATCAAAATAAAAATAAATAAATATATAAAAAATAACCGCCAAAATAGACTACCCACAATAAGCTATATAAACAAATTTTTACTACGTTAATAAAAACACCGATTAAAATTTAAATAAAAATAAATATATAAGATAAAAAATAAAAATAAATAAAAACAAGCAAAATAATTTGACACAAATAAATAAATAAACAAATAAACAACTTCCGGTAAAATAACCGCCAAAATAGATTACCCACAATGCACCACTGACCCGTATATATAAATAGCCGGGAAAAATAACAGCACTCGTGGCCTGAAGATTGCATCTAGCATGAAACAGACTGTCTCCTCTAAGTGTTGACTTCTATGTTCACTTATATATATATATATATATATATATATAAAATTAGATCAGGATTAAAGGAATGTAGGACGCCCATGGCTAAAATACAAAGACATCCTGAAAAGTAACTTGTCCGCTGTCACTATACCACATAACACCCTTGAGCACTTAGCCTTGGAGCGGGTAGATTGGAGATCAACGTGTTTTAGTGGACTCAGCAGTTTTCAATCTGCTTGTCTGAATCATCTTCAAGAAGCGAGAGCAAGATCTAAAAGGTCAGCCAATCTAACAGTGATCTCATTTCACAATTCTCACTCTTGCTCCTTATGTGGTCTCCTTTGTAAATCACAATCGGGTCTTAAGTGCCACTTAAGATTATCGCACAAAACCGACGGGAGAGAGTCCATTATGTCAAAATACAATGCTTTTGGCACAAGTCCGAAGGGTGATGAGTGAAATATTGGTCCTTCGTAACTATCTGGCTCCTAGCTAGTTCAATTCCCAATCCATCCATTTTAACAATTGACACAAACACCGCATCCTTCACCATTCGGTTCGATCATGCGCCAATATACCGCGTTTTCAGAGGGGACCTAATAATACATCGATTATCTAAGTACAATTATAATTTGTCTTTCCTGATCTTCAAAAGATTTATAAAATTAGGAGG